>OY282584.1:47387544-47987544 GCA_958298965.1 Chrysolina haemoptera | reverse complement strand
TGCCCATTTATTTTGCGAATACCATGCCTCAATTATGGTACAATATCACTTTGATATCGTATCCATTATATTTTTTCGTTTTGTGCTCTACAACAGGGTGAACAAAGAAAAATCCATTCCGATTAATTTTAAAATAACCAGTGTGAGTTCTTTGATGAGAATTAAATAATCAATTTAGCCAGGATGAACTCCCACAATCTCGACCAAAGTTAACTGACATTAATTTTTTTAAACAGGGTGGTTCGAAAATAGGGGTTTGTCAACTCCTAGTTTTTTAGTTCGGATAAGGGAGAGCATGTCATATATATTTCAAACATTATTCACTGTTGATAACACCACACCAGGCATTTCATGTATACAGGGTGAGCAAAAAGATACAGTCCAAGTTTCTTGAAAAAATGCGTTTTTTTTCAATAAATAACCTGTATTTCTAAAAAGAACCGGTTAATTTCATTGAATTTTTGATATAATGTACGATTTGAGGAGTCCGAGATATTGTCATCAATATTAGCATTGGTCTCCGACTCGTTTGTCTGCTATATACATTTGAATGTATGGATTTTATTGATACCCGACATACTCCATTGGAGATCGAAATGGGCTATTTTCGAGCAATTATTCCTGTTGAACAATATTCGGAGTAGATTAGTATGGTACCTATTTCAAAAATTCAATACTCTATATTCATGGTGAATGAAATGTTTTTCATTTGATAAGCCCTGTTTCCGACGAAACTAGAGAAAATTTAAATGTATCGGAAGCAATAACCCTCTCAAAGTTGGGATTAATTCTACATTATTTGAAAGCTATTTCATTTCAGATGGAGAAATATTTTAGATAATTTCTGTGAAATGTTCGGTTTCTACAAAATAGGGATATTTGGTATACAATGAACAAATGAATGGTGAAGGTATTATATTTTCCATATATTTGTGGCCATTTCTTCTATGAACCGATTTTGAAATGTATTTGATTAATTTTTCACACAAAAAATATCAATAAACATAAATGAAGAAACTTTTTAAAGACAAGCTTTTATTAAATTGCACTGAAAAGGAAAACAATTTTTTTTTTTGGGGTTGTTAAGTTATTCTATAAGACTGTGAAGTGCTTCTTCCATAGAACTTTACGGTGCAGATATGGTGAGTCCTGGAGGTCGACACACTCCAAGAATTACATTTCGGCACGAAATGTTTCTGAGACAGGGGCAGTGTAAAATAATCCAAGAGCCGGCCCTGACAGCTTGGTCTTCGGAACGAAGGGCTGAGTAAACAATCCACGAGTCGAAGTAACGCTAACCTATTGAGAATACGCGACGTCATCGACTAGAATGACTGCATACAGTACATGCATCTAGAAACGACGAGATCCATCTAGATGCGAACAACCGAACCGTGAAAGAACACGCAGGAGATTTCGAGAAGTATTCTGCAGCTATTGATTGAGCAGCGACAGCCCGACGGAGTATGGGGAAGACAGAGTGAAATATACAGAGTTGGCCTAGCAGTTTAAATAAATATTACTTTGTCCAGGTGCCTCCCAGGTAGCACCTCATGTTGGCTGCATCTTGTTTTCATATTGGGCCAATATGGATATATTGTAAATGTAAAAATAATATTGAACCGATATGGGTGCATATTGAAAAACAATATTTCATTATTAATGTTTGTGGAATATTGGCTCAACCTGTTCTGTATGTATATGGTTTCATAAAATATTGAGGCAATATTGGTTCAATAATTTTCACCAATATCGATAGAACGATATTGCCTACATATTGTTTCCAGCATCTAACTTCAATATTACTCTCATATCGATTTTAAAAACAATATTGTTTATCCAAGTTTGATAGCACATTGGTGGAATATTATTTATCTATATTCGAAAAATTATATTGACCCTATATTCATTGAGATTGTTACGAAAACCTCACGCTAATATTTGAAAGACAATATTGATACAATATTACAAAATAGATTTATCACTATCATTAAAATTTGAATATTGGCCGAATTTTCAATAAACGATATTGAAATAATATATGATCAAACTTGGGTAAGAAACCGCTAGATGGCCCTACATATGGAACGACAGCTGAATCATACTAACATATATTAAATAGGGCTTCTCACAATGCTTGTACAAGTCAATCTGCTCAGTGGATAATTGAAGTAGATATGAAATTGAAGAATTTTCAAATTATTCGACATTTTCTGGAAATATTTCATCAATGTTTCCAAGGCAACATATTCACTTTGAATATTTACCAATATATGCAAATGATATTGTATCAATATTTCTCAAAATTGCTTCCACAATATTTTACTAATATTATTTGTATAATGTCCAAGTAATATTGTACCAATATCCCGAAATAATTATAATTTTATCTCGCCAATATTACTTTGAATATTTTGCCAATATTTTACCAATATTATATAAGTATGTGCTACAGCGATATTGTACCAATATCGCTAACATTTTGAGGCCAATATTGCTTTGAGAATATTACACCAATATTATTTTTTAAATATTGGACCAATATCGCCGAATGTTTTTTTTCTCGCCAATATTATTATTTGAATATTTTGCCAATATTTTCACAATATTGTACCAATATTGCCCCAATATGGGTGTGCTACTTGGGCTTATTCATTTTACTGTTGGAATAAATTACATAGAGTTCAGTGCTTTTTCATTACATTATAAACCGAATCTCGCAGTCCCGGGTAGATGTTTTCTGAATAGGAGCTCTAAATATCTCGGTGACCAGGGTAGTCTAGTCTCCACCTCTGGCTGTCAACCTCTACGGCCTGTTAAGGACTGTCAAAAAAAAATTTTTTTTGCCATCCTAATGGTATATCTAGGAACTTAAACCAACTACATATCATAAAAAATGCTATTGCAATTTGGTAGTGCTATTATCAACTTTTATCTACTCACCCAATGGATTGATTCATAGCGATTTATAGTATTTTTAAATTTTAATATGTCTACGTATTTGTGTGGACAGTCTGTAGTTTTCCATAATTTGTTTACTATTTCGCAAACTTTGTAGTGTTCCGTCGAATCTGACAGTACGTTCACATGTGATAGGATAAATTCAAAGTTGAACCAACTGAAAAAATTAAATAAAAAAAAATTCTTACTTACCTAGTCCAGTCTTTTCTTTGAATAGCAAAGGCGTATTAAATCCATGCCTTTGGAAATAAGCAACATTAAGTTCATTGCCGTGCATTTCTTTTACTATATTTTGAGCTCCAAACGATGGGTCTTCTAGTTTTTCCTGTAGATTAAACGTTCGCTGTCCTTCGATGTCTTCTTCGTTTAGGGCCCAGTCTTCTGAATAAAGCTTTTTTTGTTTCCTCTCCCTCTGAAACAACAGAAATGAAAAAGTCAATCACTACTATAGCAATCAACTCAGTTAATCAACTGTATTGACGTGTATGGGAATTGGTGGGATAGCACGTCATTACTAGCTCGCAGAAGTCTCTCGAAGACTTCTGAGATTTGTCTGTAAGAATGCAGAAATATGGCAGAAATATCACAAAAATTCAGTAAGCACGTTATACCTCGCAGTCCTCAGACATCCATTCTGTAAAATCTAGGTAGCGTAGACTGAAGAAAAAAACTTCAAATGAAAAACACCTAACATATTCATCGTTCTTTGATATATCCTATTATGGACTACGTTCCAATAACTAATGCTCTAGTATTGTTTTATTTTATTTTCATATGGTTACCAAAATATTTTCTTAGATTTATTTAATGTATAAAAAGAAATTCACAGATTCAACTATTTTTCCAAATAAGTATATTGCCAAAACATTTTGATTCTTTCGAAATTTGTTCAGTACTTCCTCGCGTTGAAGCCACATTCTAAAAAAGGGGAAATGGACCTTTACATTTACGAAAATTTAATAGCAAAACCCTTTTAATAGGACAGTAGAGATAGACATTAACAGTCGAAAGTTTAACAATAACTCCAAAAGTTTTCAAACTTTGGTCAAGTGAATGGTACATACATTGAGAAAGCAATAAAACTCAGTTTTCAACCTGTTCCGAAGTCCGCAACAACAACAACATTGTCAAAAAAATGGCAATTTATATATGAACCATTTCAAAATGTCGCGAATCCATTGGTGTAGTCAGATTTTTTCTAAGTAGTATTTTTTTTTGTTTTTCTACCTTGAAAAATAAGATTAGTTGGCCCTGGAAATGGAGATTCATTCATTTAATTTGGTGTTCTAGTGGACTTCTTGAATCGGTTGAAAAATGTAAGTTTTATAAGGTTTTATAAGGGTGCTTCCATCTGGTCACACTGTATATTGAGAAGTTATTGTAACTTTGTCAATTGATGAACTCTTCAAAAAATTCTTCATACATATTAGCTACTTTTTATATTATTTGTAACTTTAGAATTTTCTGAAGGCATCTTTTTTTTTATGAAGACCAATCATTGTCAACACCGCAAATCGTAACAACTGTTTTCACGAAGCAAACGTCATATTGAGATTTGAGGTTAATGTTTGCGAAGGTTTCATTTTCCTTCAATATGCAACTCCTTATCGCAACAGCAGAAAGAAGTAAACATTATTATACCAGTAAATATCTCGGAGGTAATGTTGATTTATTGACCTTGGTTCATTTCAATATTAATGTTTTTGTGAATTTGTAGATAGACCTTGATGAAATAAATGTGGAAGTATCAGGTGGCGAAATAAAATGAAAATGATAAATAGAGCCAAGCTGAAATAACAGCTAAAGACTTCACCCAACTTTTACAAAAGGTAAAAAGCAGATGCATCCATTAGAATCAGAATCAACTCGATCCTTCATCGCACTAGTTATGATTCACGTAGAAAAAGTAATAAGTTCCCTTCGTCAAAAATATAGAATTTTGTCTAATGATGTGCCTATTTCTCTCCTTACTTCTGATGAGAGATGTGACCCTATTTCAAATAAAATACTAACAATGTGCTATCATAATTAATTAGTGTCTACCAATAACACCTTTGTCAAGTTAGTTACTTATAATATGAAATATTGAACACGTAAATTGTTAATGAAGTAAATCTCCGATAAAATTGAATACACTGCAGTATAACTTGGCCATTATCTGCCTTATCACGAATACACAACGTTTGTTCTAAATGTATTTCTATTGTGAAATACTTTCCCAAAAGCTCAATTTTTTATGAAATTCATATACTTTGGGGAAATCAACTACCCAGACGTATTGATCTGGTAAACAACAGTATGTTCAATTTTTCGTGCTTCACAATAATAGACGAATCCAGCTTCAAAATATTTCTCTTGTTAATGTTTTGTATAAAAACTATGTAGTCGGTCGCGGGGAGGGTTTTCTTGGCCGATGAAGTGCGACAGGATCACACAAGTTTTCCTTTTATGTACTTCGAACCACTGAATTCGAATTCCGATGGTGATAGGCCGGGAAAGCATCCAGAAAATTGTTATAGACGATTTTCCGAAAAAAATCAATGCAAATCGATAGGTGCCGTACCTTAAAAAATCATTTTTTGCTTTTTGCATGTACGTAGAAAAAATGTTGTATGCAACTCGTGCAAAAATTGTTTGTTGCACTCAACGTGTTGTCCAACTCGGCCTAACGGACAATTTCACATCGAGTGCAATAAACACTTACTTTTTGCACTTGTTGCATAAATAACTATTTTTTCAATTGGTGTCCCTGTTTACCTATTTAAAGCACGCAACGGCGTGTGCAAATCGAACTTTAAAAAACGCGCGTTTTTTGAAGTTACCATGGACACATCAACAACTCGAGAACGGTGAAGTCTGAATGACAATGTTATGATTATTGATATGACAGGAGTACCTTGTAACGATGAAATATCACAAGCCAATGCAAAACTTTTATTCAAACATTTTAACGAAAGGTATACTGATGTCACATCACGAATTCAACCATTTTACATTATAAGTTCTTATTTCCATCACTTAATAATGAAACCAGTATTTATGATTTCAAAGTGCACCAATTAAAAAAAATAACGTAAAGTATTCGTGGATAACTGATCTTTCAAACACTGCTCTATTTCGAGCACTCCGGTTGCGCCGTCGTGCTCGAAAATTCGCGCGTGTTTGAAAGACCTTTTTATCCACTTATACTTTAATATACTAATTTGACTGAATGAGAGCACTAAAAATTGAGAAAATCGCATTTGAGAGAAAAACTTGTGAGGACCTTTTTTGTAGAATTTTATGGAGAATATTATAACATCATTTCTATTGGAAAAATGTTGTTTCCGATTTTCCTCGGAAAAATCGTGTATAACAATTTTCCTACAAGCGTGCGTGATTCACCCTCTACCCGCACGCAATTCAGTTTGGAAAGTGTCATTTTCCCACAGTTGTGCGGGAAAAGTTTTCCCACACTAGTGCGGGAAATTTTTTCCCATACTAGTGCGGGAAAAACATTTATATGATAACCTCGTAAAATATAAGTGGTGGGTGACAAAATATGAAAGTTCAAGCTTTTTTGTTGCAATACTAAGTGAGTTTGTTCAAAACCATCCATCATTTTGCACTATTTATTGAAAAAATGAACAAATATTGATAAATAAATATGTATTGTTATGAAAATCACCCTATATATAGGCTTTGATTGATCTGATAACGAGTAGGTAACAATTGATGTTGTCATGCCGATCAATACACAAATTTGTTTGTAATTGTCAGAGTGACAGACAAAGCGTTACTTATATAAAATTTTCGATTCAGTGAAATTGCCACAATGGATTATTCATCTGATGAAGAACTTCCACAAGAAATCGTGCAAGCAGCTACAGATGCGAACTTAGAGTTATTGCCAACGAAATCTAAACAAAGGTATGAGAAGCAATACACGAGTTTTATTGAATGGTGCAACAATAAAAAAGTGAAAACACCAAATATAGAAGAAGTATTCTTGGCTTATTTTCTAGAAATGTCTAAAACATGGAAGCCGAACACTTTATGGGCAAGATATTCAATGTTGAAGAGTGTATTCAAAGTAAAGCAAAATTTGGATATTAGCAAATTTTACAAAATAATTGCATTCATTAAAAGACAGAATGTCGGTTTTCGACCGAAAAAGGCCAAAATCCTCACTCAAGAAGACGTTTCAAAATTTATGACTGAAGCACCCGATGACATATACCTCATGATTAAGTTAGTAGCAATTTTTGGATTAGCTGGTGCTTGCAGACGAGAAGAGCTGACAAAACTCACCATTGACGACATAGACGACAAAGAAAACCTGATAATTGTTAATATCAAGGATTCCAAAAATCATTCCTCTAGATCCTTCGTGATATCTGAAGAAGCAAATGATGGTTATTTTTTGAACGTATACAGAAATTATGTACATTTACGTCCAAAAGAGACTCGTCACCGTCGTTTATTCTTGTATTACAAAAGTGGAAAATGTACTGTGCAATGTGTAGGAATGAATACCATAGGAAAGATACCCTCCGAAATAGCAGTATATCTGCGCCTTCAAAATCCAGAGCTTTACACTGGTCACAGCTTCAGGCGTTCCTCAGCCACTTTACTTGCTGACTGTGGTGTGGGTGTAACTAATATCAAACGCCTAGGAGGATGGAAATCGACTTCAGTTGCAGAGGGGTATTTAGAAGACTCCACCAATCGAAAAAAAGAAATGTCCAATAAAATTCTCAATTTGAACACTACATCGTCTTCCGGGTGCATTTTAGAACCATCCACGTCTATATCGATCGGCGACGATTTGATGCCTGTGCCTGCACATTCGATTTCTTTCGATAATGTATTGCCCGAGTTACCTTCTTCTTCAGGAAATCAGCCATCTTCAAAAAATATGCTGGCTTCCGCTATAAATTTACATAATGCATCAAATTGTACATTTACAATAAATATTACGAATAATTAGTGGATAGAAAATGTTACTCTTGTTAGTTGTTTCCATTTGCAAGAATAAATAATTGAAAAAATGAATTTGTTTCCTACGCTTGTAGAAAAAGTATTGTTCCTAACTCATGCGGAAAGTGTCTTTCCGCACTTGTTAGGAAAATTACTATTTCCGGATGCTTTCCCGGCTTATCACCCTCGAAATTCGGGTTCAGCGAATGCAGTTAGGTACATGAGTGAAAGTTAAACTGATTCACGCACTTTATATTGTAATTGAACTGAAACAGCCACAATAACACTTCTTTAGCTGAAAAATCAAAACGAAACACAGACAATAATTCTTGTTTGCTTCAAGTGTTAAGAATTTTTGGAGGAGAGTATCAAATGAATAAAATAGTAAATAATCTAATCAAATTGTATTTCTAGCAAGAAAGTTTTGGGGTAGTTCTCTATGTTTTTTGGAGTGCTGAATCCGAATCTGAGATTTGCTAACAAATTTTCGTGACGGAACATTGAAAAAACAGCAAAAAAAACTGAAAAATCTCTTTCCTCTGCGGTTTATTGCTTATAAGTTGAAAACTACAAATTTTTTGTTGATACCCTTCCTCTTAAGAATGAAAGAGCATAATATTTTCTACAAATTTGTTAATTGTAAATTGGCATATTGTAACGCCGATCCGAGGGGAAAACAACTCGTTCATTATGTGTAAATCATAATATTTTCATTACTTCATTACTCATTTACTCATTTGTCTTGAGCATTAGACATCTTGGCCATTGCAGATTTACGATTGAAATGTTTACATGTATACAACTTTTTTCATTATTTTTCATTAAAATAATTAATGGACTACATTCACAATAAGGTATATAAAAAATGATTTAGTTGTTTCACCCTCGAGCCGATCTTAAGTCCGATTCAGATACATGGGTGCCCACCCAGGGTTTTTGTCCCCGCATGATGAATTCCTCCAGTATTAAAAAAATTAATACTTCTGAACTAAACAAACGCAAGTAAAAGGAGCGTATGTGAACTGTTCTGCAGTATACAGGCAAAAGGGCCACAAATATATGCTTGTAAATTGCACATACTTCAAAAATCCTGCAATTAACAAGCATATATTTTTTTATCGTTGTGCCTGTAAACTGCAAGGCAGTTCACATACGTTTCTTTTACTTGCGTTTCTATCAAAAAGTCATATTTTCTTCAGTTCAGAAGTATCAATATTGTTAATACTGGAGCAATTTATCTTACAGGGTCAAAAACCCAGGGTGGGCACCCATGTATCCATTTTGATATGGAAGGCATTACCATCAGTAATACCTTTTCTTAAAAAAACCACGTTAGGTTATTTATTTTACCTCCCATTAACTGATCATGATCTATTAATTCTAGAATAATATTTCCCGATTATGGAGAATACCATATAAAAAAATGATAAAGGATACCGCACACTTTAATAGGGAAAGTGTCCCCCCGTCAAATCGGCTGAATTTTTGATATGTTGTAGTCGAAGTCATTCCAAACAAAAAGTCCATTATGCACAACTTTTTCTTTAGGTTAGTTTTGGCCCTAGAGGCCCATGAAAACCTTCATTATTTGTTCTCTATTGTTGTACAACTCAAAACGTTATCCTGGATAATCATCGGTATTCCGAGTAATCAAGATGTAAACATGCATTAATATAAGATACTATTTAAGTTTTGTTCTTTGGAGTTGTTACGTTTGGTCAATTATACAGTGTGTTCCAGCTACTTACAAGTTTTAAAGTTCAATAATTCGAAAATGTTTACAAATCGCCTTTGGGATCTACAATCAAAAAATGTTTATGAATCCTATTCTGCACCGTATACTATATCATATAGTCGAAAAATATACCGAGTGTTCGTTTTAAAAGAAATCGAAAGTTAAATTCGAAAAGTTCCGTACTGAAAAATATTTTTCGACCTTCCTGCATAATTTGAAGGCATGAGAAAGAATGAGATATATTAACAATATGTCAATAGGAAATGCCTTAGGAAAATTTTCTTTCTAAATCTATCATTGTAACGTCAGGGTACGATGCATCTGAAAATGGACTTAATTCGACCAAAAATTCGTAACATCCAACTGATTCAGAAACAATCAATAGTAGTAGAGAGGTGAATGAAAGTTACGCAGATGATATAACTAATATTTCATTTTGAAATAATGCGTTCCATAATCCAACCCCATTTTTTTCGTATCGCCCTGTATATTAGGCAATAAATTCTAGTTCTGGATCCTGTTGACTGGTTAACTTTCGTTTTTATATCGATATCCCAGTTCTCGGGAAATTGAACTTTGACGCATTATGAAAATATTTTAGTCTAGATTCGTTTTAAAAATTGTTCCATTTTCGAGAATTGGAGTACTGGATAATATGAAAACATTGCATCCCTTCACTGCAAAAAAAAAATCTGTAGATAGCTTTTCTAGCAAAGTTTTAGTTGTTTGTGACTTCATGTCAATGTGAAGTTGAATATGGCGTATAATTCCGCAGTGAGATTCGAAAGTTATGAGTGTGAATACAATGGAGGGCGAAGAAACCGATGAAATGAATGAACTCCAATCTCATGTACTTTGACGAGCGAATTCATATTCCACTATGGAGGATGAGAGCAATATTTCGTCATTGAAATACTATTAACCATAGAGAGCTAACGTGTTTTGAATGTACGTAATTACTACCCTATCATAAAATTTACGACTTTTTCAAATAACCATAAACGGTAAAATGGCGGTTGGTAATTTATCTATATTTATAACTGAAATTTACGACGAAATGCCGATTCAACCGATTAATTCAAAGTGCACAAACACGTGCCTTCGTCTAATAGTTCTAGACACCGACTGATGAAAAGTCATAGATGGACTGAAGCGACACCTGAACAACATCGAAGATATTTGACAATATCTATCCTACAATCTTAAATTTGACGAGCGATAGCTTTTTAGGGTTAAATAACAACTGGGGATCAACTACAATGTCAGTTTCTTTGATCGTATTGATATCTTCCAAAATGAAACACCCTGTAAATTATTATTAGGGTTTATTCGACGGTTTTTCATCAGGGTCAACGATACCAGGTTCAAAAGATACGTTAAATGTAACATATAATATATTGAGTTATAGCACATCATTTTCTCCATATTATACTAATGCTAAATGTGCGAATGGAGGCTTGGTTGACCCGCCAGGAGGAGTTTCTCCATCACACTCCTTGAGCATCAATAAAATAATCGGATATATTCACATAATAATTCGACACAACCCTATCGAAATGAATTAGACCTAGTTTTATTATAAACTCCTTGAGTTTCATTATCAGTTTGACCGTACCAGATAGAACACACTGTATATTTGACCATCTGTAATGACACCAATGAAAAATACTTTTAATATTATGTATTATTGATGAATGTTTAGACCTTAATGGCAATACCGAACATGGAGAGGATAAAAAAACTCTTGATCTACACAGAACCTCATTAACAAAGATTTTCGATACAACGAACGAACTTTTAATAAAAAAAAAATCCAGACATGAATCAAATAAGAAGTAATATACAAGTTTTAGAACAGAAGATGAATACTCTCACGCAGTTAGATCAAAAATACCTGCACTTGTTACTTGATCAAGATTCTCAAGATATTGATATGGGTTCTGAGATGGCAAAAATAGACGATTACTTGTATAAATTTTCTGCTTTGAAGATGAAAGTTGAGAAGAAGGTTAGTCCGTAGACTTATTAGACAAAAATACACCAAGTACCTCATCTTGTTGTTCTCAAAATTGCTTCAAATCTCAATTGAAGTATCCTCACGTAGAATTTGGAAAATTTGGTGGTTACATTCGTGAATGGTTGTCATTTTGGAGCCAATTTAAAAAAAAATCATGAAGATCAAAGACTACCCAACGAAGAGATATTACAGCTTTTGATCCAAGCAGCCATTCCTAAATCACGAGCACGTCAAATTGTGAAAGCTATCCACCACTAGGAGATGATTATCCAAAAGTGATAGAGTGCTTGAAGAGACGTTTTGGAAGAAAAGATCTGCAGATAGAAGTGATAGAAGTGATAGAAGAGCTTTTGAAGTTATTCTTGAATAACGTTAAAAAATCAACAAAACTATGCATCCTTTACGATTAGATTGAAACACAACTTCGTTTCTTAGAGACTTTACATGTGATATCCGACACTTGTTCCGCTATGCTGTTTCTCTTAGTTGAATCATGCTTTCCAGAAGATCTGCTACGAATTTGGGAAAGATCAACTTGTTTCAACGACGATGAGACATCAAAGGTTCGTCTCGATCAGCTCATGAATTTTTTGCGCGAAGAAGTTGAAAGCGAAGAACGAGTCGCTCTGGCCATATCTACATAGTTTTGGAGATAAATTCGGACGCAAAGAAATTCCGAAAGACGTCCCTACAGCAGCTGGACCGCTGACGAATAACACAAGTTTGTCAGTCAAGGTTCTTAATACTTTCCTAAGTTTATTCTTTACGACCACAAAACTCTACTACTTGAAATACTGCAATATCAGGTCGTTAATTGCGTATTCTGATCACGTAGGAAAGAAACATAACATTTTCGGAAAGGATAAAACCAGTCCCGATGACTCGCAAACCAGACCACCTATTGGTATTCTTACAGGAATTGGAGAATGATGGGTAATAAAATAATAATCAATGGGAGCACAACAAACCTTTTTAGGCAGCAGTGCCTCTGTAGTCGCGATGGTGGACAGACCCTGCAAGGAAAAAGAAAAAAAGAATCACGTAGTTGCGGAAAAAGCCCACCCATTCATTATTACAGGATGTTTCATATTATATCATCAACAGCATCAGTAAGTAGTACTTATTAAACTTTTTATACACTGGATGTATGTACACTGTATAAAAAAAAATGCACAAATGCATATTTTCTTATTTATTAAAAAAAAATGTATGTGATAAAATATCTATAATGAAACTATAGTTTAAATGATTTTCATATCAAAAAGTGGTTTTGTAAACCCTTTTGATGTGAAAATCATTTAAACTATAGTTTCATTATAGATATTAACATGGATTTTCATCAAGTATCGGCTATATCAATTCAAAATATGTGATAAAAGTTGATGCTTATCCCCCCATTAAAGGCATTCGAAATGCCATGATAAGTTATCAACTCTGTTTTTCAACATACAGAAATTATTCATTGGAAATATTTCATTGAGTATCAGATATACTCTCATGAACTTGGCTTTTAATTTTTTTTATTTATATCGGGTGTCCACGTAAAGTGGCTCGCCCCTATAACTTTTTTGTTTTTAAAGATATTGGAATGAAATTTGGAGTATCTATATAATACATACAACTGCATTTTTTGACAAGTGACTCAGCTTCATGCAACTTCTGGTCTCACCGGAAGTGATGTAAACTTTCGATTTTTAAATGAGACACCCAGTATATTTTTACGTTTTTTGTCTCCATGTGACATTCTGAACACAATCATGTATCATTTGTTACTTTTTGTAACCAAAAATTTTTAAAATTTCTAAATTTATTTTTGAATCTAGAGGGCTATGAATAAGTTCAAATTATTAATTTAATTTCCTGAAGTGCTTTACGGTTTTCGGTTAAAATGCATCTGCTGGGTGAAATTCAATTTTAAAATTATTATTACTATTTTTTTTTTCAAATGGCAACACAGTGGATCGTCGGGTCAGAAAGAAAGAGCATTTCATTACGATTAATTTGATACTTTCGTCAACAAACATAAAAATATTACGGTAGATCTTATTTTTTGAGATTAAAATAATATTAAAATTCACCGAGTAACCTGTGACCAACACAAATGATATAACAAAACCATCAATCCGAAAACTACTATTTCCTTGTATAAATTATATCATTAACATGATTTTCAATCAATAGCGTACACAATAGTTTCCTAATTTAGATTTGGAGAAGTGAGGTAAGATAATATATCGACAAGCAATGTTTTTTTTTCAATACACCTTAATTACCTTGTTCTATCAGTTATGTAGGTCACAGGTTACCCAATGTATTTGAATCTCATATGAACCTGAGATGGTGTTTTATTTTAAGAAAGATCTTAAGTAATCTTTTTAAGTTTTTTTAACGAAAGTTTGTTTGAAACCTATAACAGTAAAGCGGTATCAACATAATCGTAATGAAATTTACAAAATTTCAATTTAATAAAATTAATAATACAAATTGTAAAATTGAATTGTATGTACATAGCAGAAATATTTCTACTGAAAACAATATTCCACAAAAATGTTAGAACTTGCTGAAGCTACTTGCCAAAAATGCAGTTTTAAGTCGTATACAAATCCTCCAAATTTTATTTTTCTGACCCGACCAGCCACTATGTTGTCATTTGAAAATAAAATAGTAGGAATGAATTAAAAATTGAATTTTACACAGCAGATGTATCTTAACCGAAAACCGTAAAGTTGTATTTTTCTAAATACGACTAAAATTAATAATTTGAACGTATCCATAACCCTCTCAATTAAAAATTAAATATCGAAATAAAAAAAAAATGTAGTCAGAAAAAGTAACATGTAATGCATGGTTATATTCAGAATGTCATATGGAGACAAAGAAAGTGAAAATATACCGGGTGTCTCATTTAAAAATCAAAAGTTTATATCACTTCCGGTGAGACCGAAAGTTGCAGGAATCTCAGTCACTCGTCAAAAACTGCAGTTTTATATCTCATACAGATCCTCCAAATTTCATTTCAAAATCTGCAAAACCAAAGAAGTAATAGGGGGGAGCCACTTTCCGTGGACACCCGGTATACTACGCGTACGTCACTGTCTCATCATTCATCTGATTTTTGATGAAGTATTTTTTAACCATTGCAATATTGGTATGATAACATTCCCAAAAATGTCTTAAGACACAGTTGATTCTTTTTTGTTTTATTTATATTAATGTTGCATCTAGATAGGTACTGTAGGATATTGATAAAATCCTGAACGTATACCTATTTTTCCATCACAAGTTACTTTCTTTTTCAAAATGTACAAAGTCGATGCTGCAATGCATTCGATCAATCTATTTATTGCATGGCATCACACTTTAAAAGGTAAGGGCAACGTCATTTCTAGCTCGCACAAGTCTCTCGAAGACTTCTAAGGATTGCTTGTGAGGATACAGCCGGTTGATAGAATTAATAATTAATTGATTATCTGCGAAATTCACTAAGAAATATATCACATTATTGGAATAAAGGAATTGAAATATTGAAGCTGAAATGAATGAAGTGTCGTACATACGTATACACCGACGAAAAATCTATTTCATGAGAATTTCTGATATTCAAAATCTGAATAATACTGAGTCCATCAGATGACAACGAAATACTTCCAATGAATTTTTTCTATTTACATAGCCGCGCTACATGATGGATAATCACAGATTCACAATCTGTGTTGATACCAATTTTTCAAAAACATTTACAACTCCATTCTTCAAATACATCACTATGGGTTATTGTTTGATTTCAGTGGTTCAAATCCCGCCTGACAGATCTGTATCCGTCGGATTGACACTGTCATGTGTCATAATGACATAAGAGAAAACATCTTAATAATAATCTTTATCCAACACATGACAGTTATGACTGTCATTATTAATGTCATTTTAGACAAGTAAACTATCAAATAACACACTAGTGTGTTATAATCCATAACTCACTAGTGACGTCTGTCTGTTTCCAAACAACAAGCTTTCGGAATCTGCTATAATTATCAATCAATTATCCTTGGATTATTACTACTGAAAATAAGTCACGCGAGAAAGATAGAAAGATAGAAAGATTATAAATATTTATAAATTCTCAAGTGACTTAGGACACATAACACACGAGTGGCATACAATGTTTTATCCAACAAGTGGAAGAAATCGTTTTTTATGAGATAATAATTAATAAGTTTCAAATATGAACGTAAGTTATAATAATAATAATAATAACACACTAACACACTATTTTATAGTTCACTGAGTTATAATCCATAACTCACTAGAGATATAACTCATAACTCACTAGTGAGTTATGGATTATAACACACTAGTGTTATTTGATAGTTTACTTGTCTAAAATGACATTAATAATGACAGTCATAACTGGCATGTGTTGGATAAATAACTATTATTGACGCCAAGAAACATAAATGTTTATAATAGGGACCTAAATCTTTAAATAATTCAATAAACGATACAAAATTTCAAGTTGAAAATGATTCCATCAGTGTAAAGAAAAAAATAAGAAAGTAAAGGGTATGGAAAGCATCATTGTAATAAGTATTTTTTTAAATGTGATTTAAAACGATTTTTTTGTATAATTTTTTTTAAATTTTCGGGTATATTATTAAATATTAAAATTCCATTATGTAAAATTGATTCTTTTTCAAAATTTGTCTTTATTTTATGCGTGATGAGATTATTTGATTGCCTAGTTTGGTGATTGTGAATGGTATTGGTTGAATGGAATTCCATTTCCCATTATTGATAACAGAATGTGTGAATGTACATATTTTCAATTTATATAAAGAACTGATATCCAAAAAACTGTTTGGAGTATATAAATTGGATGTTGATTCAAGGAATGGTAATTTAAAAATACATTTAATACTCTTGTTTTGCAAAGATTTGAGTGGACGCAAGATAGTAGAGATGGCAGTTCCCCATACTGATATCAAATATTATAAACTGAAATATATAAGAAATACAATTTTCAATACGAGTTATGTTATGTAACGATTTCATTAACTCCTCAAGACACTCGTTTAAATACTCGTTTCTCTACGTGCTTAAAAATTACTTTTGGATCATGCATGCGTTTTTCGATGAACACCAACTCTCATCACGAATAAATTCACTTGTGAAATCAATATTAAATGTTTTTCAGATGTTACATACTTTTTGATAACTACATTTTTTAATGATATTTATGAAAATCCACTATTATGGATATTTAAGACATAGAATATGTATATTTTTTTTAATTCTTAATATATCCAGATCTTTTTATCAAAGTGATAATATAATAATTGTGCTTCAAGAGCACACATATACCCCAATTTTACTACTGCTGCATTAATTTTATTAGGTTTACTTATTGTGGAAATTAATCCTCCTGAATATAATATTTTATTTGTTATCTTTCGGCGAATACACATTTTAGTTGAGGCGATCTTAGGAATTATAATCCTTCCAATCAGTTGGTATTCAATTGTTGCAACGAAGTTTTATACCTGCAATTGCGGAACTTCCGCATCAATTTGGATATCTGCATTCGCAATAATCGATGCGGAGTTGCATGCGGATGCGGATGTAAGGGATAAAATCACGACACCGAAGGTGGGGTGATTGTATTCTGATGTTGTTTGCTCGAGTCATATTGCCAGCTGATTTCGGCAGTATAAAGATTTATTAACAATAAAATATTAAAGAAGACATTTAGATGATTTCTAGAACTACTAAATTTGACGATTCCGCTTCTTTTAATTCCGAAGGGGTTAGAAGAATGAGAATGACAGTTTCCTCAGGAAATGATTCGGAACAACTAGGATCAGAGCCGTCCGGTTTGGTCAGAAAATCCTGCTTAAAGAACGATCTTGCTATAATGTTAGATTCGTCAAATGAAGATGAGAGTGAGCTAATACCAGAACATGTCGCTGAAACTGTACTTAAAGAGGAATTGACATCTTACCGCACTGAAATAGGGTCAATTTCACCGAGAAGAATTAAAAATATTATCCCAAATAGCTCGCAGTGTTCCAAGCGAACAATTTTTCAGTAGTGCGGGTTTATTTGCGAACTTCTGCGTAACAGACTTGACCCCGAGGCGACAATATTGCTTTTTATTAAATATAATGCTCCAATTTTTACTACTAATTATTAAAAATATTAAAAACAATAGTATTCTCGCTATATTTTAAATTCGCATCCGCATTCGCATCCGCATTCGCATCCGCGGATGTGAGTGCTAAAAATCTGCATCCGCTGTTTATAGCAAAGCCTCAGCTCGGATAATCAATAATTTGATAAACACGTCAATCAAAATCATCAGAAGAGGTTGATTCTACCTCCGACGAACATTTTTTCTGCGAAAGTTAATAGGTGTAAATGTTTACTAGTCGCCATACGTCAAAATAGTAATTGAAACAAATTGACATGCCTGAATCGAAAATAATTTGGGTATTTGAAAAAAAGTTTAAATTTTTTTCGATAGTTCAATCGTAGACAGTACATACAATACCTGAATCATAATCATGAACTGATGTCTCAATAAGAGCCTTTGCGTGTCATGGTAAAGATACGACGCAGAGTGAAAGCATCGACACCACGACACCAAGAACCCTCCAGATACTGCATGCTACTCCTGCTAGATACGCTTCTCCGAGCTATGATGGATCTCCATAGAAGATTTCTGCGTGAACAAGATGGTCGTTTTTACAATTTCCGAGAATTTTCGTTTCCAGAATTAGCTCGCAACGGTCGCGTGGTGTACTGCAATTCCTAAATCTGATACAGAATGTCTCGAGTTTGTCCAGAATCGCCTTGAAGCAACTCTGCAGAATTAAATTGCGACACCATGATCTCACTAATCACGAATATCTGTAACAGATCTTCCGTTATGTTTTCCCTTAACCCGAGAGAGTTTCCCAGGTTGGCTGGGCTCTTTCGAAAGCAAAAGTGATGCTGGCTTTCAGCTGATCCGATCTAACCTAGATAACAGATATACCAGAGATAATGCCTTCATACGGATGCACTTTCTGATTATGATCGATCACCATTCGCCAGCTCTGGATTTACTGTTCTACTGCACGAAGATCATCCAATATTCTCTCTTGTGTTAGCTCCTTTGGCATCTGAGAGTTTCTACTCAATCCGTATTCCACCGATCTTGTTCGTCTCCTACTGCAATCACTTCTACATTCTACATCTGGCATACTACGCTGCCATCCAATGCCTACTGGTACTCGTTCCTGTGGATGAAAATGCTAGTTCTTTCTAGGGTTCCATCTAGTGGTTGTTAATCGAGAAATCGTGGTCTCTTGGTGGAGATTGAAACTTCAGGAGTAGCATTCGAAATGTCCTAGGGTATTCAGTTATCCTTGGAAACGAGGAGGCAGACATACTAACCAATTAGGCCACAACCCATCTTAGGATTACCCAACAGCCTGGCTGTTGCCGCAATCGAAGGACTGCTACAAAAAAAAGGAAGACACTTAGCATGAGACAATTGAAGCTTCTTATAAGTTGGTCTATGAAAATCCTCCGTCTCGGTAGACGAGACTTCAAACTAATGCCTGGCCTCCTACCAACATCAATTTGTGCAATGTTCCTCCAAGAGGACACAATTGCAAGTGCTAATTGCAATTAAGAATTGAATATTATCCCCCATTCGTTGGGAATGACACCTGCAGACACGTTTCACGGTTTGTTTACCACTTATCAGTGCAAGGATACAAATATGATTTTTTTTTATTATTATATCACGGCCCTGTATAAAGTGATTTCCATTCATTCAATGTAAGGACTGTTGTTACTCACGTTTGTTTGGGAACGGATTTCAGTACAGTTTAATCAATTATGTAAATTGTCAAACCTGTTTAGTCAAGAGGTATTAAAATCATCAATGAATGCGCTACTGATAAGCTACACAGGTTGTAAAAAATTACTGCCTCAAGACGCTGAGGTATAATACGGCAGGGATTTTGTAAACATTGTCTCAAAATAAAAATAATTTTTCTCATGGATAAGCAGAAATTAATGAATGGCCATTGCATTGAAAGGCGACCCTAATAGACCGACAGCTAGCGACATGTTGACATGTACAGTTGTGTGCATAAAAAAGTCGTACAGCAGTTAAAGGCTATTGTGAGCCAACTTGTCAATCTTAATTCAATCATCGACTTTGACAAGTAGAGTCAAAATTGAAACTAATTTTGTCAGTAACGCGCTTTCAACATTTTTTTAGCTCAGTTAGTGCAATACAATGCAATTGGTGCAATGCCTTGTACGACTTTTTTATGCACACAACTGTACACTAAACAAATGTCTGCCATGGATACAGGCATTTTGTTGATGTGAAAAATGATGAATAGCACACATTTCCAATCGCCCCCAGTGCTACTAAAAACACTAAAACATTTTTTTAGTGCTTCCTTCGTGATTTCTAACTACGGTACGAGACTACAGAGGGTGATTCGTTGGGTCGTTTTAAGAAAAAAAAGTTCCTATTAACATATGTCCGGAGTTGCTTTAGTTTCTGAGATACAGGGCGTAGAAGTTTTTTTAAAACTGAATTATGGTTTCTAAAATTGGCACCAAGATGTTTCACCTACTGTAAATTCCCCAACAGGTTTGAACAAAATCTTTTGAATATTTCAACTACAGCGCCTTGTATTTTCACAAGTGATAAATTCATGAAAATATCCTATACCTATCAGTTTCATCATTATAGATAAATTATAATCACAGCCTGACCTATATTATAATATAATGCAAAATCGTAACTTGCTGCCTCAGTATCGAAAAAAGCAGAAAAGCGAAAAATATGCAGTGTATTCAAATCTTGTTATATTCGGAAAAGAACATCTAGGATAACGGTATGCAACCAAAACTACGCTCGAGTGAAAGATGTGATTGCCTAACACTTAAGGCGCAGTGCATCCCACAAAATAGCGAACGATAAGAGAAACAAAATGAAGTCCAATGACCTCTGGATCCGAACGTCTTCAGTGCAGGCCGGAACATAAAACCATGAATAGTAAATATGATTGATAAAATGGTAAACAACGTAAGAGAAGTTTAGAATGCACTGAAATTGATATGGTTATTGAGAACAATACTCCAGTCGATAGAGACCAAAATAGACCCCTACCTTCAACCGAGTTGCCAAAATTTGGTACAGATGTAGTATTTTGTACCCGGAAACCGAAATTACCGAAATCCTTGCTCGGGGGTGTCGGAAAGAGGGTGAAAACCGCTCCTCATAGTGAAAAATGTGTAATGTCCTTTAAAAGCAGAAATAACGAAAACCACTCCTAATTCATCTTTCACAGCACTTCAAAAGTGCATGTTGAATCCAATGGTTGTGACCAGGCCCGTAGCTAGGGAGGGGGAGGGAGGGCGCTATTACGTACGGCGCTGCTTGTAGTTCATAGGTTTTTGAGGTCTCGAGCTGGAATTATGTGCATTTTATGTTTTTTGGGCAGCTGATCTCGATTTTCGAATTTATACCACCTAGAAAGTTGATGGTTAATTGTTATTAACAATTTAATGTTGTAAAATGGTCCGTTTAGGGCTGCAATATAGTCCGAGATCATCAGGCGAAACTTGACTCGTAATTGCGATCGTTTGGCTCACAACTTGTACTAATAGAGAATTCACAGCTTCTTAAATAATTTAACAAATATAAATTGTTTAAAGAAAAAATAGGACACAGAACCATGCAGGTGTATTCTCTATGTGTTTGGGTTTTCGGGATCGATGAATATAAATGTTTGCTTTCCAATTCTATCAATCGCCCTGAGGAGCTTGGCAAAGCAAAAAAAAAATTCGTCGACCAAAATGTATCGGGGATAAAATGCGAGGGAAGTGAACGTTGCTTCAATGAAATGAACGATTTCTGTGAGTGATATTTTTTAATAACATTCTCCCTATCTAATTCATTTAATAAATTTTCAATTAAAACTAGAGAAAATTTAAAAAAATCAATTATCTGAATGAAAATGCAAATTTTCATTCAGATTTTTTTTTTCAGTCAGAGTCTTTTCACAATATCAGATATAGTTCAATGTCCAGCATAGCTTTAGCCGGGGCAGTAGTTGTTTTCTGTTAGATATTACAAATAAATCACGATGGAAATAGCGACTAAAGTTTCTCTTTCAGATGATTCCACAACAGATTTTCGAACAAAAATCAAAGACCATGTCTTACTTTTGCAGCAACATTATTTTTCTATATTAACTATTCCGCTGGCGTTATTGTGCACGAAATGAAGGTTCAGAATTGTTCTTTTCGTTTGGTACATTTCCACGATATTCTTCCACGTTATTTCAAAAACTCAATTTTATTGTGAAAACTGGCAGAAGATTTTTAAATTATCAGTTTCGCGCGCTTTAAAATATCTTAGATGTATGAATGATCATTTCAAGCGTGAAATTTTCCATTCTTTCGAATGGCGGCACTATTTAAAAAAAAACTACCCCGTCATAAATAAAAAGACGTTTAAAATTTCCAACATTTCTCAGCAAGGATTTTTCGACTTTTAGATTCTCCACCTCAAAATCTACTAGTAAACCAAATTTTATTATACAAATGTGTCAATGTTCTGGAGTTGTCCGGTTTTTATCGCGTGAACTTCTTTGATAAAAATTTCCAAACATTTCTACTGCAACTACGACAGTAATATTGAGTGGAGTTACGGCCCCATCTCACTGTTGAGTGTGTTTTTTTTTCTTGGTGTGTCGGCCTCGACTGCTATGGTCATTAGCAATGTATTCTGGATAGGCCTTGTTACTAACTCCATACGCCACCTTAGAAGCAGCACTGCTAATTATTAACGCAACAGTGAATCGTGGAGGATTATCCTCAGCCAGCAACAAGATTCAATCACTTAAATTTATATCTGAAACTGAAAAAAATCTTGCCCTGCCTGGGGATCGAGCCTGTGACCTTTCGATCACGAAGCCCCGGCGCTACCACTGCGCCAATCCCCGTGTGTTAACCAAGGTGATCGATAAAATCCTACTGAAAAGAGTCCTCGAGCTTGAAAGCATGATGAAACTCATTCCTAATGAGCAGATCGGCTTCCCAAAGAGTAACAATACGATCTAGCAAGTTGTCCGGATTCTCCATGGGGTAAAGGAGTCCTTCTGTAGCGGAAAGAATATGGTTATGGTCTTGTTGGAGAAACAGTCTGGACTGAGGCATTAGTCGCCAAAATCGGTGGATAATATTATTTATTTATTTATTTATTCAAACATAATATATCCAAGAGGCCTAGGCCCAAGTTACAGGAGTATATAATAATGCAAAATTAATGGGTTAACAGTAACAGAAGTGAGAAAAATAAGATAAAAAGTGAATGAAACAAAAAAGAGAAAAAAGATCAATTAACATTGAGAAATAAACAAATTTAGTAGGATAGTATACAATTGATTTCTAAATTGAGTTAAGCTGGAAAAGAAAACATCAACCGAGGGTACATTATTTGAGCTTCTACACATAGTTGTGATCGGACTATGAAAGTGATGTTGTGAATTTGGTACATGCATTCTGAAAAACTGATTTGTTCTTGACGAGGTACATTGAAATTGAGTAAGGATAGTAGAGACGTTGAGTCGATGTGTTTGTTGATCAGTTTATATGCAAATATCATGTCCGCTATCTCTCTTCGTCCAACAGTAAATCGTAATCATAGTGACGTTCAGGATAAATATTGTGTTTTTTGAAAAACATAAACTTGAGAAATTTTTTCTGAACTGCCTCTAGAGCTGTTAGTATAGGTCCGTTTTAGACAAAAGCAGTTGAGATGCGTTTTAAATTTACAAAAAAGGGTTCATCAAAGGGTAAAGTGCCTTTTCCTCCCTAGTCATACAAATAGCTGAAATAGCTAATTCTTCTAAGGTTTTGAAATATAAATGAAACGGAAAAAAAGAACGATACATAATGTAGTTAATCTGATTCCATTCTGGTTCCATTCAATAAAATATTTCATTTTTGTTATAAACGAGCTCAGCAAAGCATTGAACATAAATTGATATTCAATGAATTGATGATTATTTGGCATTAGGTGTTGTTGCTGACTATTTATGGTTCGTGACACGATTATCGTGTTGATATTGGCATTAACTCAATTATTGTCGATTTATATTTTAGAGAAGTCAAGAGTCTCTCAGGTTTAAATAACTTTGTTGAATATGCAAAGGGTCGGTTTCATTCTTTAATATTTTCGTCTACCTACAGATGTTCTATACATCCTTTTTGCAACAGCTATGTATAATATTGTTGGTAACAGTTAGATCTGTACGATATAAAGAATATATTTTTTCTACAACCGTGCGTTTTTACCCACTTTCCCACACGCATTTTAGTTTTGAAAGTGTCACTTTCCCGCACTAGTGCAGGAAAAATGGCTTTCCGCATTAATGCGGGAAGCACAATATGTCAATTTAACGTTATCATGTGTACATTTCATTGATTTTACCTGTATATTACTATTCAAACTAATATAGATTTTAATACTTAATCTAACCCAAATTATTTTTCTTGTTTCCGCAAATTTTTCATTCATTGGAATGAAATAGAAATTGCGATACTTTTGTATTATATCTACCCTATACATTTCTCAAAATCAATCCTCATAACAATCAAACTAAGCTGAGTCAAGTGGTTTGGTGTGGTAACCAAAGATATGCTATGACAACCAAGTTGTCATCAATCGGACCGGATATTTTAACTCATTTGCAGAATGCAATAAATTGTGTTTTTTATCATTATTATTAATAATAACTTGTGGATTTTCATTAAAATTCTTGTATATTGAAATAAAATATTCATTTTAAATGTGCTTTAGTGCTTTTTGAATTTTTATGCGATCGTAGAAAAAATAATGTTCCTAATTCATGCGTAAAGTGTCTTTCCCGCCGTTGACTAAGCTTGCCCGAACTCCGCTTCGCGTCATTAGGGTCAACGGCAGTCGCATATCACTTTCCGCACTTGTTAGGAAAATAACTATTCCGTGTAATCCTATTACATTTATGAGGGAACAGCCAACCTGCTACAAATGACAAACAAGTAATTATAATTAAATAAAAAGATAGGATTTCCGAAATAAAATGGTTCGATAGTAATCCAGTAACGACAGACAAACTCGAGCAAAAAGTGAAGAATGAATTGTAGCACTCTCGACATCATGTATTACTAGAAAAAAATAACTAGAAAAAAAATTGTTTACCAAAAAATCAGGGGTAGAACCTACAAAATTTCTCATTTAAAAAAAATATATATATTTTTTGTGGTTATTTCAGAAAATATAAGATTTATCAAAAATCGATTTCGATAGGTTGAGAGATAACCTAACCCGCCTCTGCAAGTTCAGGCAGCGCCGAAAATCAGATTTGTCATAACTTTGCTAAAAATTACAGTAGAAGGAAAAGAAAAATTGCATATCGTTCCTGAAGACTTCTACTTCCTCATGCAAATATAATATGCGAGTATCTGAATACCTAAAATGTGTTTTGTCACACTTCACATAACCCTTCTACGATATTTACGGAGGATCCGAAAGTCATGGATATTTTAGTTGATATGAAATAATTATACTGGAGCAGGAATCAGTACCCGCTTTGGACCATATGCAACGATTTAAGGCTACTGAGACAAGTCTCACTTATAAAGGCCAAAGAAAAAACTGGGTTCTACTCCTGCCTCAGTTTTCAACTCACCCATAATCCCGGCAATTTCTTCAGTAAATACTAAAAATAATCGCTCATACACATCCTACATGAAAAATGAAGTATGTTATTTCAAGCTTGTGGTTTGCACTTCACAATAGTGTTATTAAATATATATATGCAGGATATGAATAAGCGATTATTTTCAACATTTAGTGAAGAGAATGCCGATTTTATGGGTAAGTTGAAAATGAGGCAGGAGTAAACCAAAGTTTTATTTTTGGCATGTATAAGTGGGACCTGTCACACTACTTTAAAATCGTTGCATATAGTCCAAAGAGGGTATGGGTTGCTGCTTCAGTATAATAATTCCATATTTACTAAGTTATTCATGATTTTCGGATCATCCGCAAACATCTCCGTGAAGTGTGACAAAACACATATTAGAAACTCAAAACCTCGCATTTTATATCTGCATTAAAAAGTAGGAATCTTTAGAAACGGTATAAATTTTTCCTTTTTCTTCTCCGATCATTTTTAGCGGAGTTATGACCAATCAAATATTCGGCTCCGCCAGAACTTTCAGCGGCGGGTAAGGGAGAACCTGAAATTTGATGTCGGCGTTCAATCACGTTTTCTGGGAAAACGAGTTTATTTTCTAAGAAAATTACTAGGAATAATTTTTATGGAAAATTTAATTGTTTTTCACCCTGTTGAGTTGTTTTTCCGATGAATCATATACTTTCCAAGATTACAACAAAAATCTATTCTTGTCTCAAAACCCAATCGTATATACTGGAATATAGTTCTACCGGGAGCACACCAATCCTGCACCGAGGACATAATAGAGAGCAGCGGATTCTGAGACGCGATGACAAGCATACGTCTTCCGTTTGGTGAGGTGAAAGTCCATCCCTCGAAAACCCCAAATTCCAAATATTTTTGGAATCGCCCACTCCAGTCAGGGAAAATGTACATCGACTTTTTCGACGATTTCTATATGTCTTCCGTTATGATAATTTTCTTTTTGACTAGTAATCATCTGACAAATCAAAAGACGATTTGGTTGAGGCGCACTACTGGACACCAATTTTTGAAAATTTATAGCCCCAAAATCGATCATCACAAAAATTCGACGTCTCCTACATGCTTAATTTTGTGTTTTTCTACTTTGTTATGATTTTTACATCGGGACAATTGAAAAACTCGCGGGAGCGGCTTAAAAATCGAAAACTACACTTGGGTTCGATCTTAAGCTTCCAAATTTTTCATGAAGCTCCTTAAGGGGTTAGAAAACCCAATTTTTGAAAGGGAGACTTTTTGGCCAACTTTTCACCCCTCACCCAGATTTCCAAGAATAAACAGAGAAAATAAAGGAAATTCAAAGTGGTGGGAAATGGTGAAAAGTTGGCCAAAAAATCTTCTTTTTGGAAATTGAGGTTTCTGGCCCCTGAAGCAGAGCTATATGCCAAATTTGGAAGCTTAAGATTGAAATCAAATGCAGTTTACAATTTTCCAACAGATGCCGGGTCCTACAAAAGTCCAGTATTTTCCTGATTTGGGAGACCAAAATTTTCAAAAATAGGTTTCGTGTAGTGCGCCTCAACCAAATCGTCTTCCGGATGATTAATAGCCACTTTCTGAATAAAATTACTATAACGTCGATAGACATTTTCCCTTCGTAGTGGAGTGGGCCTTGCCCGATTTCAAAAATATTTAGAATTTGGAGTTTTCGAGGGATGGACTTTCATCTCACCGAACGTAAGACGTATAGCTTTTCATCGCGGTTTTAGACCCGCGGCTCTCTAACTATATGAAGTCGGCCCCGATGATAAACCAGATAGCACACAAACTCGGCACTGTCAATTTTTAATAAAGCCACTTTCACCCTGCAAGAATTGGCGAAGAACTGTAATTTTATGACGAGTTATGTTTTATTCTGTTCTAACCAGAACGAACTACCCCTACGTAGACACTTGGACACGAGGAAATTCAACACATACATTTGGTGATGAGTAATTATTAGTTTCTTCTAATTGAAACAACCTAACATTCCGCAAACGCGAGAAAATTGAACACTCACATTTTGTGAAAAGTATGTAGGAAAAAGTCATATGTTCTAATTCGTAGCATAGTCAAGATTAAATGGCAAGGTAGTTAATAATTAAATCCACGTCAAAATCCGGTATCGCAGACCATGTGTGGAAAGAACACCACCAAATTCAATGGAAGAACACTGGTTCAGAAGGAAATTCAGAGAGGCTGTTTATATCTACGCTAACGGAGACTTTAGTCAGGCCAGCGGGGAGAACAAAAAAGTTTGGAAACGATCTTCAATGGTTCCGGAGGGAATCGGATATGTCATTCTAATTAATAATGCATTAGCGGTACTTTAGTCCGTGTGTGACAAATGGCAACAAAAGAGTAACCCAGTGAAAAAATTACAAAATGGTTCCTGAAGAATTCTGTACCTCGTTTTTAGTAATGACCAAAAGAATTATTGTACCAACTTATAGTCTAGTTCCTAAATTGTAGATAGTGACTCATCGTATATTTTCACGTTTTTACGGGATTTGAAAGTGCGGAGAGGATGTATGAAAGTGGCAAAGTAAAACTTGATTTGAAGCCAAGTACTAAGCTGATTTTTGTTCTATTTCTTGACTTGCTTTATATGAATTATGAACCATACAACCTATGTGTCACTAACTATAATTTAGGAACTAAGATTATAGTTTCGTGAAATTCCGACGAGCGTGCGTAAAGTAGCACTGTTCCGCACACATTTGCGGGGGCCTACTCAAAAATCACATTGGAAGGGAAAATTTATATTTATTTTAGTAGCTGTGGGCTATATTATGCAACGTGAGAAACCGGTTTACCTTTCAATCGTAATTTCGATATTTGTATTTCAGTTTTAAAAAAAATATATTTTCTTTTTCCCCTAGCCGAAAGTACGCACTTTCTGGCCGTATTTCAGGCCGGAAAGATCAATTTCCGTGGCCGGCTGACGACAGAGTTTTTGCGGCAGGTGATATGAACATGAATTATTTATTCTGTGCTTGCTCGTGTCAAACTCTCGTGTCAAACTGTCGTGTCGTGAACTCGCGAAGGAATTCATTCAATTCAAAAAATGGACGAATCCTCATCTGAAGGTTCTGCAGACGAGGAAGAGATATTGAGCAATTTTGACGAAGAGGCAAAAATTATTGTGCGATCCTAAACGATTGCAAAAAAAATCGTCTGATCGGTATCTGCTCGTCTACAACACATACAAAATATGGCGAGAAGAAAATAAAAAATTTCTATGCAGCTCAGAAGAACATAATTTGATTATTTATTTTCAAACCCTGAAAGGAAAACTGAAACCACCAACTTTGTGGAGCATATAGAGTATGCTCAAAAATACGTTGAATGTGAACGAGGGTATCAACATAAATAATTTTTTGAACCTAAAATGTCTGGTAAAAACGAACGCTAAAGGATACAAGCCAAAAAAGGCTTTCGTTTTAAGATGGGAGAAATCATGAAATTTATGAACGAGGCTCCGGATCAAACGTATTTAGCAATGAAGGTAAGAGTCATTTACGTTTTCCCATCTCGAATTATACTTTTTTAGTTAGTGCCGTTTAATTTGTTCATTGAAATTTTTACAGGTTATACTGATATTTGGGATCTGCGGTTGCCTTCGATGTGATGAAATAACGAACATCAAGGTTGAAAATGTGGAATATTTAACGAATACATATCTGGTTGTTGAGCCACCGATATTCAAAAGAAAAAATAACAATGAAGATTCGGGAAATAAAGTTTACAACGATATAAGTTCAGCACTGAAGACAGACCGTTTAGAATTTTCCAACTGCACTTTTAATAATTGTGTGTTCAACTTAGTTTCATGTGAATGTAATAAAGAAAACAAGCCCTAAAATCAACAAAAAAAAATGTTCATAATATCAGTAGTGGAATCGTCTTGTCATTTTTACCGTAGGTTTGTTTCCATTTCCACGGGAATCATGAATTTCCAATTTTTAATTGAGAATGTTTCTATTTTGTTATAATGTTAGTTTTATTTCATCTTGATGTTTTCAATGCATTCCCCCCCCCTTGTGCTCGCCGCCCGGCGAGAATGACAGCTTCATTGAATTTCACAAGATGGCTGGCTGACAGCCGACAGCATTAATTGCACGGACATTGATTATGCCCGTACTTTCGGCTACGGAATCAAGAAAAATATTATACAACCCACGGCCCGAAAGTTGGATGCCCCGGGCATGTGCGATAAGAAGGCCTTCATATCGCATATGCTAGGAAATCCAACTTTCGGGCCTAGATATGCAATATACTATTTTTCTACGACAGTGCGTAAACTGTGTTCAAACAAACTGTTAATAAATTAATGCATTTTTGAAAAAAACAATATTTTACGTCAAACTGAATTCGAAAGTCAACATTGGGTAATACGACGACAATTTATAACTTAAAACATTCAAATTTATTATACAACTGCAACAATTTGGCAATATAATAACTGTCGAAGAAAAAACTTTTTATGATACACTTTCGTAAAGGGTTTTTTGTAATCGCGTGTTTGTTGAACTCGGCTGCACCTCTATCAACAAACTTCAGGCTCATACAAAAAAGTACTACTTTACGAACTTGTATAAATTAAATAGCTATTAAGTACCTTGTTTACCTTATAGTAAATGACTATAATAATATTATCAAGCGTGCGTCTAGAGAGCAATAACTGGTCGGGATGGTCTGCATCGCAGGAGAGTTCTGCGAAAATGTATTGAGGAAAGTTGAAAATTATTATTCCAGTGGAATAATACCAATATTGTTTTTCAATTAAGAGCAAACAATACCTTTGATGAAACGACTATTGGTTTTGAGCGTTCAGTTTTAGTGTTTTGTTTGTAAGAATGCGGGAAATTACCTGATTTTTGGTTTTGATTCTGAAGAAAAAAAATTATGGGGTTTGACAAATGAAAAAAATAGGCAAATTCCCGTATTCTTAAGGAAATTATAGAACCCGAAGAAGAAAAAATTTTTTTATAAAATCATTAGTTTTTACTCGAAACCGACACTACGATTAGGAGCTATCTACCTTATTAGCGCTCCCAGAAACATAGATTTTTTACCTTCGTTACCTCCAATATCACTCTTGAAAAATAAATCCGCATACACCTAAGAAGTGCGACGCAATGATGAAATTTGACTTTCGTGATGACGCGCTGGTGATGCCTCTTAATAAACGTTTATCTTCTCTATAGGTTCAACCTTCTTCAGAGTCATGCTTGCAACAATTATCACTGAATTGCAATCCTTATAATTCACGAAATCGACTAACATTCTATCCTCCTACTTCTTCAACGAATTATCGGGGGTAATACCACGAGTGGTCGCAATACTATCGATAATTCTGTCAGAAATCAACTCGATCAAATTGCTTTGAGGTAACACCACTCGTCCCTACGGGACTCGTGGTGAGCACGAGTCGTATTTATTGAGATAATTTCACGAACCAACCAAGTTATTATTTGAAATTTGATCGAGTAAACAAAGTGAATTCTTCAATAGTTGCAACTAATGAATAATAAACATGAAGTCTGTCAACCTGACGTTTATGTCATATTAGATTACAAGATGTATCATTGCTGTTTATATTTGTGGTTGACGACGTGGTCTTTCCGGATCGGAAAGAAAGGAAGCGAAAGGAAGCGTGTACTTTCGCGAAATCCCATTCTGATTCGTCCCCATATCGCAGGAGACGCGACTTTCATATAGTGAGTGAAATTGTCGGGGGTAATACCACGAGTGGTCGCAATACTATCGATAATTCTGTCAGAAATCAACGAGATCAAATTGCTTAGGGACGAGTGGTGTTACCTCAAAGCAATTTGATCGAGTTAAAGATTTCTGACAGAATTATCGATTGTATTGTGAGCACGAGTCGTATTTATTGAGATAATTTCACGAACCAACCAAGTTATTATTTGAAATTTGATCGAGTAAACAAAGTGAATTCTTCAATAGTTGCAACTAATGAATAATAACCATGAAGTCTGTCAACCTGACGTTTATGTCATATTAGATTACAAGATGTATCATTGCTGTTTATATTTGTGGTTGACTTGACGACGTGGTCTTTCCGGATCGGAAAGAAGCGAAAGGAAGCTTGTACTTTCGCGAAATTCCATTCTGATTGGTCCTCATATCGCAGGAGACGCGACTTTCATATAGTGAGTGAAATTGTCGGGGTTAATACCACGAGTGGTCGCAATACTATCGATAATTCTGTCAGAAATCAACGAGATCAAATTGCTTAGGGACGAGTGGTGTTACCTCAAAGCAATTTGATCGAGTTAAAGATTTCTGACAGAATTATCGATTGTAATGTGAGGACGAGTCGTATTTATTGAGATAATTTCACGAACCAACCAAGTTATTATTTGAAATTTGATCGAGTAAACAAAGTGAATTCTTCAATAGTTGCAACTAATGAATAATAAACATGAAGTCTGTCAACCTGACGTTTATGTCATATTAGATTACAAGATGTATCATTGCTGTTTATATTTGTGGTTGACTTGACGACGTGGTCTTTCCGGATCGGAAAGAAGCGAAAGGAAGCTTGTACTTTCGCGAAATCCCATTCTGATTGGTCCTCATATCGCAGGAGACGCGACTTTCATATAGTGAGTGAAATTGTCGGTGGTAATACCACGAGTGGTCGCAATACTATCGATAATTCTGTCAGAAATCAACGAGATCAAATTGCTTAGGGACTCGTGGTGTTACCTCAAAGCAATTTGATCGAGTTAAAGATTTCTGACAGAATTATCGATTGTAATGTGAGGACGAGTCGTATTTATTGAGATAATTTCACGAACCAACCAAGTTATTATTTGAAATGTGATCGAGTAAACAAAGTGAATTCTTCAATAGTTGCAACTAATGAATAATAAACATGAAGTCTGTCAACCTGACGTTTATGTCATATTAGTAAGATGTCTAGAAACCCTGGTGAATTCAACGATTCGATTTTGTTTTGATTTTTATGGACGGCACCTCCTGTTGGATTAGGTCCTAGTTCACATTCTTTAGTACGTGGCGCTTATAGCGCTGACAAGAAACTGTTAGGCTGCTTACACATAACGACGTTTTGCGTTCACGACTTTTATTTTTATTCTGTTCTCTTATTGGTTCCGTTAAAAACGCTCGAAGCTGTCATACATTTGACGTTACTTCGATAAATTTGAATTTTGAATTAGTTTATCAGGAATTTGATTTCATTTTGATTCTGGTTTAGTAGTGATTGGAGTTTTTGTCCTATTTTTCATTGTGTTTGTGTTGTTTCTAGTTCTTCGTTGTTTATGGTGTTTTCCGATCAAGTTTCTTGTTTTCCTTTTGGATTGTTACCTATTTCATCTTATAAATTGTTCAACACTTCAGTCAAGAGTTTTTGTTGAACATTTTTGCTTAAATTAGTGCCTAGAAAATGACCCGAGTGTGCATTTTATAATAATAATAATACCGGAAATATCTCATTATGGCGTTTTCACAGTTTTCCGAAGTTAATCGATTGGAATTTTTATTAACATAACATTACTTTACATTTTATCAAAACAGACACAAACTCTCAACACAAACGTCACAAACTGTCAAAATTCAGACAGTCAGAAAGAGAAATCTATGGTCATGGAAGAAAAATGTTCACGAAAATTTGAGCACCTTGTGTATAAACATAACTGAGTCGCCCTCTGAACATCGGAATTCGAAACCCGAACATAATTATCAAAAAATCAAGCATTTTCAAGTAGGCAGGTGTCTTCAGTTTGATCCCAAAGTTTTACAGGTATAAGTGCACGCACCAGGGTTTCTAGACATCTTACATATTAGATTACAAGATGTATCATTGCTGTTTATATTTGTGGTTGACTTGACGACGTGGTCTTTCCGGATCGGAAAGAAAGGAAGCGAAAGTAAGCGTGTACTTTCGCGAAATCCCATTCTGATTAGTCCTCATATCGCAGGAGACGCGACTTTCATATAGTGAGTGAAATTGTCATTGTAATTCTCCCCTAGTTAGGTATATGAACTGTTATAATATTATTTGTGACTCTGATGTTGATATCTTTGGCGACAACTTCATGAATTTTAAAAGAAAATTAAGACAAAACTTAATTTCATTCTATGGTACAGTTGTCGAATAAGGAATTTATTCTCACATATTGTATGTTGTTGAATTTCATAGAATTCTAGGAGTAAGATCTTGTTCTTGATTGTGTAACATTTCAATATTATATTCAATTTTGTCTTTTTTATTACTATATAAGTACTAGAATAATTATATTATCAGGGGTAATATAACTCGTTGTATTTTCAGCTTTGGGATTGCAATTCATTAATATTCCAAAAAATTATAGGTTTTTCATCATACCACGAATTATATTTAGGACGACAATATATCGATTTGAAATAAAGAAAAATCGTGTCACCTGGTAATTGATGCTTTACTTCTAGCCGTATTCAACGGAATACTCTTTTCCACGGCCTCATCTATGATACCAATGGACATTTGTCCCCAACGATCGCTCATATTGATAAATAAAGATAACTAGTCAAAACACATACATTTGACGTTTATAATTTAAATCATTATTTTCACTTGACAGATAGTAAAACAAAAACTAAGCAGGTTTATCACCGTGAAAATACAGCGACAAGCTATATTTTCACTGTAGTGCCGATTCTATTGGCTTAATTTCAAAATTTGAAATCCAGTGATTGGTTGTTAAGCAAGGAAATATATTGTCATAATTATGTTATGTTCTTTAACGACCAGCATAATGTGCGATGTAATAATACATTATTTCACTTTGTATCACCCTATAATAGGATGTGCTCTTTGTGCATCTGATGTTGGGTGACCTCTTTAATTAAATAAATAAATAAATAAATAAATAAATAAGAAATACGGAAAGAAACGGAAGAATTGCGGTCACATCCGAATAAACTGAAAGTCTGGAAAAATCTTCAAAAAAGTCAAAAATTTCCGGAATATGATTTATAAGCCCGGAATCACACTGATCGACTAGGACCGACCGTCCGCGACCGTCCACCTACGACCGAAAGTAGAAGTAGATCAATGAAAACTTTCAAAGTACACTGATCGACCATCCACGACCGACCACTAGAATAATTTTGTAAATCTGACATTAATTTGACATTCGAAAGGTTATGTGAACTGTCTGTTCATTTATTGAAAATAAGTTAAATTCATAATATCAATAGTTTTGCAATTCCTAACAGACATTTTATTTTTCCGGTAGGAAATATACCTATTTACATGAGTTTTGTTGAAGTCGAAAGTTCATCATAAATGTGTGTCAAAATGATACTACGTCAGGATAGTGTGACACCGACCAAAATTTCCAGCAGACTATAATTTCGACCATGGTCTTTGAAAAACGGTCGAGGACGGTCAATGACGATTATATAGTGTGAGTTGTGCGATAAGAATATATGTGTTGGAAATTTTGGTCGTAGGTGGACGGTCGCGGACGGTCGGTCCTAGTCGATCAGTGTGATTCCTGGCTAATCGTCATTGACCGTCCTCGACCGTTTTTCAAAGACCATGGTCGAAATTATAGTCTGCTGGAAATTTTGGTCGGTGTCACACTATCCTGACGTAATATCATTTTGACACACATTTATGATGAACTTTTGACTTCAACAAAACTCATGTAAATAGGTATATTTCCTAACGGAAAAATAAAATGTTCTTCTTCAGTATCACTACTGCTCATTATTTAAAGCAAAACTGAACAGACAATTCACATAACCTTTCGAATATCAAATTAATGTCAGATTTACAAAATTATTCTAGTGGTCGGTCGTGGATGGTCGATCAGTGTGACTTTGAAAGTTTTCATTGATCTACTTCTACTTTCGGTCGTAGGTGGGCGGTCGCGGACAGTCGGTCCTGGTCGATCAGTGTGATTCCTCACTAAGTCAGTTTTACTTGTAAATCTTGGAAAAGAAAATGCAAAGGAGGGGTGCTGTGATACCGTTTTCACCCGATATAACTTTTGACATGATTATGATTTATCAATCCAGGAATTTTCATAAGGGAGAACATGGGATTTGTTTTTTACCGAGAGGCACATACTATATTGGAAGAATTTTTTCCGCTTTCGGTTTTTCCGTCGCCAACGTTTAATTCATAAATGAACTCTCTATATTTTTTAGAAAAGCCCTTTACGAAAGTGTATCATACAAACTTTTTACTTCGACAGTTCTTATATTGACAAACTGTAGAAATTTTACCATTAATTTGTTTGTTTTATGTTATGAATTGTCCTCGTATTATCAAATAAAGACTTTCGAATTATATTTGACGTGAAGTACTGCATTTTTCAAATATGCATAAGTTTGAACAGTTTGTAAAAATTTACTATACGCACTGTTGATGATTTTACGCACAGGTGAATTTTTTATGGACTTGTGCGCAAAATTATCACTTCACGCATTGTCGGAGAAAAAATATATTTTACTTTTTACAGTAGTTTATGAATGAAAGCTTGTTTTTAAAAAGATTGTTTACGTTTATTTTCATACATTCAACGTTATATCGTTTACGAATATTCTGAAAAAATTTAACTTTGTAGATATTTCTATTCATTCTCTTTTGTAGTCCTTTCATATAAACCACAAATAGTAAGCTTTCATGTACTAAGTTGCGAAACTCAAAAGCTAAATTTTAGTTCATACATAGTAATCGTTATGGACCTCCTTTGAAGGCGTCTCATGTATTTTTTGCTGTTCAACATAACTAAATAATTATGGAAGAGAGTTCCAAAAGTGAAATAGTTTTGAATAATTTAGGTAACTTGGTATCGCTCTGCTTGGTCAATCATAAACAGCTTAAAGTTGCTCATTTATTCAATGAGTGCCCAACATAAAAGGTAATTAACAATTATTTTTTGCAAAGGAATGACATGCGAATTATTCATTACTAAGTTGCTGAACTTATATAAATATTTTCTGAAAAACTGCAGGTTTCGAATTCATGTCACCACGCTTGCAATTTAAACATCAAATATTAATTTATGAAAAGTTATCAGAACACCCAACTAACCACCCAACTGTTGAACTTTCCATGGTAGAAACGTTAGACCACCAGGAGAGAATCGATAAAACGTATATAAATTAAAATCGATAGCCCATCCCTGCAAAAACCATACCCGTCCTCACGCACAACGAAAATCTACGGAAAGATTGGAGATTTTGAAAAACTCACCATTCGCGAAATATAGCTTTGTCGATCGTGAGTCGGAGGACTGTTTTTAGCCCTATGCGCCATTTTGGAGTTCTGAAAGCACTGAAAGCTCGAGCTTTTCGGACAAGCTGAAAACGGGTCTTGGATGCGAGCGCATGCGCAAACTCCACAAACCCGCGACGAGTTGCTGGTGTGGCGATGCGATGTGATGAACGCACAACGCAGTAGCGTATCGTATCCGATGTTCGATGTTCACGCTGTAAACGTTCGGTACGAGATGACACACGTGTCTCACATAAACGGAAAACTTCGTGCGTAGGTGTTTTATTCATTAAAAAAAAAGGTGGGAGTGAACCGTGTATTAGTATTAAAAGTGTCGCATTATTTAAACAGAAGTTTCATTAAAAAGGATTTAGATTTTTCATCTCATATATTCAAACGAGCAATTTTTGTATAATTATTCATATTTGGATCAGATCAGATTTAGAAGTTTTGTATTTAGATAAGGTTTGGCTTTAGCTTTTAAAGTTCTATATTGGCGTCTTTCTTGAAAGTTCACACACATTTATTAATTTTTCATTTCGAACCAAAGAATTTGAATTTTTGGCGAAAACGCCTACGAAGGGTACAGGGAAAAACCAGCTAAGGCTGGCGTCACACCAAGAAATCAAAAACGTTTTATCGCAAATTGCTTTTGACTAATTTGGGTAGAAGTTGAAAAAAGGGGAACATTCTCCATGAAAATTGAAAAATGTGATTTATTTGTAATATCTAACAGAAAACAACTACTTCCCTGGCACAAGCCACACTGGACATTGAACTGCATCTGATAGATATATATTGTGAAAAGGCTCTAACTGAAAAGAAAAGAAAAAATGTGAAAGTGAAAATTCGCATTTTCATTTAGATAGTTGATTTTTTTAATTTTCTCTAGTTTTCGATGAAAAAATTATTAAATATATTTGATATGGAGAATGTTATTAAAAAATATCACTCACAGAAATCGTTCATTTCATTGAAGCAAGGTTCGCTTCTCTCGCATTTAATCCTCAATACATTTTGGTCGACGAAAATCTATTTCGCTTTGCTAAGCTCTTCAGGGGGATTGATGGAATTGGAAAAAAACAGGTTCTTCAGAAGCAGTTATACACATCAGGGATGGATATGAGGGAAATATTTCTTCTGCGGTAACACTTTGAAAGTTATTTTTTGACAGACCTGTCATGGGCATTATGCATTTGATTTTTGTTCGAAAATATGAATAGGATTTATTCATAAAATCTGTTGTGGAATCATCACTTAGCCTTTTCACAATATCAGATATAGTTCAATGTCCAGCGTGGCTTGTGCCGGGGAAGTAGTTGTTTTCTGTTAGATATTACAAATAAATCACGCTTATCATTTTTCAATTTTCATGGAGAATGTTTCCCTTTTTTCAACATCAGTGGACGAGTAATTCTCAAAAAAAAAATTATTGAAGGGGAATGATATAAGATTAAGTATTTTGAGAAGCGTAAATTATTCATGTAAACGTTTCAATCGTATTTGGAGTAGACTCAAGAATTTTTGTGTTATGCACGCCATGTTATAAAATGTAGATAGCTTTTTTAAGAGTCAAGCCACCAAATTCATTGAAAGTACTTCAGCTTTGGGATTGCAATTCATTAATATTCCAAAAAATTATCGGTAATAATCATACCACTTATTATATTACCCCTGACGATATATTTCCTTGCTTAACAACCAATCAGTGGCTTTCAAATTTTGAAATTCAGCCAATAGAATCGGAACTACAGTAAAAATATAGCTTGTCGCTGGTATTTTCACGGTGATGAACCTGCTTAGTTTTTGTTTTACTATCTGTCAAGTGAAAATAATGATTTAAATTTTATAAACGTCAAATTTATGTGTTTTGACTAGTTATCTTTATTTATCAATATGAGCGATCGTTGGGGACAAATGTCCATTGGTATCATAGATGAGGCCGTGAAAAAGAGTATTCCGTTGAATACGGCTAGAAGTAAAGCATCAATTACCAGGTGACACGATTTTTCTTTATTTCAAATCGATATATTGTCGTCCTAAATATAATTCGTGGTATGATTAAAAACCTATAAAATTTTTTGGAATATCAATTCATTGGCAATCCCAATATCAGAAAATACAACTCGAACTGCGGACTCGTATTTTCAGCTTTGGGATTGCAATTCATTAATATTCCAAAAAATTATCGGTAATAATCATACCACTTATTATATTACCCCTGATTATTTCTTTCGTCTGTTAAATATCAGTCACCAATTTCAGTTTTGGTTCCTGTTTGGAAAGACCAATCACCACGTTCTATTAACGACTATTTGCATAGTCGCCGGGAATACTCAGTATGATCATTATCATTATATCAAGCACCCTGTGCATCTAACAATACTTTAAATAAATACATCTTAAACGTCAAGTTGAATCGATCGATAGTTGAGGCTGTTGATGATATACAAAATGTAGCACACTATTCCTCACACAAAAACCAATAAAAAACGGGTTTTCACCGTTTTTAAGGGACGAACGTTGTGAAAGTTTTCAGAAGATAAGAAACGAGATTGTCTTTGCTGCAGAAGTGGCAAAGGTTTCTCTCAGGAAGTTGGGATTCGTAAAATTGAAGTAATCACTACCCAAGAAAAGGGCTGAATTTTTAAAGTTGGAAAACCGTGTTTAATACACAAAACACTGTTCTCGCCGTACTGCTACATTTCCTGCGAATGCAGGCGCTGATTATAGTTTCTTATTTACAGCATACTGGCGGATAGTCGGGTTGCAGTTCGATAAATTGAAGTTGAAAGAACAGCCGCTGCGAAATGAAGTTAGAGAAACCCCTGCTGTTGGAGATCATATAGATAAAAGTTATTACACCTATTTGAAGAAATACTTACCCCAAAGTACATGCATACATTTTAATGAAGCAATAAAGGAGACCAAAGCTCACATACATATACTATATTTATGTTCTATTAGTTCACATAATTTGCTGAATCGCAATCAGTTATCGAATCAATGATGGTATAGAGTACCTTTTCCAAAATAAGATTGTGCAGAGGTGCGGCGATTTTTACAAATGCTCCAATGAATATTCCGTAATATGTGCCTAGATCAAGGATGATCTTCATTTCATGATTATTTTACTCTTCACAATATACATTTTCTCCAATGACACCACATATTGCTAGGAATACAACACGGTTCTTTGAGTAGGTAGTTATTCTTGAGTACAAAAATCCTAGTTTGCTTTCGGCTATAAGAACAAAAATGCAAGTGAAAAAAAAAATCGGATAAATTACGTAACCGTTGCAACGCGGGCATTTACTATTTGTTCATCAACCGCTGCGCGTCGCACCAGTTTAACAATTGTAAATATCAAAAACAGAATTAAACAGCAAATAATATTCCAGTAAGTATGTCGAGATTTGGATTTGGTACTTTCTATAAACATTATTCTTCTACTTATTGTTTTTTTAGCTTGTTGAATAAAGTTTTATTGAATTGAGTTTTCTATTCATGGGATTGTCTTACCAAATATCACTCGAGCTCAGATCTAGCAGTACATTTTTCACGGTGGTTTTCTCATACTTACTTTCATGTAGGTAATTTAACAGGATATATTTTATTGTAGACAATCTAACTCAGTACAAAGGTTAATATCAGAACCAATTTCAAGATGAAATGATTTATTTGGCGTCCAGCTGCTCATAAAATAGGACAAAGGATATAGATGATATTGGTGATACCATTGACTCATCAAACTTATGTCACTTGCCTGCGTATGGGTGCCTATCATAGGCCATATAGTGTCCGGAATATATAGTGCCACTATGGTTATAGAAAGCATATAGATTTTATTGACACGGAGACACATTGTCTTCTACATAATTGGCCAGGTCCAATCCTTCCAAGGGAAAATCGATGGTCACGTTAGTCATCGTCCAAAGTCTCCTCCCAGGTGAAAGAGTCTAGACATTGTGAAAGTCTGAGCTGGTCCGTTCTCTGTGGAATCGGCAGTGTGAGATCCCAGAAAGGGTCAACGGTGGCAGAGCAATTCCCACAAAAGGTACATTTTAATGTCGATTTTACTTGGCCAACAAAGATGTCTACAATTTTTCAGTTGTTCATTCTTGTATATCTCGACCATGCTAAATTGCCAATGAAAATAAGTATTCAAAAACAAGCACAAAAAATAAGCGGCTAAATCTGGGCTGAATATTCAACTCCGCCATAGCCTGTCCCCGGTTGAGAAAATGACACATGAGGAAAAGAAAGTAATCTCTGTTATTCTTGAACTCTGTTATTCCCTAAGGTTGGGATAGGACCCCGAAGAGCACATGCGGAATGATAGCGGGTATAAAACTAGGTAAAGCCTGTATTGTCTGGATTCATTGGGAAAACAACCCCAGAACATCATCCCCATTGACAGTCATATGCCCGAGATTATTTTTGACACCAACAAAGCTAGTGGATCTGACGGAATTCCGCCGATCGTTCTCAAAAAATGTGCTCCCGAACTAACACTGGTTCGTTGCAAGTTATTCAACCTCTCTTATTATAATATGGGGGTATTTCCGTCCAACTAAAAAATTGCAAGAGTACAACCAGTCCCCAAAAAAGGTAAAAAGACCCTACCCAGCAACTACTGACCAATCGCACTACTATCTGTTGTCTCGAAGGTCATGAAGAAACATCGAGCTCATGGGATATCCAGAACGCTCAGGAATTATCAATGATCGACAATATGATTTACGGCATCAGAGATCAACTGTTGGCCTACTCGCAGCAATCTATCTAAAAATATGATGAAACTCTGGCCGTTGCACTAGATATCTCCAAGGCGTTTGATCGCATTTGACACCAAGTACTCCTAGCCAAACTTCCATCTTATGGCTTGCCTACCCATCATTTGTGTTTCTTGATATCTAGCTATCTCTCAGATCGATCTCTGCACATGATGGTCGATGAAGTACCATCCGGTAATCTACCAATACATGCTAGTGTTTCGCAGGGATCCATTCTAGCACCAACACTGTTCCTTCTTCAAATCAATAATATGTTGGGAGCTACTTAATGTCCAGGCTTTGCGGATGATAGTACCCCTTCAAACCGCTTTCTCTTCCAAAGAAAAAAACATAAAAGACAACGAGAAGAAGGAAAAAGTTAACGTTCCTAGTCGTCACGGAGAACGCCCTAGTTTCCCAATAACTGAAGGGAGGGACACCAGCTCCCACCCTATCAGCGCCTCAGTGTTGGAGAGGGAGTCTAGATACTCTACCGATGACTGTGAATGAAGGAAAAGGGAGAAATAGAGGAATCCGAAGAGAAGACGCAGGCAAAAGGAGTCGCCGAGCGGCTGACAGGCGAGAGGCAGGAGATGAGGGGTCCGGCAACGACTGCAACTAAAGCCGACCATGGCCTAGTGCCGATGACGATCATCCTGGGAGCAGTCAGTCCTCAGTAAGAGAGTACCAGGTGCTAGGAAGGCTAGGAGGCTTGCGCCTGTCAAACAGACTCGACACGAAGATCACCCAGGAAGAGCCTGGGAGTCTTCGACATGATCTGTGGTGCGGGAAATGCTACGTGCCATAGGAAGTTCTGAAAGAACTGACGTACCTGTTCAATTGCTTCAGAACTTTATATGGCACGAAGCAGCTCCATTACTGGAACTCAGGATTAGTTGAACCAGGATTGTTCCTGAGCTCTGTCCAAGACGACCAATCGACGGAAAGGCTGCTGAGAAGCTGGTCACCACCGGCGCAGGGACAGGTCTCCTTCACAGTGGTAAGGGGAATCGAGGCCCCATGGCCGGAGGTGATAGGCTTCTGGATAGGAAGCCAGGAGCTGAAACTGAAAGAGGTACTTCGAATTGTAATTCTCCAGGACCGCGCATTGCGCGTCGGTACCTGAGAGCAGTGAATGAGTTCAAACCATTCAAGGCGGCAGGTCTGGACGGCATATTTTCAGCATTGCTACACAAAGCGCTGGAAGGAAGTCTTCAGAGCCAGCTTGGCATTGGGGTATATGTACCAATGACCTGGACGACAGCCAGAGTAATTTTCATCCCAGGGAGAAGGAACTACACTCAATCAAAGGCCTTCAGACCCATTAGCCACACTACTGAAGGCTGAAGGCTACTGAAGGCCCTGGAAAAGATTGTGGATAGATATCTGGTGGAAGTAGTAAGTACTAAGTAGGCATTCCTTCGTGGAAAATCAACATGCATACCGCAACGGAAGGTCCACAGAAACGGTCCTTCATGCATAGAGTAGAAAAGGCACTCCGTTTCATGGAAGGGGATCTCGGAGTTTTCTTCGGCGATGAGGGTGCACAAGGCAGGAACAGACGTCATATGCAATACACTGCAGATCAGGGGAACACCTCACACACTGATCAGCTGGATAGCAAAGGCCATCGAGCGGAGGGAAGTGGCTATGTCTCTGGGAGAGCCAGGCTGACATTGAGGTGAGGGGCGGCTTCCACTTCCCTCACCTTTGGTGTCTGGTCATGGACGAACTCCTTAAGAAACTAGACGTCAATGGTATCTACGCCCAGGCATACGCCGACGACAGGCTTGTCCTGGTAACGGGACCCTTTCTAGGTGTTGTCTGTGACCGAATGCAATTGGCGTGCATGAAAATAGAAAGGTGATGGAAAACAGAGGTGATTCTTTTCATCAAAAAAAGAAAGGTAGAAGGGGTTCAGATCACCAGTAATGAGTGGCTAAAGAGGTAAGATACCTTGGAAGTGATACTGGACTCGAATCTGCCTTGGTGGGCCACACGTCGATCGACTACTCGCGTCGTCTCTGAGCTGGGCTGTCAGGGGCATATGGGTCGGGGTCTCAAACCCCACATTATCTACTACACAGCGGTAATCAGACCCAGAATCCTATATGGAGCAGTAGTCTGGTGGACCAGATAACCACAACCAACAAGCTGGGAAATTCTAAAGACTAGCTTTTACGGGAATAACCGGCACTATGAGGACGACGCCCTCGGCAGCCCTAGACGCTCTACTGGGTCTGTAGTCTGGTGACCAAGAGTGGATCAGGTAACCACTATCCGCTATCAATAAGGAGATGCAGGCAGAGGACGAAATAAGGATGGTCTCTCTAGATATCCCAGACAGGAGAGAGTGGGAATAGGAACGGGTGATCTTTCCCCCAGAAAGCCTGGCCTGTTTCACAGACGGGTATGAAATGGAGAAGGGACAAGTCGGAGCAGGAGTTTACTCGAAAAACGGAGAGAGGAGAGCCTATGCGCTAGATTCTCTAATAAGTTTTCCAAGCAGAGGTACATGCCATTCTTGTGGCAACCAGAATGGAAGAGACATGTGCATGTCTGCTCTGACAGTCAGGCCGCTATCAGAGCTCTGATCGCAACCATAACCAGATCAAAACTGAAAAGAAAATAACGCTGATGTGATTCCCGGGCCATGAAGGCAATGAGTAGGCGGACCAGCTAGCCAAGCAAGGAGCCGGGCAACCCCACCACGGGCCGGAACCCGCACTCAGCATAACAAGGAGACAAGTACATTAGGAAAACTGTGAAGGTAGATAGACGGCTGCAGGCACTCCAAGCAGATGATATTGGGGCCCGACAGGACAAGGATGGTTAAGATACTGAAGTCCGACTCTTGGTGGGAGTTGTAACCGGCCACTGTGACCTCAGGAGGCATCTGACTCCCATTATGGTCGAGGCATCTGACTCCCATTATCTTCAAGGCATACCCACTATGCGCGGAATGTGAAATATATATCAGGCTCGGGCAAAACGTCTTCGGAGCTGCCACTATTAAGGAAGAGGAATTGGACTCCTTACGATGGAAGGATATTTCGACCTTCATAAGAAGGTCCAAGATGTTCGAGCCAAGGGATGAGTGAAGATGCCGGGGTTTGCAAAAAGGGCCCTGTGAGGACTAGTCGCAGACGCTTGCGTCCCCCACCCATTACCATTCGTGAATGTTCACTGAGCACTAACCACTGTCCAAGTCCAAGGTGCATAGCAATCTTGAATCTGTTATTGTATTGGGTGGTCGGTAGCGATCTAAGGAGCAGGCCGTTCGAAAATTCAGCATAGTGATGGTCGGTTTGAGCCCGCTGTAGGTACGACAGGTTTTTTCTCAAATACTTAATATTAGATCGATAGGCGACCACACGCCTTGTTGAAAAGCAAGTGTATTGTGAGTTATCTAGATACTAATTTCGTCTAGTGCTGTAGGTTTTCCGGGTTTTCCTACAGCTGAAAAGTGAATACGCCACCAAAAATCAGAGTACATTCTACGAATGTGTATGATGAGGTATTATTATTATTTTATGTATCAACAATTCTGGAGATATTTTACATTTTTGAATAATATTTATTTGTTCTTTCCTTACTTGTATTCAAACACTGCACTTTGATCTTTGACCAGCTTTGTAGCCATTTTTAACTCGTCCGCTGATAAATACTGTAATCATTTCTGAAAATGTTTTATCCACTTACTTATCACTTATTCTTTGATACATCCTCGAAAATCAAAGAGTTGACAGCTTCACTTGTATCTACTGTCATTGTCTCCCTAGCTTTCTTCTCTGCTGTTCAGACTCTTTTTTCTGGAGATTTTGTCCTTATTAGACAACGCTCCCTATTGAGCTGACATTTTATTGAAAATTCAGATTTTCTCGAGTTAGTTGTACCATACAGGTCGTGGTTGGAAGAGAAAGTTCCCAATATTTTTTTGGTAGCCGGTGTTTCATTGACACTGCCATGACCATTGGTTTTAAAACATCGTAAACCGCTTAACAATGTACTGACCAGCACTTCACCACTGGTTTCAAATTTGGTGAAAATAATTTTGGGCAATTGTGCTACAGTTAAAATATGAGAGGTTTATAAGATGATGAATTTATTGTTATCCACGTATCAAAGACCAGCAGAATTTTTTATCACATCAAGTTCATATGGATGGAATGTGGAGAAACAAAACTCCGCTTTCCGTTTTTCTCCACTCTGGAGAATGGACATTGGAGAATGTAAAGATTACGAAATTTCAAAAATCACCGTGAAAATAAAGTAAGAAAATGAAATGACATAATATATGGAATCCCAAAATACGAAGACAATAAAAAAATCTCCTGTGCCGGGCACATGGATGCAAAACTAAGTTTGGGCAAGATTTAACACCCGCAACGTACGTTGAAATCCCAATCAAGGTAATCGAAATTATGTTAATGAATCTTCGCTCTGCATTCATGCACGTTTACCTTCTTTCGCGAAACTCGATTTGAAATGACGATAATTCGGCCGATTCAGTTTTACATGTTTTATACTGTTCATAGTCGATATTCATCAAGAACATAATGCAACTAACATATCATAATATAGTAAACACACCTTCATGAGAGTATGTTTTCCGCGAATAATTTAAAAATATTCGAACCTCGAAGGCACGCAGTCCACGGTTGGTTCGGAAGCTCCCAGATAGCACACATTCGCCTAAGGTATGGGCCCAAGGTCATCCTAAATATGTCGCCGAAAGCACAAAGAGGACTCAGCATCTGCGCCGTAATTGTTCCAGGTTACTCCCCTCATTGACAACCTGAGAATGCTGAGGATTTCAGACCTAAGGTCGTCCTAAATGTGTCGCCAAGAGGACGTTCTGTTATAGGACTCCGTGCACCATGGAATTCTATTGTCGACAGGATAAGTGAGAGGACATAAAGGTTAAATTCATGGGAGAGACCGAGACATAACAGATAACAATAAAATTCCACAGTACACAGAGTCCCACCCCTGTTTTCTACAACCTAAGAACATTATTAGGCTCGAGTATTTGTGCCATGATTGTTCCAGAATAGTCCCTTCAGTGACATCCCAAGGATGTTAAAGCTTTCGATCTTATGGATGTATTCAGATGACATATTTGTATCAGATGAATATTCAGTCATACAGAAAAATTTACGACTGACGCGTTCCAACTATAACTAATGTGGATGAATAGTCTTTATTTCCTAACAGTTTTCTATGATTATTCTGTCTACGTAAGGGTAGTCAGGTCAGGTTAGGTTTGGCTAATAATGAACGCATTTTCAACTTTTAAACTTCCCGCTTATACAGTGACCTATCACGGAGCGCGTCCCGTCTGCAGCATAAAACACATTCTCACATTCATCCCACATTCCACCAACTCAAGTGCCGCCGAGTGCATGTTTTTATTTATTAAAGTGTTTGAAATATTTATTTGTTGATATTTATTAGAAATTGACTTATATTTTCAATTTATAAGAATGAACAGCAGACGTTTGAAAAAGTCTGGTTAAGTCGGTATTTATATAATCTTTAGCCATTCCGACGTTCAGAATTATGGAAATGATACTCAGCCCGATATGAACTCGGCTGCCAATCAATGATGTCAGATTTGCAAGAATTTAACAGAAAATCTCGAAATAGACTATGTTCCAATTCCTTGAATCTTATCAATCATTCAGAATGCAATTAGAACATTTTAAAATAGTATTATCAATACCTATTCAGTTCAGACAGTGTTATTGTTATGTGTTAGTGGAAAAGACAGAGCTGATGTAACAGAAGGATCATCTAGAAAGGAAAAGGGAAAAAGAGCTCATGTGCTTGAAAGATATCCGGAAAATGATATTCGGTGAGTTTTAGCCATAATGCATTTTTTCAAGATTTCAATCCAGTAATACTTATTTGTTGTTGTTACTGAAAACGCTATGATATCTGGCAAATAAAAATATATATAATTAGTTGTAGACTTTCAGAATCATATTTGTTTTTTTATAATGGATGGTACAAAGTTAAAAAGTAGAATGGAAATAAAACTTGTGATTTGTGCATTTATCAATAGTTAATGAATCCGAAAATAAGTCATTGAAAATATTTTGATATTTCATCTCAAAAATATTATTTTTATTATTTTATGAATATATTGCTGGAAATATGTTTCCGAAGTATGTTGTTGCTCTAAGAGAACTACTGATGATTAAGTTATGAAAAAAACATGCATACCCTTGAACTGTACTGAAAATCTACATCGACTATTTCATTTACACATGGCTGCACCTATAAAATTACGTGGTTGATGTCACATGACATGCAATATGAGCGGATATTCAAGTAAACACGATAATTTAGGTAAACAGGCGGATATTTACGTAAACAAACAAAGAAAACTGTCATGTTTGACATAACTCAAAATTGAAATGTCTCGTTTTCGGTTATCTTCTACTAAGGAAATCAGTGAATATAAGCTAATCCATCCCAAAAAACACCAAAAAGGAGTAAGGTTTGTCTGTTCATGAAATAGTCTTCCTAAATATCACTCAACCATGACAAATAGAGACTATTATTTTCTTAAATTCATCTCGAGTAACTTGTATTTCAAGACAATTCAATTCGACTATATGAACATTAATAATCATAGAATAACTGATTATTAATGTTCATATGGTCTCATTTAATTGTCAAAATACAAAGTACTCTCGATAGAATTATGAAAAAAATAATAGTCGGCTATTTGTCATGGTCTTGTGATATTACCTATGATAATTCCACTTGACTCTTTATTTCTTTTCAGTTTGTCTTCGAGAAATTCCGCAGAAGCAGAAATTGCAGGTATGATCAAAGTCTGGCTAAGAACCACGCACCTGACCGACAAGGGGTTGGAACCAAAAGAATAACACTGGCAGCAAAGGAAGGGGAAGATGTTACTCCTGCTCTATAAAATCTTGAAAAAACATTTGAAAGAATTTTATATTTTCCAACAAAAGAATTGTTTTAATATTTTATTTTATAGATATATCTCATAAAAGTATATATTTTAATCTGAAATTGCCTTTTGCAAATAAATATAGGTACTTCAATTTTTGTTACTTGCGTGAATATTTGTTTATTGAAAAACATAACCATATTCTGGCTATAGGGACTAACTTGATCGATGACTTATTTATTTTATGGAAATTCAACTACAAAAAGAACAAAACACTTTTGTCTGTTTTCAACTAAAAGTTTTATGATTTGTTGCTAGTTTTGATTATTACAGTTATGAAGACGATGTAATAATCAAAACTAGTAAACATATTATAAAACTATTAAAAATAGACAAAACTGTTTTATTTCTTTCGCAGTATGACTGGGGACGTCCGCAAGTTCCTCTCGACATTTTGAGGACATTTTTGGGAACGCCTCAAAGAGGCCTCTTTTATGGCGTCCAGGGGACTTTTGAATACAGCCTCAAGTTGTTCCCATAACATACTATGCACTGGCGGATCTAGGGAGTATTTTAGGGGGGCCATGGCCATTTGTTAATGGTTTTTGTAAACAAAGAAATAAAATCCACAGGTACGAAATATATATATATATATATATATATATAAATACAACGAAAAATAACTTGTGAGAAATTTTTCTACTCATTGGCAGGCAGTCAACAATTTTGCTGTTCTGTCCTATCCAAGGTTTAAAATCAAGTTTTTAATACGTCAAAAGGAATGCAAACAGAATTTAAAGTGAAGAGAGTGTTTTCGATTCAATTCCGCGAGTTCCATCATCTGCTGACGGCCGTTTTGTTGTTTACAACTCGTCAGGTCAGCTCTATGGAGCTCTCGAAGTCAAAACGAATTCACTCTGAATTTTTATTTCGGGAGAATTTTCATTTTCACAATTACAGCAGACACCATGATCATGAAAATAACTTTTTTCGTCGACCTCTACAAAAAGTGACATTTTACGTACTAATTTCCTGACGAAAAAACGAGTATTTTTGAAGGCGAGTACTTTTCATTATTCCGTATCATATTGACCACAGCGGACGAAAAGTGTTTGCGGACGAAAAGTATCTGCGGACGAAAAATACTTGCCTAAAAAAATAGTCGATGATTGATTCGAAAATCGCAAATTAGTAGATAATTTGTAGAGGTCAACAAAAAATGTAATATGCACCTCGACGAAACACTGTCTATTGGGCCTAATGAATAAACCTTAAGCAATTGCTTTCACTCAGATTTCTTGAAACAGACCTATCCATTTTGTTAATTAATGAGAGAGACAAACCTATAGTAAAAGTTTTTGCTGGATTTTATTCATACCACCCATTGTCTCGCCTGCTTGCTAGCCTCGGCTGCGCCACAGCTATCAATTTGCAGACTCGACTATAATAGACAGTTTTTCCTTTTCACATTGGTACATAAATAACTATTTTAGTTGGAACTTAAAAAATTTGGAAATGTAGACATTAAATGATTCCCAAAATGTATCTGTACGTATTTGACTGGAGCTCTAAATAGTTTTGTTCATCCAAGTGAGTATAATTTTATACACTGTTTATCGATTTTCGAAAATTAACAAAAATAATCTCAGTGTTGCATTTAATTTTTAGGATGAATTCAATATTTCACTTATCAATATTTCTATTTCATTGAAAAAGATTTATGAACTCAATCTTACTGATATGTGGAATGACAATTTTCCTTCAAAACCAAGTGGAATAGGTATAATGATTCTTTTTTTTTGGGCGGTTTCTGGTAAAAAACAACTACTTATTTTCTTTTTTTTTTTTTACCGCTCACCGCCACCGCTCACGACTTACCGCTAATATGCATTTTACTGTAGCCCATCAGTCCCCGAAAATAATTATTTTTCCTCTGTCGTAATCTGTTTTGCCGCCGTTTGATTTGGCCGCCTGTGTTCTTTTCACATACTTGCACTGCATAGAAAAATAATTTGTTTCATAATTGTATTGGATGATAAATGACTCCTATATGAAATTCAAAAAGGTGTTGATTTGGGATGTTTGAGTGTTTGAAGAAATATTCCATACGAAAAATACGAATACGAATAATTTTGGTTTGTGTTCTTGAACCAATATCAACTATTTATTCAGAAGTCTAGGGGGGCCATAGCCCCCATGCCCCCCCTCAGATCCTCCAGTGATACTATGAACGTCCTAAAAGACTTTATAGGGATGTTCCAAGACATCATTTGGACGTAGATAACGGTAACAGGAGGAGGTCGTCCTAACGACGTCTTCTGGTTCGCCATAGACATCCTGAGGATATTATTGTGAACGCCTCAAAACGTATTTGTGCTATCTGGGCTATAAATAATTATAGTATATACCCACAGGATGAGTCAGAATAAGACCGACAAACTCCGAATACAGATTTCTCACCTCATTTCGAGGTGAAAAAATTCTATAAAGGTACGTGCTAAAATGCATCCCCTCTGGGTGTCAAAAGAACGAAAAAATTTAGATTTCATTTTTTTTCTCCAAAATTTCTGATGGGAAAAATATAAAACTTGGTACAGTAATCAAGGTTTATCAACGTAGAAATCAAGCGTCCTCTAGAAGCCTGTCCTTGTTTGAAATCGATAAACGAACCGTTTTTGAGTTATCAGTTGACTCTTTCACCCTAAAAAGCGTCCCAAATGTGATCGCGCTAATGACCTCTTAAAAAGACTGAATGACAATGCGATATATTGCATAATATGTTACTAATGATAACATAATAATAATTGTCTGCTCGATAGGATTTTACAATCAATTTTAAACTAAATTTACACAAGAATACAAAACCGAAAATAATCATTTAAATATATATACATTTTTTAATACCAATATCAACTTTTCCAAAACGGGCTAAGAAGAATACATAATTTCGAGCCCGATACAGATTTATAACCCAACCATATGAATTCCTAACCTCATTCAGATTATTCTGAAAATGTGTGATTGTGAATTTTCAATGGTTATGAAAGTACGTGTAAGATTTGAAATGAAAACGTGAGACACATACAATAATTGTACGACGGCTTGGAAGTGCCATTCTAGAAGCTATCTTTTTTTCATATAATTTACAGTTGCAACTGTAAATTAGCACTAATTCACATTTGCAACTGTAAATTGGCACTAATATACAGTTGCGTAAATTAGTGGTCGCAACTGTATATTAGTCTAATTTACAGTTGCTGCTGTAAATTAGCACTAATTCACAGTTGCAACTGTAAATTGGGACTAATATACAGTTACAACTGTAAATTAGTCTAATTTACAGTTGCAGCTGTAAATTAGCACTAATTTACATTTGCAACTGTAAATTGGCACTAATATACAGTTGCGTAAATTAGTGGTCGCAACTGTAAATTAGTCTAATTTACAGTTGCAACTGTATATATTAGTCCCAATCCCAATTTACAGTTGCAACTGTGAATTAGTGCTAATTTACAGTTGCAACTGTAAATTATATGAAAAAAAAAAAGATGGCAGTTCCAAACCGTCGTACAATTGACAATAAGGATGATAAGGAGCGTAGGGAGTGGCTGTCGTTGAGAAAATTCACACAACAGTTCATATCATTTGCAGTGCAACATAACTGTTAGGGGCCGAGGGAAACTAGTGATGCATCAATTATCTATTGCATGCTCCCCACGTTTTTGTTTTAAATCTCACAATTATTTTGGTAGCAATTAAAAGTTCACAATCACAATTTTTCAAAACAATCTCTATAGGATTATTGATATGCATGGGGTTACAAATCTGTATGGAATTACAAATACTTTACGGGGTTACAAATCTGTATGGGGAGAACAGGAATCATTATTCTTTTGTATTATTTTTAATAACGTATTATAATATTAAAACAGATTATATAAATAATGTTAACGTAAATTAATAATTAGGTGAGTATCTCAATTTTTTTTATACCTATTATGATTGATGGATTGACCAATTGTGCATGATGTTTATGGACAAAAAACTCTAGGTACTTATGCGTATTAATTTCTTTTTATATGGGTAGATTACAAGAGTTATATCCTCGGTTATATCCTATAAAATTTCACAAACACATTTTTACAACAGTCAGTTGCAGGTGGGAATTGTTGTTTATAGGTACTACCTGTATTATTTACCTGGTAGAATCACCTCATCATCGAAATAAGTATAAATATATCATGCAGAATGATTTAAATAGTAGTACATATTACTTAGGCAGATTTACCTATAACTACTCGGATGTAATTTGTGAAACAAAAAAATCAAAAGGAGGTATTATCAACTGCAGTGCAATGCAAAGTGTATTCCAACTCGAATGTTAATCATCAAGAAGTTTCTGAGATTTTCTCATCACGTTTCTGTTAAAAACAATAATAGTACAGGAGTACCAAGCTCGTAGAAAAATAATAAACTTGCTTGAAGCATGAACACACGTTTACGATAGTGCCTAGGTTACGGTACTTCAGGGAAGTAATACAAATAACATGTATACCTACCAGGGTACAGGAAAACAAAAATGAGGAGCCATTTTATATATCATGTCAGACAAATGGGTGAATATCGGAACAGAGCTCGATCACGTTATATTAGTAATTATTCTGAATGATTTTTTGAGACCTCAGCTGGGTGAATAAACCTAATCACCCCGTGAAATGACATGACAACAGAACTGAACATATCTGTTCTAATAATAGCGAAGGCAGCGAAAAAATTTCATTGAAGAAAACGACCTAGCAACATTTTCAACGCCCGAACAAGTGTTCAGACCAGCCCAGTAGGCTTTTCTAAAGATAAAAGGCAGTCTATAAGGTATGGCGACCAAGTAAAATGAATCGTTTACTGACTAGATTTTACGTGAGACATGTAAACCACACTATGGCGTCCTATACGAGCTAAATTTGTGTTCAAAATAGACTTACCAGTTGCCTCGTCGCTTGTCTTTTAGATTGTGATGAGTTACTCGACATTTTTCGCGTGTTTTTCACTAAAACTACGTAAATATCGAACGAAATTAGTAGAGAATGCCACACTCCACATCCACACAAAGCGCTATCCAAAGCGCAACTAAAAACGAATAACACCTTTTCGTCAAGTCTCGACATATAACAGATGTGGCATCCTTGTTTTCACCGCTTATGGAAGATCTGAACGTATGGCTGTACTAGTTCCGTTCATTCCGACTTGTCACATTGCCGAGCCGCATCGAAGTTGGAGGAAACTTCTTTTGTAATTAAATTGGCTCATTGAAGGCTTTTGAGACACTTTTTGGAAAATTGTAGGTTCATGTTCTTGTTACATTTTTGTTCTGCATGCATTTAAGGTGGAGCCTTCATGTATCTATTGCATAATTATCTTTCTGCTTTGTTTAATTTTGTGCATTTCTATTTTTAATTGTTTAATGTAGGCATTAATACTTAGTTAGGTATGTGGTATGAGTGAGATACAAAACAAGTGCATAGTAATAGGTAGGTATATACCTACCTTATAAATTATTTCGTTTTCAAACATTTAATGTTTACGTTTTGATACATATGTGTACATTATTTTTTTGATTACAGGGTAGTAACGATCGTGATTAGAGTGCCTACATTTTTTGAACTGATAAGCAGATTCAGTAGCGGGTCAAGAAGGTAACAGGGGTGTTGACTCACAGTGTCATCTTTTGAATCCGCATCATAGTATTGGATTTTTTTGTAGGTATTATCCTGTTATTGCAAATTTATATTTCATGTAAAGGTTTTTGCTTTAAATATTATGCAAAATAACGTTACGATTTTTTCATACCTGTCAAAATTTTCTCAAAAAAATGTTGGGATTATTTCTCAATATTTCAAAAAATACCTACATATTATATGACAAACTTATTTATTTTTCGGTTTCCTATCTACCGACCAAATTTAAACCAGTCAGAACAACTATGATGTTTATCGCGTTTTCCTAACGTTACAATTTTTCTGCAAAATTTGGTAAAATCTCAAACGACCAGTTCAGGTGTAATACACTCACCTGCAGGAGAGATTTTTTCTGTTTGAAAATGTTTCTGATTGGATATTTAAAAAAAATACAAATACTACTTATATATTTAAATCATGCAAATACAAAATGGCTCTTGTTCTGAAATTTCAAATCCTTCTAGAAGTTGGAACTAGATCCACTTTGCGTCAGAGTATTTTTTAGATCCATAGGGGGGATTAATAAATGACTTTTTTTTTCGACTGCCCGAATGGTACTATTTACCGTGAAGGCTTCGTATAGGTTTTAAAGAGTTAATCGACCTAACAAACGAAGATTGTGGGAGGTAATTTTACCCCAATATGATGAGTGTATTACATCTCAACTAATCAGATTTTACCTTTGAATCAGCCGAAAATATAACTTTTTCTTATAATATTTATTAAATATTGAGAAATAACCTAACATTGTGTAATTTTTTAGAAAAAGAAATGTTAACTGTGACAGGTGAAGGTACCTGATCGATAGGAAAATATCGTAAACAACATTTTGCATTATTTTCAAAGCAAAAACTGTTCTTGATATTTGAATTAACAAAAACTCAATAAAAAAAATTCCATATACTTAATGCATACTTCAACGATGACAGGGTGAAACTGCATGTAACTGCGATAGCACCATAGGTAGGTGATAATGAGGGTTTTCTATATTTTTTTTTGACACCAGATGTCGCAACATAGGAGTCAGGTCTAAACAACTCTCAAATTGTACTGATTTTGTTACAATGAAACTTGTAACCGAAAATTCATCGTATTCGAACTGTTTAAAAATATAAATATGTATTACAGACAAAAAAAAGTATCTAAACTAAATATTGAGCTCAAACGCAGAGGTGCAAAAGTCACTGGTACCAAGAAAAACCTTATTGAAAGGTAACTTTTGCTGCCTATATTTGAAAGATAATTAAATAAAAAAATAATCGTCAACTACGAGACAGCTACAGTGCTGCCACCTCATGGATCTTGTTGCAGAAAAGCGTCATTTGAAAAGTATTTGGGAAGTAAATAAATGTAAGAAACAAAAAAAAATTTAAAGACAAGCTTTTCGATCTTTTATTCAAATGCTCTAAAAAGTTAAAAATAATGACTTTAGATGTGAGTTACAGTTTTCGGTTCGAATATGATAGCGGCAAGCTTTTGAATTTGTAACTCACATCTAAAGAAACAATTTTTTTACTTTTTAGTGCATTTGAATGAAATCTTGTTTTTAAAAAGTTTTTTCTTGATACTATTTTATTTTGTTTTTTTTTAGTACCTACTCATTGGTAATTGATATATGAATCTCAGATAAAGCATGGTTATTACAAGGGCGGTTTTCTGTTAAATTCCTAAATATTTAGTCGTCCGCCATCATATATATATCAATTTTAACAAAATATTCATGATCTTCGACTTCAAATACCCCACATTCCAGTTTTGAAGAGAGTCAAAAAATCCATAATCTCCGACCCCGAAAACCGAATCGAATCGGTCCGGAATCACAAAACTCGACCGCCATCTTGGAACCACCATATTGAATTTATGAATTTTGACGAAATATTTATAATCTCTCACCCTGAAAACCTCCACATACCAATTTAGAATCGAATCGGACCATAATCACAAAACTCATCCGACATATTGGAACCGCCATAATGAATTTATGAATTTTGACAAAAAAAGCCTTAATCTCTGACCCTGAAAACCCCGACATACCAATTTAGAATCGAATCGGACGATAATCACAAAACTCATCCGCCATCTTGAATTTCTCAATTTTGACAGAAAAATAATTGCTGACATCAAACACAACCAATTTTGAATAGAATCAGATCATAATTTCAAAACGCGTCTGCCATTTTGGAGCCACCATTTTGTTTTTTCTCTAACAAAATTTCATGATATATTGTCACCAGAATTATGTCAAATTTCAAATCAATCGAATGATTAGAAGTGTGTAATATTTATCTTGCAAGATTTAATTACAGACAGATACACAGACACCGGAACAGGTGAAACTAAATAAAAGCTTGTAAAGAAACAGTTCCATTTTCAGTTAATGGTTCTCCGTCAAGTAGAGTCGTCAATTCTTCATGAAAAGATTTTTAACTCATATTGAAGTCGAAACAATTGGGTGAACTAGCATTCTATGATGATATTGACAAGAACCATGAAACCCGTACGTGGGTGGTCCCCTATTCGAATCGAAACATATTTTCAGCTATGATATTAAGAAATATTGCTAAAGTACTAAAATTTGACGTTGGGGGCAGTACCTGTTTTCCTTTGGAAACTTATCGACAATACCTACAATAGATTTTTTCGTCGACCTCTACAAAAAATAACATTTTAACATAATTATTTCCGGAAGAAAAATCGACTATTTTTGAAGGCAAGTATTTTTCGTCCGCAAACACTTTTCGTCCGCAAACTCTTTTCGTCCGCTGTGGTCACTATGATACGGCATGGTACGATAGCGGCGATTGAGTCATTTTCGTAAATACAGGTTTTTAAGGCTTAGTTCATGCAAATGCGAAATTCGCAAAAATAATATCTCTTTTCAATTCCATGAAATGAAATGGAAAAAACATATATTTTTTTGCGAATTTCGCATTTACATGAACTAGTCTTAATACATAGGCGCCTGTGACAATAACTGTCATTTGCTGTTGTCAAATTAATTACTTACGAAATCCGCTAGATTTTACGTGTGAATAAGATCGTGTTGTGAATATTAGTGTTCGTAATAATCAAGAATGGATAGTGATAGCGATATGGATATCAGTAACACTCCTCCGGAGCTGCGGGAATTGGCAACTATGGCCACGTTGGATTTACTCGTAGGATGGAAACATATCAAAAAGCATTTTAACAGGTAAAGCACTCCAAGAGAGAAGTTTTGGAAATGGTGCTGTTGGAGCACCTGCATCTGAAGTTGCATCAACAAGTATGCAAAATCAAAACTTGTCTCTTGCATGTTCTTCGACAACAGGAATTAATATCAGTAATTGCATAAACTGTAGGTACGTTCAATATTTATCTTCGAGATTGATTTAATTTTGTGGTATAATTGATATATATATATACAGAGTGACCCATTTGCAAGCGGACCACCTCTCTAAAACTGTTATTTATTATTCAATTCAGTAGTTTTTTTTTGCAATAGATAGAGCATCATATAACAATTTCAAGGCCTACTTCGAATTTTTTTCAAGGTCAAAAATCCAAAAAATTTACTAGCGATTTTTTTAAATAGAATTTGATGACACCACTGGATTCACGACATTTTCAAATGGTTTATGTGAAAATAACGAAGGAATTCATCCATTAATAAAAAAGTTATATGGCAATGAACTTTGAAAATCATGTCAATTAATCAACCCAAAACTTCAATTTCAGAACTTTTATCAAAATTCTGACTACACCACTCGATTCAGAATATTTCGAAATATATTTGGCCAGAATAAAAATTATAAAATAATAAAATTTGAAAATAATGTTGTTTGGTGGAATTTTAGAAAAAAAATATTTTATTATTTTATAATTTGTTTATTTATGAACAGATTTTGATGAAAGTCTGACCTAACATATTTCGAAATATTCTAAATCCAGTGGTGTAGACAGAATTCTGAAAAAAGTCCCGAAATTGAAGTGGAGGGTTGATTTATTGACATAATTTCCAAATTTTCTTTCCATATAACTTTTTTATTGATGCACGCATTTCTACGTAATTCTCACATATATCATTTGAAAATGTCGTGAATCCAGTGGCGTCGTCAAATTCTATTTAAAACAATCTCAAGTATGTTTTTGGGATTTTTTACCTTGAAAAAAATTCGAAGTAGGCCTCGAAATTTTGATTTTTATTTTTAATTTATGGCACTTAACTAGAACTTTTGATGCTCTATCTATTGAAAAAAAAGATTCTCAGTCGGATAGTAAATAACAGTTTTAGATATACACTTCAAATACATTTGGTTTATATTTATTAAAATTATGATGAGTTTGTAGATCGAAGAGTGGGTCGTAGCTGAGGCCAGCAAACAGGTATAAGTGCTTACTTTCATAAAGGAATGTAGAGGTCGATGAAAAAATGTTACTTATATACACCTCGGCGAAAAACTGTCTATTATCTCGCCTGCTTGCTAGCCTCGGCTATGCCTCGGCTATCAATTTGCAGGCTCGACTATAACAGACAGTTTTTCATCCTTGGTACATAAATGACTATTTTGAGAACGATTGAATTATGTAATCCAGTTTTAAAAGCCCTTTTCTACGATAGTGCGTAAATAAGTGTTTACGCTTTGTTCTCAATATGGTTGAAGCGACAGTTTTTGGCAGAAAAGCGTAAACATCAACAGGGCGTAAAAGCATCAACTTGCGTAAAGTATTTTTTTACACACTGATCATATATTTACCCATTTTCGAAAAAAACAGTAGGTAATTCATGTCGAATTGTACCCGGGTCATCATTTGATAATACAATTACTCATAACATAAAACATTCATCACAAATGAAAAAAACCTCTTAATCCAGTACGATTGGGTTTTGAAACGAGGATCGATTGTAGCACCACAAAACCTGCTAGTTATTGTTGGAACCACGATAAACCCGAAAAAAAATTGCTTACCATTATTCCAGGTGTGGAACATATATTTTTTTTTTCGTTTAAAAAAAATTAAATAGTTTTTGCTGTAATCTTGGAAAGTATATGATTTATCGAAAAAACAACCCAACAAGGTGAAAGACAATTCAGTTATCCACAAAAATGATTCCTTGTAATTTTTTACGAAATGCGCTCGTTTTCTCAGAAAACGTGATTGAACGCCGACATCAAATTTCAGGTTCACGCTTAAACGCCGCTGGTGGACCCAAATATTTGAATGGTCACAACTCTGCTAAAAATGATCGGAGAAAGAAAATGAAAACTTCATATCGTTTTTTAAGACTCCTACCTTCTCATGCAAATATAATATGTGAGTATTTGTGTACCTAAAAAGTGTTTTGTCGCACTTCACGGATAAGTTGGCGGATGATCCGAAAATCATGAATAATTTAGTAAATATGGAATTATTATACTAAACAATAACCCATACCCTCTTTGGACTATCTAAAATTGTTGCATATTATGCAACAATTTTAGAGTATTGTGACAGGTCCCACTTACCTATACATGCAAAAAAAACTTTGTTTTACTCCTGCCGAATTATGGGTGAGTGTAAAACTGAGGTAGAGTAAAACTCAGTTTTTTCTTTGGCATGTATAAGTGAGACTTGCCTCACTAGTCTAAAATCGTTGCATATATGTACAGTCCAAAATCAACTAAAATATCCATGACTTGATCCTCCGTAAAAATGGTTATGTGAAGTGGGATAAAACATATTTTGGGTACTCAGATACTCACAGATTATATTTGCATGAGGAAGTAGAAGTCTTCAGGAACGATATATGCGATATATGTTTATTCGCAAAAAGAACGAAGCGAGTTTATCAGGGAATACATTTTGACAGATGAGGGAAATAATCGAAATCAAAATAAAGGGAAACAATAAATATTTTGAATCCAAAAAATCACAGGGTATTTGGGACATGAAAAGGTAAGTTTTCACCAAATTTAGTACGAAATATTTTTGTCGAAAAATTGCAATGTTTCTTTTCTCAAATAGTAGTATCGGTAATTAAAATATTTTTGGTATCACTGTTACACATCAAACCGTTCAAATTTATCAGGTATGAGTAGTATTCAGATCCGCATTTATATTATTTGTTATTTTGAAATTTTTGAAAAATGTCATCGAAATTCAAAATAATTGAGATGGTTGTAAAGAGAATGGAATTTCTTTCTCAACGATGTGACACTTGACGGCCCATACCATTCAAAATGTTTCAGTCAATATACCGCCCGCGCCCCCTGTCGAGCAATCACCATATTTTATACTTCAAAAAGTAGTATCTGTGATGCCCTCCAAACATTTTTTTTTCATGTTTGTGCGTCGAACCGTTCAAAAGTTAACAGAGGGGGGTGCTCTTATTTGCACACACCCCACCGCACTGGATATATACCCACAAGTCAAGCTGTGAAAATGATTCAAGATTCGATGTTCATCAAAATTGTTACGGATTTTATTTTCGCGAGTTTTCGCAACTTTAGGGGGACCTGAGTCCCCTGAGCAATATTTTTTGTTCTAATTTTCCTCGTCCGAAATCTATCTAGCCTTCAGGAAGACAGGATGGCGAAAATTTCTGAAATTTTTCTACTAACTATGCGATATTTTTCACTATTTCTACAGATTTTGCCAATTTCATTTCCAAAAGTTTTCGAGGCCACAGAATATCATTTTTCCCTGTCCAATAATGTTGGGATTTTTTTCCTACACGTACGCTATCCAGTCTTCAGGGGGAGCAGGGTTATGAAATTTTTGGAATTGAATTATTCGACCATCCGATGTTTTTCACTTTATTTACGGATTTTCTGAACTCAATCATGACGTTTAGATATTTTTTGAGTTTTCATGTAATTTTCCATGTCCAAAAGCTTTGGAAATGTTTCCAACTTTTTTCGAGAAGAAGAGGGAGGGATTCACCATTTCCTCGACAGTTTTCTTTTCGTAATTTGCCATGTCCTACACCATTGGACATTTTTCCGAATTCTGTTCTCTATCTAGCGTTCGATGAAAAGCAGAGGGATTACATTCTTTGAAACTTATGTCACGGAAATATTCAGACCTGGCGCCATCTAGGTGGACAAGAGCGAAATGATAACAGCGGTCTGAGTGATCACGCCACCTATGGACGAAGAGCGGTGGCTTAAGCCTAGAAATGCCCGGACGGATGGCAGAGTTCTCGAAATATCTGGAACCTATGTTTCTAACTATGAGAGGCCGTACGAGTCGCCGATTGAGAAGTATTGATTGAATACGGAAGCATTGAGTGTGGAGATAAATATAGCCCAGTGATTGTATATAAATAAGCGTGTGGAATAAATAATTTTAAAGTAAAAATGCAAAGTTCTTCACACTATATTATTCAATGGTCAGATCATTTTTACTATTTTTACGAATTTTTCCGATTTTAATTTGGCGAGTTTCCCGACTTTTTTTCGAGAACAAAGGAGAACGAGCCTCCCCAACCAATTTTTTTTCCACGTAATTTTTTACTTGAAAATCCGTCAAAACAATTGGCGAAACCTTACGCGTTCTAGCTCTCGAGGACAGGGGAATCACAACTTTTTTATATTTCGTAGGATAAGAGGACGTTGTTCTAATTCAGCTTGCAAGATTTGCCTCAAATTCGCACGTATACTAACATCGCAAGTTATTTAAAAACCTTCAAAAACAGGGTTGAAATCAGTTTATTTGGGAGTTGAAGTTTTGGAAAATCAATAATTAGCATTCGATGCTCTCAGTACTCTGCCAGAAATATTCTGAGTACCAAAAAATGTAAACCGGAATTCGATGAAGGGTTTAAATACGAGATCAAATCAACTTGTTCAGTCGTCAAAATGAACTTTTTGAAGATTTAAAATATGCAAATAAACACGACATTCTATTTTAATTGTTAATTATTACCGCAACAGTGAATCCTGGAGGAGTGTTCCCAGCCGGCAACGAGATTCAGTGATTCAGAGTTTTACATCTGAAATTTAAAAAAAGCTTGCCCCGGCTGGGAACCGAACCGGCGACCTTTCGATCACGAGCCCCAGCACTAACCATGATTTTTTGGTTATCCGAAATGTAAAAACGATCCCCTATAAAATGTTTTTGTAACTTCGATAATAAAAATGTTTCCCATATGTTGCATACCCCCACACTGTATAGACTAGATAGTATAGGCTAGTCTTGAAAACAGGTGGGCTGATACTTTTTGCATTCATATTATTATATTAGTGTAGTTTTACATCTTGTTTACACACGATAGAGATGATTACATAAGAAAAGGTTATGTGTGTTGTTCAACTATAGAGAAAAAAATTAGTTTCAGCGGCTCAGGAACTGACACTAGCCTAGAAAAGTTGTGCCCTGTGGAATTTATTTGTTCAGAGTACAACTTTAGCAATTCGACACGTGCCCAATTTCCCTACTATAAGGTGTGCCTTAACGTTTTTGTTGCCAATTTATGGTAATACGTTGATTTTGATGTATGGATAACGATTATTGAATAATTGATTCTTTGGTTTCTGATTAGGTACTAGATATTTTGTGTATTGAATAAATCATTATTGGATTTTTAAAACTGAATTTTGGTTTTCTAGAGATACTTTGAACAAATTTAGTTTTTGGATGATTTTCAACTTTTTTTGTCTGGAAAATGGCATTAGGTCATTGCTCATGGAAATCTATATTTTCTTCTAGGACTTCCCAAAAGTGTATTATTATTCATTGCAGAAAGTTGTTTGGAAAATTTGACTATTAATAGTCAAATATTTACACAGGTTGCACTTATACTTCATTCTTCTCTGAGACCCGTACCTATACCGAGTCACTCTATTACAGTATTTATGAAAGATTTCAATGTTCACTAAGGCCTGAATGAAACTTTTTCCATCATTCCGACTGCCAACAAAGTTTCTTTCAATAGGCATTTCTGGAGTGATTATGGGGCCTCTACCCAACTGTATTTTTCTCGTGTGCCTCGTGTTTGTACTCTATCACGAAGTTTACTACTTTGTTGTTGTTGTTTTGTTGTTAAAATTGTTTTCTCCGTTAACCAGCTGTCGTCCTCTTACGAACGGCAGCTCTCAAAAGTCGAAACTTGTGCGTGCCAAGGATTAACGAGGTCTTACCTTTTAACGTGCGATTCCTAGCACTCTCTAGGGCCATCAGATAAAAATATGTAGTCGCTAATATTTGAACCTAGCCGACCAGCAGTCAATGGTTTTGAACATGACAGTCTCAACCACTGAGCTACCTGGTCCTAATGCCTGAACCTCAGAGTGATAAAAGACTATATGGACGAATGATCGCAAGGATGATCTTCTGTATTACTACGAGGGCAGTGAGCTCGCCTGGAGAAGATACATGGTGAAAATGTATACTCTGTGGTGTAAGAGGCACCCAGTGCATGCAACCTTTTCTGCCCAAAACCTTATTAGGGATTATGTATGTCATCTTCGGAGTCGAGGTTATGTTAGATCTCCTTCCCTATCAGTTAATTGGTAGAAACGGCAGAACTGCCACGTGTCGGTCTGGCTGTAAAGGAGCCTAGCATCATACCATCGAAACTCGCAGGGAGTTTCATAACAATATGCCACAACAACTGCTAGGTACACATGTATGTTGATTTTCACGTTATTCTTCCAGAAGAGTCTGAAATCTAGCAAATCAACTCAACTGTATATGATATTGCTCAGACTCTGTCTCAAATGAAGACGAGGAATACCTCATCTCTGGTTTGGAGGCATAAGCGACGTATACTTCAGATGGACGCTAAGATCAAGTCGGCGAGACAACACGCATCTCGTATCCAGTGAGTGGTGGACTATGTGGCGGACAATATTCCTTTCACATCTTCACAGATATTCTTGTTTATTCCAAGAGCCTCCATGTGTTGTTGATAACCCGCCGGTCACTAATCTGGTGGAAACCTTCTGAAATACGCCTATGAGTATCCGCATCCTCTCAAAGTAGATACTTCAGTCCTAGCACAGTTCGAAGCTTTCTGCAAGAGACTTCGTTAGCCTGAGCACAATCCTCTGCGCGAACCGATAACGCCGAAAGAAGTTCGACAGGCCCTTAGAGCCTCGAAGAATTTTGCAACTCCAGGACCTGATTGCTTAAATAACTACAGGTGGAAGAAATATCCAAACACCCACATCCATCTGGAAAGAATTTTCATCTCATTGCTAGATGGGGAGCAACACATTCTGGGATGGTTTGTCAAGGGGCGAACCGTGCCCATCTACAAATAACTACTGACCGATAGCATGCTTGAATGGATATTATAAAATGTTTATCCGCATCTTTTACATCATGCAAATATTCTCAGCTGTTCACTCAGTGGTGTATCAGATATATGAGCGAAGACGGTCAAAGACGATGGCTGCAAGGAGAACCTGAACAGATGTATCACGCAGGACCAAGTGCAGTTTTAGCGTTAACATTTCAATTGCATAGATTGATTAATGTTAGCCATTTAATACAACTTCGGTACCCACAGCAACAGGAGGCATAAGGTCACCCATTTATTTTACATGGATGACCTCAAGCTGTATGCCTCGGGGGAAAAGGATCTGCATCAGTCCTCAAGAGTGGTGGAAGGGTACTCGCATGCTATCGGAATGGAATTCGGGATCATCAAATGTGCCACGGTTCATCTCAAAACAGGACGATGCGAGAAATACGGAGAGCATGTCCAGCTCGTAGACGAAGTAGTCCTACTCGTCTTGATGCCGGAAAGACGAATATTCACCTAGGGGTGGAACAATGCTGGTACCAAGTGGTACTAATAGTTATAAAAAGCCTTTACGCTAGAACACAACACCCATTGAAAAAAAGGAAATCCAGCATTCACAACTGCAAGAAATCAATCAAAATTTATGGATTAGGATTTTTGAAAAATGAAATTCTTGAAACCATTTTCTTATTTCTTTATTGCAACTCAGTAGGTATACTTTGGTCGATTTATTCAATTCTGATTTATATCACTTTCAGTCTTATCAAATAATTTGTCAAACTATTCTTCATTCTAGCTGATCACCTAGATATCCAATTTCATACTTTTCATTCCAATATTTATAGTTTCATTTTGACGGCAGAAGTGTCTAGAGGTTACCCATTACATAACTATGTATTTTGAAATAAGTTTACAAGTTGATATTGCCAACAAAAAAAAGACTCCTTGATGAATGGATAAAATATGAAAGTCATGAAAATGATTTGAAAGATTATGTCTGATATGTACTCCAATAGAGTTTGTGTGAATTTTCCCATTCTATTGATAGAAATCAAACCCCATGAGCAATTTATTCATATAAAAAGGTACTCTAGAATTTCGAAAATAAAAATCATTGTTGGGGAAACACAAAATATCAATATCTTTAACAATCCCGAAAATATCAGTTGGCATTTTGAATATCAGGGTAATTTCTAAAGACACGCCTCAACAGAATATTTTGATATACCGTTCAGTGCATTGTTAAGATTCAGTTATTTGTGACAGTATTCAGATAATGAGTCGTTAAATAAATACATTTTACAATAGTGAAATAATCGTTATTGATTATTATTTCGAGAATTTATTATATATTATATAATTATTGTTTCAATTAAATATTCAAAGCGCAGGTTATACACTACATTATTTATTCTGTTTTCGAAATAATTCCGTCAATTCTTACATTAACGGGCAAGACAAATATTATTTTTTACATAACGAAACATTATGCTACACGTGATCTGGCAACACCTTATTATTTCAGTTCAATGAATTTCGAAATGGATAACTATATGCATATACAATTATAAAATTATTAGGGTAACCATTCGCTATCAGGGTTCACTGTTTGGCTCTCTAGCCTAGCACCTGGCTCATTTCTATTATCAGACACTTTATGATACACCTCTTTAGCTTTTCCTGACAAGTACTCGACTCCGTCTCCAAGCTTATCACCAGCCGTCCTTATGACTCCAGCCGCAGCGTGAGCTGAAATAGTGTCATCGTTGATGTTGATGTTGTAGCCCTGGTTGGGATCCCTGGGGCAATCATTCTGTTTGATGATGGAAAGATCGAAGGGGTCGATTTGAGATGATGCTAGTCTGTTTCTTATCTGAAAATGATTGATATGTTTTCATTATTTGGTGTTAATAAATGGAATACAAATAATTGAAATTATTTATACTATTATTTCGGAAAATAAAAAACGAATGCCATAGAGTTTCAGATCAAAGAAAATACCTGGAAGGTAGCATTGAAAACAGCGTGTGAGATTTATACGCATTGTACCCCTTTTACTTCAGCAATAGTGCAATGAATTGTTTGATGCCCTTTTGTTACATGCCCATTATATTTTCTTTAAAAGAATGTTCGGCATACTGCACGAACAAAATGGTCAACAATTCGAAAATCTATTTTAATTTCACCAATCATCGTGGTTCTCATATTATTTCTGATACATTTTTGAGGAGTGTTTTTTTAATCTAACTTTGGGCCCAAATGGACACGTGAACATTACTAAAATTCACCACAAAAAAAGGTGTGACGTCATAACTTTGGCACGTATAGAGCTGGATAAATAAAAATTGCATAGAAATGTGTTTTTAAAAATATATCAATTGACCTAACTTAATATATAACTTAGTGAAACTTTATACGCTCAGTGTACCAAACGCTGGTGCAAGCGCTACTACAAAACCTATAGGACCTAGACCTAAGAAGATAATAATTATTTTCAACGTTGAATAGTTTTGGTGTATGTAAAAAATAATAATAATAATAATAATACTCCCTCACAAACACTCGTAGAGTGTACACAAAGGCATAGCCTGTGCGGGTAGAGAACGGCTATCATTATTATTTGCCGTGGCGCTCCGGGGCGACTTACTGATTTTTGGTGGCGTATTCACTTCTCAGCTGCAGGAAAACCCGGAAAATCTACATCACCACATCGGGGGGCCCGCGTGCACTCCAAACTATCACTAGACGAGATTGGCATCTAGACAACACACAATACACTTGCTTTCAACAAGGACTGTGGTCGTCTATCGATTTCGATATTGCGTACTTGAGAAAAAATCCATCCCTCGTACATACATCGAGCTCGAACCGACTACCGTTATACTGAAGTTCGAGGCCTGCGCCTTAGACTGTCAAGCTACCGGCCACCCTTAATATAAATAATATGAAGGAATGTGTTTTGCGGCAATTCAGTCATGAAAATAAAAAATGAAAAACTGAATTCAATTTTTCATTTTCATATCTGAATTGCCGCAAAACATATTCCTTCATTATTTTCAACTCACCTTGTCAATATACATCTTGTCTAGAGATCTGGTCCTAGATAGAATGGTGGCGGACTGTCTGTTGGAAAACGTAATTTTCTGGCAAGTGAAGATACCAGCGTATGTGTTATAATCTGTCGTAAATACTGTGAATGATGATGAGCCAGCTACACCTGAAAAGTGGTTAAAATTTCATGAAAATAACTTTATTCAAACTCAAGAGATAACTCAACCCCGAAAGGTTCTTTGTATTTTTTTATATGTTATATCTATATACATTTGTTCTGTTTTGTACACACGCCTGTAAAAAAAGTTTTTATGCGGGTACTGTTGGTATTTTGAGAGTTGAAATGAACAATAACTTAGACATTCAAATTATGCCGTTTACGGAAACATAATGGAAAATTTAGACAATACAATTGAATTTAGACTTATTACACGCACTGGAAGAGTATAAGAATGTCACGACCACATTTCAAAAGCAGTTCAATTTTTCCGGGTAATTTTCTGGACATTCCATTGGGAAAAGTTAATGAGCATCATCACAAACCACTATATTTATGATTTTGTAATCTAGACTTATCTAAACAACACTTATGATGAATCCAGGAAAGTGAACTCGTAAGAATTCCTCTACGGTTTCCCTTCCTGTCTACGTGAATTTTGCTGGTTCTGTTTCCAGATAACTGATAGGGTTTCAATAATTCTTGAACAGAATTTTGCTAGAGTTATCTGGAACTTTGAGTGTATTCCGACTTCCTAATTTAATTAAGTGAAAAACGATTTATAATCATCCAAATTCATAAGATTGACCTTGCGACTCATGTTTCGATCAAGTGACAAGTCTTATGTTTTACCAGGAGAGGTTTACGATAGCGCTTCTAGTCACTTTGGGACAGTTCTCATTGTAGGTGGAAATGATGGCGTTATGTTAAAGAAACTGCTTCCTTATTTTTATATCACTATGTGTTAAATGAAAAACTTTCGATTTTACTACTTACTCAGAGGAAATTTGACTTGCATTTTTGCAGGAACAGAACTGTCGGGGACAGTTAAAGTTCCCTTGTAGTGGTAACCATGTCTAAGAGGAGTCAGAGCCAACAAAAAATGTTGACTGATTTCTTCTATTGCATATTGTCCAGGTTCGTCAGTTTCTGTGATATTGTACACAATGCAACTACTAGCTGTACTAGTTTTCTGTATCACATACCAAATGCCCAACATCTGAAAAGTAAACATTCAGTGTGAATTCATTATATTTGCATATAAATTGAAGAAGATAGGATCTGAGATAAGACAATAGGTCAAAAATTATGAAATAATGAATCACGAATAAACGTTCTGAAAAAAGATATGGTAAAGGAGGTGAACAAGAAAATTAAACACTTGAACACAAATATTCAATAAACTCATAACTCGAGGTATATCTGACTCTTAAGAATGCTTCGACTGGGCAAATTAAGATACCTCCGACATATGATGGCGTCATATCCTGGATGATATCCTAACGTCAGTTTGAAGCTGCTACAGCAACAAATGTCTAAAGTGATGAAGTATATGGATATAGCTGTGATTATTGCTTTTCAAGAAACTTTATGTTCTGGTCTAGACGAAAATAATTGCTCTTTTCAGGGTAGAGTCTAAATGCATTGGAGTTCCAGCTGAACTAGATACATGGTTATGTAATATAAGCAATCGGGGGCAAATGAAATAGCTCTTGACACAAAAGTGATTAGTATCCCCATTTTAGGGTAACCCATTTTAGGCGTATTCGTCTATTTATGAAACTTCATAAGAAGTATGTTTCATCTGTTAAACAGAACGGTGAAGGTCGAACGCTCTTCGGCTCTTAGACTATGAGATATGAGGTTCATTCCAAAATTGGCTTATTCAACATGTAGACCTCTATATCCTGAACAGGCCATGATAATCTAAAACTCGCCTTATTCTATTCAAAAATTCATTCAAAAACTGATTCACCTCATTTAACGGTTATAATAATGCAATGTTTTTAATCATGCTTAAGGTTTTTCCATTTTGCCCAAAATCACCTCATTTCGAAAATCGTATATTCTAGACATTATTCCAAAAACAAGCATATAGTGTAGTGAGGAATTCAAAAAAATTGGGTATTTCATTTAAAACCTTTATCTATATAATAAAAGTGAATCACTGAATATGGACCAATTAGATATATTTTTTTTAAAACTCCTTGAAGTTGAAGTTGGTGAATCAAAACTATCAATAGACACGATGATGAGGAGTGACGACAGTACAACCTACCCTGCAGAATTTTTCAATTCGAGAACGGTTCTTATGAAAAGAAAAACCCAAAATCAAAGAGGGTTTCAACGTTTTTCCAGGCAATTTTTTATAAAAATAAAAATACACTAGAGTGAAATTCTCGAAAGTTAGATCAACAGGGAAAGAGAAGGGTGAGTTGAAAAATAACTTCTGCCCGCGACTTATAAAACGAGAAAAATATATTGAAAGGGTTAGTTGGCGAATCAAAAATATACACATCAATATTATACGATTGTGGGGTAGGACAAGTCTGCCGTGTCCGCTGTAATAAATTATTTTAGATATAAAATATTACGAAAAGTCAATAAATTGTCGTGTATAAAACGATGACTGGGAGTTTGATGTTTATAAATTGATTTAATTCTTATCTCTCACACGATGCCTCATCATGAAGTAAATACTTTTGACAAACAAAGTTATTAAACTAAACTACCGAACTGTTACTATTAAAACCACTACTATTTTCTTCGATTCGAAAATTTTAAATATTCGAAATTTTCCCTAAAAATCGCTCTCTATTTTATGTCGATACAAATCGAAGTAATGACATTTTAATAAAAATATTTTATGTATAATACCTAAATATTTGGAATTTCTGTCAACAATCGATCGCTGCGTTATGTACCTACAAATAAATCGTGCTATCCGAATTATTATTCAAAAATTTCGAATGTGTTGAAATTTTGCATAAAAATTCTTTTCTGCTTTATGTAGGTACAAATCGAATTCATGTTTGTTTGAATGGTAGATAACTAATAAAAAATAAACTTACTCGGTTCATATTAAAGTCCTGGGCCGGCTCGATATTGGGACAGGCCCCCAAATGGTAAGAATGCGTTTGAACATGACCGATGGCATAAAGGATAACAAAACTGCCAACAAATAACTTCAACATTTTCTTCGTTTAGTTTATAACTGTATAGTTGTGTATTGACTGAAATAATTCAATTTGAAATGTCTTTATATAGAATGACCATGTACAGTTGACCAGTGGAAGTGTGAGAGACGTTATTGAATTTAATGGTTCCTTCAGTTGAACTGGACTCTGCTACTATCTTTATTGCTTCGTATGAATGAGTATTAGTTGATCACAGAAAATTATGATGATCTTGCAAGAATGATTAGTATTATTTCGTTCACTTGGTCGATTGTCTTATTCTGTGAGATTAAAATTCCCAAGAATTCAAAGATAACATAGTTATTGAAAACTATGAATCATTATAATAGCATAAGCAATTTCGGAAAATAGAAAGTTTTGCCGTTCTTTGAATTTTGATTGCAGATGGTGAAAAGATCAAAATCTTTTTGATAAAGTTCTTTTACTTTAACGAGATTTTTAAATCTCACCACTAACAAGGTGTTTAAAATTGAAATATGAGTGTTTTGAAATAAAATATGTTTTATTGTTATCATTTTCGGAGGAACTCTTGAAATCATATAAAATCAAACCGCTACTACTGCAGATCTATTTTGGGGTTTCTTGTTAATACAGTACGATTAGGTTTTGAGACAATAATCGATTGTAGCACCACCAAACTTGGTATGCTAGTAGCTGGAACTATGATAAACACAAAAAAAAATTGTTTACCAAAATTCCAGGGGTGAAACATATATTTTTTTTTTCGTTTAAAAATCTTGGAAAGTATATGATTTATCGGAAAAACAACTGAACAATGTAAAAGACAGTTCAATTCTCCACAAAAATTATTCCTAGTAATTTCTTATGAAATGCGCCGACTTCAACTTTCAGGTTCCCTTACCCGCCGCTGAAAATTCTAGCGAAGCCGAATATTTGATTAGTCATAACTCAGAAGAAAAAGGAAAAGTTCATATCGTTTCTGAAGACTGCTACCTTTTCATGCAAACATAATAATCGAGTATTTGTGTACTTAAAATGTGTTATGTCGTACTTCACGGAAATGTTTGCGGATGATCTGAAAATCATGAATATTTTAGTAAATATGGAATTATTAAACCGAAGCAGCAACGTATATCCTCTTTGGACTATATGCAACAATTTTAAAGTAGTGTGACAGGCCCTACTTATACATGCCAAAATAAAAACTTTGTTTTACTCCTGCCTCAATTTTAACTTACCCATAAAACCGGCATTCCCTTCAGTAAATGTTGACAATAATCGTTTATTCATTTCCTGAGTATATGTTTAATAACACGAGATAGATAGATAGAATAAGGTATGTGGGCGGACGGAGCCATAAGCATGTAGGCCTCATGTCCGGTGCATCTTTCCATGTGTCCTGGAATTTTATTTCCAGAATTTCCTTCATGGTTGAGACGCACCATGATCTAGAAACTCCTAGGATAGGTCCAATCGTTGGGCTTTTCGCACCTTGTCTGACCAAATAATCAGCCCGTTCATCTCCAGGTACTCCGGGATGACCGGGGACCCAAAGTAGCTTTACTTTATTGGCGGAAGATAGCCTTTGCAGATCATCGATGCATTCAGACACCAGCAGAGAGGTGACTCTATATGATGTGAGAGCCTTGATCGCCGCTTGGCTGTCGGTGCATATCGTGATTTGCTGGTCGCGGTAGCCTCTGCTGAGATTTTCTCTTGCACAGGCGAGTATGGCAAACATTTCTGTCTGAAATACAGTAGCAAAAGTTCCTAGAGCGTAACAGAGTTCCGTTTTCGGAGACTGCCCGTATACCTCGGCGCCGGCTGAATTATCCATCCTGGAGCCATCTGTGTACCAGATGATCCCCTTGGTGGGAAGCAGGCGGTGCTCGATCCGCTCCCAGTCCTCCCTTTTGGGAATGACTGTGGCCTTTTGCTGAATCTTATGGCAGGTAACGAACTGTCACTCGGCATTTCAAGAAGGGGACAATCCCTTACCGTCTGATTCCATAATCGAGAATGTCCATACATTCCCTCGCTCAGCCATTGGTTAGAACTTCTTAGGCGGATTTACGTTCCTCATGTTAATGTCCTACGAGCGTCTCCAGCGCCCTGGTAGGTGCCGTCCTCATTGCACTTGTTATCGCAAGACAGGCAAGTCTTAATAACACTATTGTGTGCAAACCTCAAGCTTGAAATCACATGCTTAATTTTTTATATAGGATGCTTATGAGCGATTATTTTTAATATTCACTGAATAAATTGCCGGGATTATGGGTGAGCTGAAAACTGAGGCAGGAGTGAAACCCAGTTTTTTCTTTGGCATGACTAAGTGAGACATGTCTCACTAGTTTAAAATCGTTGCATAGGGTCGAAAGAGGGTACTGATTCCTGCTTCAGTATAATTATTTCATATCAACTGAAATATCCATGACTTTTGGATCCTCCGTAAATATCGAAGAAAAGTTATGTGAAGTGGGACAAAACACAGTTTGGGTACTCAGATACTCACATGTTATATTTGCATGAGGAAGTAAAAGTCTTCAGGAACGATATACACTTTTTTTTTCCTTCTACTATAATTTTTAGCAAAGTTATGACAAATCTAATTTTCGGCCCTGTCGGAAATTGCAGTGGCGGATTAAGGCGAGCCTGAAATTTTCAAATCGGAATTCAATCAGGTTTTCTCAGAAAATGGACGCATTGTGATAGATTAGATTAGACACAAATGTTTTAAGTCGATGTGTTTCAGTGTTGATCCACGCTAATACGATATTTGAATCAGTCCAGTATTGAATTGAGCTCGATATTGTTAGGAATAGCTTTAAGAACTTTTTGCGTAAGCTGAATACCTAGTAGGGCTGCGCAGAGTTCGAGCTTGGGTAGTGTTACCAATGTGAGTGGCGCAACTCTGGACTTCGCGGAAACCAAAAGAACATGAATTTTGTTGAATTGATCAATTGTTCGAAGATCGCAAGAAGTACCACAGCCCTTTTCTGAAGAATCTACAAAGCAATGCAACTCAATGGAAATAGGATTCAGACAAATAATATGTCTAGGAATGCTCACTGAATTCAAATGAAACATTTGACTAGAAAATTCAAGCCATGAATAATGCAAAGTGATCGGAATGCTTTCGTCCCAATGTAGACCTAGTCCCCAAAGTTTTTGAATGATAATTTTGGCCTTGATAGTACAAAGGCCAATGAGTCCCAGAGGGTCAAAAATTTGTGCTACTGAGGATAGTATTGTGCGCTTAGTGACATTTGATGTTTTCTCAGGGAAAACATTATACTTAAAAATATCTTCCAATAAGTTCCATGTTAAACCTAGCGTTTTTGTGACGTTATCATCAGAAATAAAAAATTGGGATGATTGACATTTGACTCCGGCAATTTTTTCCAAATTCTGACTACTATTTGAGACAAACTTTCTGAGATTGAAGGAAGCTGAACTTAAAATATGAGTAAGTTCTGATACAACTCGTTTACCAGATTGAATGGAATTGAAACCTGTCAACAAGTCGTCCACATAAAAACTGGACCTGATAATTTCACTAGCTTGAGGGAATTCTGATTTATTTTCAATTGCTACTTGAACCAAAGATCGAATACGAAGAAATGAAGCCCTAGCAGTACCATAAGTGGCTGTGTTTAATTGATAGTGACCCACTTCTTCAGATAGATTAGAGCGCCAAATCACGTTTATCAGGTTGTATACTCACCATCCTGTACATTTTTTCAATATCAGCTGTTACCACATACTGATAGGTTCGAAATCTAGTAATTATTGTGAATAAATCGTCCTGAATAGTAGGACCTACTTTCAAAACATCGTTCAATGTAATGCCACAAGAGGTTTTAGCCGAACCGTCAAAATCGACACGGAGCTTTGTGGTAGTACTGGCCATTTTTAGTACGCCATGATGAGGTAAATAGTATGTAAAATTTTGAAATGAATCATTCTTATTATTCAATTTTGACATATGTCCAAGCTTTTCATACTCGTTCATAAATGAGACATACTGTTGCTTATAATCATGGTTTTTCAATAGTTTTTTCTCGACCGCATAAAACCTCTTGAGGGCGATGTCAAAAGATTCACCGAGTTGATTTATGTTGTCCTTGGTGGGCAAACAAACAATAAATCTACCAGATTTGTCGCTAACTGTAGTTTTAATAAAATGCTCCTCGCATTCTCTTTCTTCTGGGGAATATTTTACTTGTGTTTGACACTCTTCTATTTTCCAAAAGCGCTCTAGCATATTTTGAATATTATTATTGTTCTGTACTGTAAGATTACACACAGAACACGAAGTGTTTGCAAATGAAATTGGCAAAGGTCCGGACAATATCCAACGAAGCCTAGTTTTTTTGTAAAATAGTATGATTATCAAGTAAATTTAGTCTGACACATATCAAATCCCAAAAAATAGAAGCTCCAATGAGCAAGTCAATTGGACCTCTTTCATTGAACTTTTCATCCGCCAAAACAATATTTTATGGAATTTTGAGGAAACTTGTGTCAAACGATATTGCAGGTAAATCCCTTGTGATTTTGTTAGATATCAAGAATGGTACATCTTGTAAGATGTACGAATTTGTAATCGATTGTATAGTAGCCCATGTTTTGTGAAATACAGACGTTAAGTTCAAACCAAAACCTTTAACTGAATGTGTTACTTTGGATAGAGGAAGTTGTAGAATTTTGAATAATTTTTCAGTCATAAAATTTGACTGTGAGCAGTTGTCGAGAATAGCTCGGCATTTATGGGTATTACCATATTTATCAAAAATGAGTGCCACTGCCGCGGAAAGCATAACGTATGAATCGAGCTGCGTATTATTCGATGAGCAAGCAGTAAGAGTTGATTGTGGAGTGTTAGAAACAGATTGTAAGGACTTTCAGTATTTGGCGAAGGCGTCTGGCTAGAAATACCAGAAGAATGCTCTCTGTCTAATTGCAAGAGGGTGTTATGCCGAAGAGAACATTTTTTACAAGAATGAGGATTTTTACAATCTTTTGATGAATGTGATTTTCGTAAGCAGTTGTTACATGCTTTAAGTTTTCTAATTTCGTTGATGCGTTGTAAATATGAAATGATCCTTTTGGCAAAAAATGCAAACTGGATCTGTTGTAGCAACGTGCGCTGAACTTGAATCGTGGAGATTTTTTTTTTTAAATGTTTCGGCAATGAATGACAAACTTTTTTGTCAGAATGTAAACCCTCTAAGAATTGACACCTTTGATTTAAAAATTAAGTAAATTCTTTGAATGTAGGTAAATCTGATTTAAGCTTCAATGAGTGTTCCTCCCATTCACGTTTTGTGGTTGAATCTAATTTAGATGGTACTATATGGATAATGAGTGTGTCCCATTTGTCTATAGGTAATCCTAAAGATTCAAGACTTCTTAAATGTTGATTGACAGAATCAATTATATTTCTGAGTAGAATGTGAGACTCTTTTTGCACGTTCTGCAGATCAGATATTGCATTTAAATGTGTTTGAATTATAACCCTCTTATTTTGATACCGTTCGCAAAGGAGATCCCACGCTTTATTGTAATTTGCTTCAGAAACTTCCAAAGCTGTCTAGACATTTGCAGCTTCACCTTTGATGCAAGATTTCAGGTACCAAAATTTTTGAATATTGCTTATAGATTGGCAGTTATGAATCATGGCTTTGTAAGTATCAGAAAAAACTGAAGCCACTTTTCATAATAAACATGAAATTCAGGTAAATTTAATTTTGGTAACTTTGAATTTGTGTTTTGTATAATTGAACTAGGTGAATTATTTGAAAGATTCGTAAGGATGTTTGCAACGACTGGAGGTAATGTAAATTGTTTTATCAACCGTTTTGCATTACTAACGGTTTTGAAATAAAAGTTTTCAAGTTCTTCTCTCTCAGTGAGGTGATTCTCAACTGTGCTATTTTTGTCTATCAATTCTAACTCCGTTTGAATATTTTCCAGTTCATTCCATAAAGGATCCATCTTTTCTAAGCGTGTACATAATTCTTCTAATAGAGAATCATCTTTTGTGGCTTGTGAGAAATTTGAAAAACGTGTGATATGTGCCTTGATGCTACCGCGTTTGTAATGTAAAGTTTTGATTTCTTCTTGTGTCATTTTGACGAATGAGAAACCATACACAGCAATAAACAAGTTGAGAACACAGGAAGGATAATTGGTTGAGGATAGGAAAGCGAGCCTTACTTGAATGTTGCTTTTCTGATACCTGATACTTTCCAGTCTTGCCAGTCTTTTGGAATTCCAACAAAAACCAATACTTGAGAATGGAAGCTGTTTGTTTTAACAGATTGTTATTGAATGTATTGTTCGATTTGAATAATTTGAAGGACCTGAGTTGACGTATGCTTCTGCTGCTGAGTGAACTGTTTCGCTTGATTCATATCCGGCTCGAAGCGGCCATTTTTACTGAGTTTAGAATTCAGGGAAAACCAGATGGTCTAGCCATTATGGAGCGGATCACACAATCAAGGTTAGTTACAACTCCATTTTGAACATTCTTCATATAGGCCAAGCTGTAGATGAAAATAAGAGGCTCTTTTCACACAAAATGAAAGACACAAATGGCCTCTACTACTTAAATAGTTAGTGAAAACGCCGGGTTTCGCCCCAGCAAAATTGCTTTGTGGAATTTTTTAAACAAGAAATACTGAAAAAAATTTCATTTTTTTTGCAAATATCTCAAAAAGTTTTGAAAGAATCGTTATCTTTTTCGAGGTTTTCTCGAATTTTCTTAGTGGAAAATGCACCGATCCGGTCGCAGAAAAACCCGTTTTGTAGGTTTTATGATTCTCTATAAAAGTTCCATTGGCTGTAAAATGATTTCTTCAATACCCTTTGGATATTTGCAAAAAAACAAAAAAGTTGTCATTTTTTCACCATTTCTTGTTCTACAAAGCGATTTTATTGGGGCGAAAACCGGGGTTTTCATTAAACTATCCTATAAAAATTAGTTTAGTCCATTTGCATCTTATTTCATTTTGTGGGGGAAAAACCTCTATAGCTTGGTCTGATACTACTTTAAATTATGAAGATGAGGAGGTGGACTGCAGAACTAATGCAAACAAAATGTATAAGAGGCAATAGTTATTTATGATACAAGTGTTAAAAGTGGCATTTTATTTTGTGACTGGGGAATATTGCGAAACGAGCGTTAGCGAGTGGAGCAACCCCACGAGCAAAATAAAATCACTTTTAACAAATGTATCATACAAAATTTTTTGTTCAACAGTTACTGCTAGTAAGAAAAAAACAAAAAAAAAATAAGATCCATAAGGATTCGAACACACGATCTTTGGATTACAAGGCTGACTGACATACTTCAAATATAATAAACCCCACCGCACTTTATTTATGAATGTCATTATTTGTCAGTGATGAAGGACATTCTACAGTTGGACTAAATACTACTTCGTTTGTAACTTCAAAAGGAATTAGTATTATCAATTGCGCAAACGACCAAATACATGTGTGAACTTTTATAAACGATTCCTCTTGAGTAGGTGTTCTGATTATAATATCTGATTGAAGTGTTTCTATTAGAGAGATCTATATTACTGAGTGAGTATCCATCATCTCATCTGTCATTTTACTTTTAACACTAGTGTTAAAAGTACTTTTAACACTAGTGTTAAAAGTGATTTTGTGAAAACGTCAGTTTTTAGTTCATGTGTCAATGAATTAAAAACGTCATTTTTAATGTCAGTTGTACAGAAAGGTATTTTTGTACAACTGTCATTTAAAATGATGTTTTCAATTCATTGACATACGAACTAAAAACTGACGTTTTCACAAAATCACTTTTAACACTAGTCCTTCATCACCGACAAATAATGACATTAATAAATAAAGTGCGTTTTGGGGTTTATTATAGTTGAAGCCTCTTTGTAATCCAAAGATCGTGTGTTCGAATCGTTATGGATCTTATATTTTTCTTGTTTTTTCTTACTAGCAGTAACTATTGTACAAAAAAATTTCTATGATACATTTAAAAGTGATTTTATTTTGCTCGTGGGGTTGTTCCACTCGCTAACGCTCGTTTCGCAATATTCCCCACTCACAAAATAAAATAACACTTTTAACATTTTCTTGATTACTTACCGTACTTGTTGTCAAAACGGTAAGTGAAACATTGAAAGAAGTAGAAATCTTTCAACCATAAGAGGCCATGACCGCGATCACATTTGTGCCGTTTTTTATGGTAAAAAAGTCGATAACTCGAAAACGGTTCGTCGTATCGATTTAAAACAAGGACAGGCTTCTAGAGGACGCTTGATTCAATATTACTATATCTGCGGCAGCACGTCGAGATACTTTTCATAGATAGTCGAGGCAGCTGCAGTGGCATTTCTCTTTCATTGACATTTGAAGCAATCTATATCCAATCGAAATGAATTTGGTATCAAAAGAAAGGTTAAACGTTGATCTATGTACGTGCTATGATATTTTATCATCTACCCAAAAAATTGATTCTAAGTAATTGCATTTTTGGGATATTTTTGAGACTTTTTTTGTGAAAAAGTGGATTGAGAGTATCAAACTTCCTCTAGGAGACTGTCCTTGTTTGAAATCGATAAGACGAACCATTTTTTTGTTACCAATTGACTCTTTTACCATAAAAAGCGTCCCAAATGTGATCGCGCTCATGTCCTCTTAAGACGATGAAAGTCCGAAATACTAAAATAACCCAATTTTAAATATCTTTATATATAGAATGACCATGAAGTGTGAAAGCAGTTTTTTGAACAGTATGGTTCCTTCTGAGGGGAAAACTGATGGGGAATTTTGGTGTACATATCGTGGGTGTTAGTGGCATTACTTGGGTATTAGTCGGGAATTAGGGGCATTAGGAATTATTGGGCATTATACGGGAAAGGGAGGGAAAGGTATGACTCGAGCATTACATGGGTATTACAGGAATTATTCGGAAGTAAGAGAACAACTACTGCACAATAATAATCAGTGAAGGGCAAAAAAAGGTCATTCGACTTGTACTTGACAACAAATCTAACATTAAGACACGATTATATATTTTTCTCATACCTTTCTGACGGGCATTAATGGCATTACTTCGTTACGCTCGTCCTAGAATCTTGTCCACTCGTCCAAAAAATAGTGTTTTCCGGACTTGTTACCTAAATTACTGTTGCGTCCTGTTTATTTATTACGTTGCTACCATACAAAATTCATGCAAACAGTATCACCTCGTTCGTTCGTTTTGGTTCTAACACGAAATGTCACGAAAAGTCAATTAACAATGGCAGATACTTATTTATTAATGTTTCATTCTAATGTTATTTTTAATGCGGTTTTCAATAGTTATTTATGCAACAAGTGCAAAAAGTAAGTGTTCGACGTGTTGTCCAACTCGGCCTAACGGCCTCGTCGAACAATTTCACGTCGAGTGCAATAAACAATTTTTGCACGAGTTGCATACAACATTTTTTCTACGTTCATGCAAAAAGCAAAAATTAATTATTAAGGTGCGGCACTAGGTGTAGGAAAATGAAAATCGTAACTCAAATAATTAATTATTACTATCAAATTGCATTGAAACAAATCACAATCATATATTTTTCCATTATTATTATTATCATTACTCATTTTGAAACTTTCAGTTCTGTAATTGTCAGAATTAATTTTTGACTAACGTTTCTGTAACTACAGATGCATTATAAAAATCAAAATCATAGTAGCCGTGAGCGCGTATGTTATCACGAGGTGTGGTTATAGTACAGACAGTTTGCTCTATGCATGTAGGAAGTGTAGAACAAAGCGGATCAGTTTTGAATATAGAGTTATTCTCGGGAAGATAATATTTTTTCAAGTCTGGCTGCTAACATTAATACAGAATAATATAAAATATGTAACTTTTTGAAACTTATTGCCAATCTCACAGAATATCTGCTAAATATGTAGTGGGTTTGAACGTTTATGTTTGTCATGATGAGAGCACGTTGAAGTAGAATGACAGATGAGTGCAATAAAGAACTTATTTTTCCACTAAATATAGTTCAATAAAGTTTTGCTTTTTGCATGGATGTAGAAAAAAAATATTGTTTGCATCTCGAATGCGAAATACTTTTGCGTTCTCGAATGGTTATTTTGCTTCGCTGAAGTTCAGCAAAATAACTTCTATTCTCGAAAGCAGTATCATTTCACATTCTAGATACAAGAATATCTATTTTCATATATGATGTTATGCCTAAATGCTACTATTGATTAAACCAAACAAAATTCTTTGCTCGCCAAATAATTACTATCTGAGGAATTAGGAATGAATGAAACTACATTGTAAAATCAATGATTATAATATGTTTATAATACACGAAGATATGTACAAAATATATTTACATGAAATTAATGAATACTCAAAAAGTATTCTCCAAAATCTGATACAAGATTGGGGGTTGTCTGCTTATGTAAATTGTCAAGTATTTTGCACCTTGACTGAAATGAAACAGATTGACAAAACTATTGATGTTACTCATCAAATAATATATTTTTAAAAAGGCATACTCAACAGCTAATTAAAATAATATAAATATTTGTGTACCTATTTACATACATTTTTTAGTTGCCGAAAAATAATATGAAATAAAATAAATTAATATAAATGTGATTTCACACATTTGAAATCTTCTTTTTCTATTATCCACGGGGGTCGGAAAGTTCTGATTTCAAAGGTATATAAACGAAAGGTATAAAGGTATAAAGTATATACAACGAAATCATTGGTTAGGGCACTTTCAGTTGTTTTGTAAGTTAGACTTTTGTCATTTGGATTGAAAATACGTAAATGAAAATTTAAAGTAAGATATTTTTATTTTTGAAAAGTACGGTCGACGGAAAAGTTTTAAAACAAACTCGTGAATTAAAATGGCGATTAACAATTTCTATTGTTCGTTACATAACCATAAAGGTTGTCTTTTTCATACCACCTTACAAGGGGTAAAGTGTTAAACTACGCATCAACTTTTAAAATTTGAACTGAAAATCGTCTCGCCGTCACTTTCGTCACTTCCCATCATTGTTTGACATCATATCTGTTTGTAGAGCGCTAAAGTGCATTGAAGCAGAAATATAACCCTTTTTAGGTTTTTCTAACAGCACAGTAAGTAAATTGTATGCTTTTTTGGCCTGTAGATAAATATTATACAAGTTCTTTAGATATATGAAACCATAAACACATTAGTTAGCCACAAGCTTCTGACAGTAACATCTCCGTAAAAATTAGTCTATTGTCAGAATTCATATTTGAATGTAAAAACGACGTAAGTGTTACAACTTATGGAGGGGGGCCTTGAAGTAATGTCCTCTGGACATGTTAATGACAAAACTGAAATTACAGTGAATGTAATATACATTCGACGATTGTTTTCTAAGTTTAAATTTTTTGTGCCTGCTGGTTCCTGCCGACTAAGATTATATATTAAATATTTCCCAGGTTTCTATGAAATTACCAGCCCCCAAACCTTCAGACAGCCAGAAGAAATGAAATGTTTGTTTTTCCGGTAGATTTTTAAGCATACTATAAAAATGTATTAATATAAGTTTTATTTGGGTACTAGGTAAAGTGTAGAAAAATAAATTTTTCCTATTTATCCCTTAAGTAACGGTGTGCCCAGAGCATGCAACACTGTTCCCCACTAATGGGGCACAGAGTTAAAAACTAATCAAAGTGGTTCGTTTATTTGCTATTTAATTAAGTTGCTTGAGAAAAATTCGATCTATGACATCACAGCATTGCCATATTAATTTCAGAAAAATATAAAAAAATGTCTTCATATGATTTGTCATTGAAAAGGGAATTTTTCGCTTTATCGAATGACGTGAAAATATATGTATGTATAAAGGGTTCCATTTAAAATTCTCAAAGTAGGAGTAGTTCTAGTAAAACAGGAAGTTATGTTGAATTGTTTTTTCATGAAAAATATGGGTTAAAAAACTATATTTTCGATCCAAATGCAAAAGTCTAACCTCAAAAAACAACTGAATGGCGCTCTAGCTAATGATTTAGTAATCACCCGGGATAATGGTTTGTTAGAATCTGAAACAATTCAATGTAAAAATTACATTAATCAAAACAAGACAATTTGTTCATATAGTAAAAACAAGAAGATACAATATCCTGGATTCAGGTTCATAGAATCAGTTAAAAATCATCTCCTGAATGCTTTTGAAGCATCTCAGTCATCAGTCATTGAGAAGGTGGTGCTGAAAATAAAGCAGTTATATAAATACTCACAATGAAAGAAGGACTCTAGCAGGACTGAAAAAATTATAATACATATTGTTCAATGAGAGATATTTCCAAAATGTACTGGATTTACTAATAGGAATATGACATATTAGTCCAAACTACGTTCTAACAGTCATTAATTTGGTGATGCCAATAAATTATGCAATGGAAAATTTCGAATATCATACTAACACCATAGCTCGGGAGGCAGCGTTGCACGTTGGATAGTGATTTCAGGTCGAAATTTTTTTCTCAAAACAACATAACAAATCACCCTGTGCAGTTTCGTAGCGTAGTTAGGAAACACTCCGTATTTAACATTTTCTCACAACTAGATCCACTACTACTCTGAGAGCTGACGCTTCTATTCATCGCTAGCTATATCTAGACTATTGTCTAGACACAGTTTTGCGAACTGAAACCACTATCCAAAATGCAACGCTGTTTCCCGAGCTATTAGGTTTTCATTAAAAAAAAAAAGAGTATTTAAACCTCACCCGAGTCTGTCCTGTCATACTTACAGATCTCAAAGAACACTCAACAACAAAAGCTTGCGTGATCGACTTCAAATGTCTTCTGTTCTGTGTTTTTGTACTATTCTGATAGGCAAAATGATGTAACAGTGGCGGATCTAGAGGGGTAAAGGGGGTAATTACCCCCAAGCCTATTCCAAAATACTCATACTGCCGTCCTAAGGTCTGAGGATGAACGCAGTATGTTTCGAAATATCGTAATTTGAGTGTTTCGAATACTTTTATTAGTAATTCTTATATACCGAACCACTTTATTGCTTGTTTTTATTATTTCATATGTCTATTGGAAATATATTCATATTTTACTTTTCTTAAATGAGAATATTTATATTCATTACCGCCCCCATACCAGTAGCCTGGATCCGCCACTGTAATGTAATTGTTGACAAATGCCTACATATTAGATGTTCGTCGTATATAAAAGTAGTCGTAGATAGCGTAAGCCAAACCATTACAAGATTTGGATATGACGCTACTGACCTCCGATTGGGTGATGCGTTTATTGATATACAGTATCGGAAACTTTTTATCTGGGGTATAGACAGAAATCTACGCGAGCAACAAGGAACACAATGATATGATAATACCACATAAACAAGAGAGACGCAAGCTATTCTTTACGCTCTCATGAAACCACCATACCCAAGATGAAAACTTTCCGATATTGTAGAATTTTTATCATTGTTGATAAAAAATCGATTCATCAATTCATCACCAGAAAAACTGTCAAAACAGTGGGTTGCTTTAAACGAGACAGAGAATGTTAATGGTGTCTGTTTTTAGGGATGAGCAGGGGTGAGTTTTTTACTTCACTATTTCACGGTTTGAGGACTCCTGCCTCCAGAAGTTCGAGCGTTGTTAAGTTGAAAAGAGATCATTCTGAGCATAGTAACAAATTTAAACTAAAAGTATAAGTATAAGTTTTATTATAGACAACTATGGTATTTTTAGATATGCGTAAGTGGTAAATCAAGCGGAACTAGAACCAAAATTTCATTACTCCAAAAGAATTACTGCAATTTCAATATAGTATAGGGTGGTTCTAATTCTAGCCCCACCACGGAAACGATAATGAATGGACAGGGTTGGTTGAAATATTTTCTAACAAAATGCCGTTTTGAAATATGGAAAGATAGGTATTTCAAAATTAATTGCATATTATTAACGCCATTTTTCTTTCCTTATTAGATGCAGTTGTAGGACGTTTCGTTTTCTACAAATCATCAACTTAATTTTTTCAAATGAATGTGTACCTGGACTTTATTTAATTTTTTATTGCTTTTTGATACCCTAGATGCTACGACCTATCACATCTTTTGATTTTCAAACGTGTCCATGACGAAAACTGAAGATTCAAACTCTTTTGTTTTTTCAATGCTATAATTTGATTAGCTAGGTGAAAACGAATAACACAGACAAATTGATAAAATGCTATATTGATAGTGAACGGGAAATAATAACTCAAATTACTGGGAACGTTTGAAAAGTGTTCAGAGGACAGTCTCCATGTAAAGTGCATTTTTGTTTATGTTTTAGTTCCCACAAAAAGAATAATGCTGTAATATTCCGAAAACGTCATGAGAGCCGAAGGAAAGTATGAAGAAATGGTGTTCTTGGCTGTATGCCTGAGGCAGTGAGTTCCAAAGCTTTGTCGTTCGTTGGAAGAACGAGGCCTGGGAAAGAGATGTTCGGAATGTCTCCAAAGAGACGACAAATAGATGTGAGGACTGTGCTCGGCGGGTCAGTCTCGATGGGACCGCTAAATGGTGGAATAATTGATGATATTTCAGAAGACCATCTTCCATGAATAATCTATACGTCAGAGACTTAACCCATAGCAGATATTTTGATCAGGAAAATTCTCTTCCTCTTCTTCTTTATATACAATCTTTACCAAGTGCCCTCTCTGCACTACTACTCTGATAGTTGCAATATATTAGTGACAATATTTATTTTGAAAGCTGATCTGAATACCCAACTGTTGAAAAATTTGTTCAACTGCGCCGATGGTCACAAGAAAGCTATCAGGTCTAGTTGATTTACCTATTGTGCTTTCGAATTTTTTTTACAAGAAGCCATAACCTACACTAATTGATTCTAATATTTCTGGAATGCTGGCTGCACCACTGACTTAAAGCATCACAGAAATTGTTAGGATATTTCGTTTGCTTCAAGGTGTAGTTTAATTAACACCATATTTCATGAATCAACAACAAAGGAATAAGTCAATACAAACAAAGGAACCCATTAATTGTAATGATTATTTTTTACACAATTCTGTCAGCCAATCGTCATGAGAAAAGATTTTAAATCGACCAATAGTATCATAATTACACTGATAATTTGTAGTAGCAAATTAGAGTGATTATTGTTTATACGATCCTGTCAGCCAATCATAATGAGAAAACATTTTAAATCAACCAATGGTATAAAAATTACACTGATAATTTGTTAGTAGCAAATTACAGCGATAATGTTTTCACGTTGTTTGATTGGTTTTTTGTTTAAACGAATGCATAAGAAGTTAGCCATTGACTTGGTTGTCAAGATGACAGTGACAAATGTCCGGTAAAAACCCAAATTACATTCTTGGTAATAATTTTTTCGAGATAATTTCAACTAGTCTTTCTTGCTTGCTAGTAAGAAATCCCACTCGTGGACTTCATCCACTCGTGAGATTCGTGAATCTAGTTAAAATTATCAAAAAATTACCACCATTTGTGTAATTACTGTTGATAATTTTTTCACGATGTTTGATTGGATCTTTGTTTAAATGAATGCCTAAGAAAGTTAGCCATTGGTTTGGCACTCGTCTTTATTGCATCTAGCTAAAATTATCAAAAAATTACCACCACTTGTGTAATTACTGTTGACAATTTTACATTAATTTTCTCAAAAGATACGGGGTGTTAAAGTTTTTCTTAAAAACCGACTATTTATTTATTACTCTGAAACCTGTCGAGATATGCAAATGAAATTTGGTGGGTTTTAAGCGGTAGTTATTGCGAATTTTTTGATATGTAATTAAGAATTTTATGTTCATCATTGGCGCGCATACGGGTAATGATCTCAATTTTTTTTAAGAAAAAAATGGTACGCCACTGAGATATTTCAAATTAAAAATCATTTTTGAATTTCTCGTTCAATTTGTGACAAAAAATCTTTCTTGCCTTTTTTTCGTATGGGGCGCCGTTTTTATGCAAAAAAATTAAATATATTTACTGTTTTCTTTTTCATTATACCGCAATTCATCAAGTATTATATTGAGACTACAAATGTTTACACACAATGTGGTCAAATAAAACATCAATATTTTTCATCCAGTACAAAATCATTATTCAACAAATTATTCCTAATACATTTGAGAAAAGAATTACTTGATCGGTAAATGAAAATAAGACTGTTCTTCATTTACTCCAAAATGTTTGAAAAATTTCGGGTTAGTTGTTGGCAAGTCAAAAACTGAATCCATTGTTTCCAATATATCCTCTTCCATGTTTTCCAAACACTTCGTGAGTAACAATGCAATGCAATTGGAATCTTTCACTTGCCCTTTTATCATAAGCACGAGGACTTGACTCGAAGGTACAGCCTTTCTTTCACTCCCCCAGATACTTGAGACCTTTAATCATGTCTCTTTCTATTACATACAATATTCCTCTTGATTGCCATCTCTGGTTTCTCTTTCTTTATCCAAGATTAAACCAAGCTGGCGGATTGCGTAACTCTTTTAGTCCATCCGCATCTTTATTGTCACTTTCAGAATCACCCAAATAGTATCAGGCAGTGTTGCTACTGGATGATGGAGCAGATAAGTCTCCTCGTACAGTGGAATAAGATCTCAAGAGGGGGGAAACTTTAAATTCTGGTACAATATCTTCAACACTAGACTCATCACAAGATACATAATGGAATGGTACAACATTAGGAGGCAATGACCTCAATTTCTGGTATTCTTTTGAGAAGTGGGTACTGCATATATACTTATTCCTAAGTGATTTTGGGTGGAAAGAAGCCAAAGCTTCATTACCTGAAAGATAAAATATGTCTCTCCACAAAATAATAGCTGATAATAATTTTTTTGGCACAGATTATGAAAAATTGTGTACATACCTGAGTGTAAGATCCACTTCTGGCATCTGGCAGTATCACCAACAGGAAACCTGTACATTCTCAATGTAGGGTCAAGTCTTTTAGTCAGTTCACAGTTCAAATACGAACACTTATTTCCGGACTTATCTGCAAAAAAAATGTTGAATAATAAATCGGCCTAGAACGGGATAATGCCGGCTATACATAGACGACTTCGAAACAACTAAACATATGCTATATAGATATCCTGGGCGGCCAGAACCTGTCTTTCTCCACGACCATCTCAGAATCTGCCAATTCTGAAATCAAATTTGATAACAAATAAAAAACCAACATTTTCTCTCTTGAGATTGAAGAAATATTCTACAACACCTCTATACCTAAACAATTGAAACTCATTTCATTCTATCTCTAGGTATAGAAAAATATTCTCACACTGGTATAGCAATAATAACGTTAGCCTTGACTGTCACGGAAGATCGTTGAAGTTTTAAGTAACTTATTCATCATGAATAACTTATCGAGTGATTGGGGTAGAGCAAATACGGATTTGAAGGACAGCTCAATGTTTCACCCGATCATGTCAACGTGCTTGGAATCGCATGTTACAAGGTAAGGCCCTCGTCATCCCTACCTATAACAAGTCTGAAGACATTTGAGTGTTGGAAACCGAACGAAACGCTTTTTTATTCGTTTATGTTCAATCTAATAATAATGAAATGAAAAAAATTAGTCAGATGAAATGCAAATGCTCAAAATGCCGAAAGAATATTTAAATCGTAAAAAGTTGGTTGTATGATGTTGTGTCTATGTAAGGCCAGTCGTAATGGTTAGGTTGGCTAATAAAACAAGTATTTTCAACTCAATAACTTTTGTGATCTTTTGCTAGCTTTGCATTATTTGATTCTTGTTTCGATTTCATAATTTTTTTAGAACTATTATTGAAGTTATTACTTTCAAGAGTCCTTGAAAAATTAGACTTTCGTGGTTATACAGGGTGGGTTATTTTAATAAAAATTTCGGTAATAAGCCGAAAGTTCAATTTTGGTTGGAGAGAGATTCTAGAAGCCTTTCATTCAAAGTTTCAATTGAGGTATTACTTGACTCTACTTTCCTTCAGAATTTCAAAATGTATTTTGTGAGGTGACTCAGTTACTGAGCCAATATCAATTTTGATGTTTTTTTTTGTTGGTGGTCGTAGGGAGTTACAGAAGCCAGAAGTTAAAATGTGTGTATTCCTAAATATGCCGATTGACGTGTGTCAGGATTTTTCTCCGAAAACAAAACACTAACGCTGATAAAATAAGTGGCTCCTTTTAATTGGAATGCACTATATTTGGCAATGCAAATATAGCAGTGGGGCACAATAGTCCTTAGGTTTTGATAGAGGGCCTCTTTCATAAATCAGACGTAAAAAATACATTTACAAGCACAGGTTCAAACACAATAAAATCTTCTCTCAATTGTTGTGATGAACGAGTGTTATAATTAGATGACACAATTTTTTCTGATAAAAAAAATATAATACTAATAAATTTACAAATTTCGATTTTAAACTAATTTGAAACATAGCCCAGAACTAAATGATAATGCAATATTATTCCACGATGTCAATAATTTAATAACAGTAATGATTGTCTGTTCGGTACAAATTTTGCAATTGGTTTTAACAAACTTCCCAGTTAGGCAAAACAAGACTGAAAAGCAGAAAATAATGTAGTTTTTATAACATACTTCGTTTTTAAAACGGATAAAAAAATTATTCCTCCTCATCAATATTAATTCATTACCCCATACAGATTATTCTGAAAATTTGTGATTGTGAATGTTCAATAACCGTGTAGTTGAACATGAGTTGAATATTATTTTCGGAATAATTTTTTGTTGGAATATCTTCAGTTACTTGCTGTAATTGACCCCTATGATCTGAGATACCTAATTTAGCTAGGGAGTTACAAAACAAAGACTTCTATGAAATTTTGATACTGTAACGTAAACAGCCCTTCTGATCAACCGGGACACAATATATCGCAATCTTCAAACTGCACAGATGATAGTGTGAAGTTTCTTGGTTTTATAAAATGATATAATGATTCTAAGATGTCATGACAACAAAATGAGCGGGTCGTAATGACCAATACTCCCGCAAGCAAATCAACATAAAATTCAAGGCATAAACATTTCAGAAATACCTAATCAAATTGAAAAACTCAGTTCAGTTATTCAAACACTCGACTTACCATAAGAAATTATTTACACAAAATAAAAATATCAACAATATCCAATTCACAACTCAAAATCTGATACACATTTCAAAATTCAATACATCAAGTTAACTGCACTACACTTGGAGATCTGAGCACTAACGCCATTCACATGTCGTCATTATCGTCGCCATTATCGTCGCCATTATCGTCGCTATTATCGTGCCATTATCGTCGCCATTATCGTCTCCATTTAAATCCAATAAAAATCCCATAAGGTTGGCTAACTTTTCTCAACAGTAAAAGCACGAGAGCTCTTTTTTTTATCGGATAAATTTCTTCCTTCAACGAAATAATTTTGCCTTTTGAGTTGAAAGAATTTTATCCTATAAAAGAAAAGTTCGGGTGTTTTTTGGCAAGATAAGTGAACGACAATACAGTATCGGAAAGTTTTCATCTTGGGTATGGTGGTTTCATGAGCGCGTAAAGAATAGCTTGCAATATGTTGAGAGAGCATTACAATTTCTCCTCTACTCGCTGGAGGAAGGGATATCGACGTGCGCTGTGTCGCATTGCCACGTGGTCCGTTAATGCGTCGGGTGGGTTACAGTGGGGCACAGTAGTACGCCTCTCTTGTTTATGTGGTATCATCATATCATTGCGTTCCTTGTTGCTCGCGTAGATTTCTATCTATACCCCAGATAAAAAGTTTCCGCTACTGAATATAAATACACCACAATAATAATCACCTTCACTACTCAGTTCAACGAACGCACACTATTTGAGGCAGAAACCTGCTGTCGCAGTCAAAAATTATCAGCTCAAAGCGAGGCATTCTCGGAGAGGCAAAGTGCGCGCGAGGCGACTGCGAGGCACGTCCACACTGCCCGAGTCACAAGCGGTTACGTCAACCGATGCAACTATATAGGGATCTAGTAAACATGCGCCAAACTCGAATTGAAATAATAATATAATGTATAATTCAATCAAGCGGATCATTTAATGGCGGGGAGGCGGGGTGTTAATATGACAAAACAAGAAGGCAAACTGAGTTGAAAATGCGTTGAAAATGCGTGAATTATAACCTATCCTGAACTCCTGAGCAAGCTAACCTAGCTTGCGAGTCGAAAATGAGTGAGTTAGTTTATCGCTAGCAATTTACACTCAATCCTAACCTGAGCAAACTAACCTACCTAAAAAAACAGCTGCATGCAAACCTAGTTGAAAATGCGGAAATTACTAGCCAACCATACCTGACCTGACTAACCTAGACAATAAAACTACAAAATTGTTACAATATAACGAATCGAAAATGGATGTTTGGAACCTGTGTATAAGACAAAAGAGTGTTCTTTCGTTTCATCAAAGAAAACCTGTGTGAGAAATAGAAGCTACCCAAAACACTAAAACTACGTCACTTTCACTCGACGCACGTTTCGCTAACAATGTTAGCATTCTCAAGAGCTATACGCTTGGTAGTAAGTAAGTGAAATTCAAGTGAAATTCAGAAAGAGCAGGTGTGAGGTGTGGAGAAGACATATTTGTCCATATTTGGAATCTACTGAGCATGCTCACTAGTCACCAGATTGCTATAAAGTCGGAGACCGAGCTTGGAGGTCGTCCATTAATCACGTGAGACTCGAAACGGCGAATCGTTAAGTTGAAATCGATGTATTGGTTGAGGGGCATATCGAGGCTGGAGAATTATAAATCATAATTTAAATGAGGTCTTGGCAGACCAAACAGAATTGTTAGTAATTAATAATGGATATACTAGACCCGCACCTCCTCTCCTCGAATAAGGATGATAAGATGATATTGAGCTTCAAATGTCGAGTTGTATATCAGTTAAGAATTTGAATTTGACCATTGCATAAAAAAACTAGGCAGTCATTGGGACGGCCGACAGAAGTGAAAACACATCTCTGGATTGTTCTTATTTTTGAATTAATTATGAATGAATGATTAAAATTTCATAATTTGTAAATTGAAATTATTATTAGTCTGGTTTTCACATCTATTGGCACTTCGAGCAATAATTAAATATATTTTCATATAGTTCAATTATTGATCAAATCATACGATGGGCTGCGCAAGCCCAGTATAAAATATGAATACAACTTAAGGAAGTACTTCCCTCAGTTTTCTTTCGAAAAGGCTGAAATCGACGTATGATATGAAATTCGAAAATATGTTTTATTGAATTCATTATTATTGAAAAGCAATGATGTTTTACAGTAGTTATCCCAGGAAATTGATTTTTTTCAGAGCATTTTTAGGACATTTTACAATCTTACAAAAAAAAATCAATAGATTTTCTTTGATGTTATCAGTATTAAAAAGTTTATTGGTTAGGGTTTCATTAGTTCCTTCAACAGTCATCTGATAAAAAACAAAAGACGAATGAGTTTTGTGACTGATTCTATTTAAAATTCGTATATAAGGTTTTTTGGAGTCGGAGGTCATGATTAAATTTAAGTTTTTTCTTTATTATAATTTTAGGGTCGAGGATCACGTTTTCCAGAAAATTTTTTGAGATTTACAATGGCGACTGCCAAATGGCGGATGAATCTTGAAAACTGAATTGAAAATTTATATATGGGGTTTTTAGAGTTAAGTGGTCACAATTTTCATAAAAAATTGAAAATTGGAAACTTCAAAATGGCAGATAATTTTTGTGATTATTATTAGATTTCACTAAAATTGATATGTAGGGGTTTTGGGGTTAAAAATAATGTCATATTTTCCAAAGTTCAACGACGAGAAAGCAATGAAGCAGATCGTTCACCACCATAACTTTCGAATCATCTGGTATAAACTTATTCAACCCTAAATTTTTAAAAAACGTTTTTCCAAAGGAATTAATCAAAAAATATATAACTTTGATAAGTCACACATTTATGAGACACCCTGTAAGTTGAGTTATTTTTTGGATCATAGCTGTCGGTGCTTTTTACAACTTTAAAAGCATTTTTTCCCACTGGCGTATAGCCACGCATTATTGATACACCCCATACATACGTTGGGACCAGCTCTGACCCAAATTCAGCTGACTGACATCTTTAATTCATTATGCAATACCGAATTTGTATCAATTTTTTTTTCTGTGCATGATGAAATAACTCTGCCAATGCAAACGGGGTCGCAAATTAGGGGTTGCTAGCTGTTAAAGATAAATAAGAAGAAATAAGAAGAAAAAAAAATTAATTCTTTATTAAAGTCTAGTCGCTATTTCTTTATAAAATTACTACAATAAATAAGTATTTATTAAAAATAAAACTTCAGATACTTATGAGAAATAAAATTAAATATTAGACAGGTAGTGTTTGAGAAAAATTGTTCAATGAGTTACAAAGTAATAAAATATTCATATAAAAATTTTGCAGCGTCTTTTAGATATACGAATTGAAAAAACCGATCAAATAGTTAATTAACCACTATCACTAAAACTATCTAAAATACAGCCATTATTTTCTGTGTTGAAAATAATACAATTCGGCTAAATGGCATTTAGCCACATCGAAGTAAAAAAAATTGTAAACAATAATTTCTGTTTTTAATATTCCCAGCACGGTAGAATATAAGTCGACTCGAATCCTTTAATTTTCTTCAAAAATTTTATATTGTTAAATATGAGAAACCCGTGACTGCATGAAATGCTGGAAGCACAAGGCATACAGTTGGGCTTAATTTAACTGATAATTCCGTACAATTTATACAATTTTCTTCTTTGTTATTTTCATTTTCGATGTACTGTTTGCCAACCAAATTTGTAAATTAGGAAATTTGTGCAAATTGCCAAGTACAATTATAAGGACGTCAGTGACTGCTGCTTTCACCAAAATTTTAGACTATTCCTGCATTTTGCTTATACGAAATATTATTCTCGCATCTCCTTCGTTCCTCGTCTAACGAGAGATGTTGCGTGCTAACTCTCACTTTAATTTATCTTTAAGAGCTGGCAACCCCTATTTGAGGCCCCATTTGCATTGGCAGAGTTCCATCAAACACAGAAAAAAATTTACTTTCATTCCATATATTTTATAAATGATCATTATACGCTATGAACGTATAAATGCAACAAAATCATACCTGTTTACACCTGCTGCGAAGAGGTTGCGGCCAAGAGCGCAACAGCAACCATCACTTTTCAAGTTCTTTATATGCATAGCTGTGAAGTGGATTAAATTTTATTTTAAAAATAAGTGGATGACATTTTTTCCACATTTTGAGATGCACCTTGGTATATTTTCCTATTCATAAATATAGGTTAAAATTAGATTTTCATTTAACACATGAACGTGGTAATCTTGCAGTCAGATTCCGTACTATTGATTCTGTGAATACAATCGCACATAAGTGACTGGATAGAAACGACTGACTCTACAGATATAGCCATTAATATGGAAATTCGCGTGGACGATTTCAAAAACTTTTGACTTCAAAGGTTAGGGAAGTACTACCTCAATTGAAATATTAATTAGTATACAATAATTTTATTTATACCTTGTATTATCTTATTGGTCAGCAGTGGGAAATATGGCTCATTCCTTGTTGATTTCTCGCTAGCAACCTGCCTTACAACTGTTTTTGAGGATTGATCTGTATGTAAATTAATCAATTCATGAGCTCTTTTCTTATTTCTGTACCGCTGACTATTTTGTCTGTTATTTTCTTTACGTTTAATTTTTTTCTTCTCCTCCTCCTCCTCCACAACTGTGATTGTTCCATGTTTATAAATTTGCGAACCAACTATTGCAGCAGTTTTTTTCTTTTTCTTATTTCTATATCGTTGACATCTAATTTTATTTTGGATTCTCCTTCTTTTTTCAATTTTATCAATTTCCTTTCGACTCGTGCAATCATCAGAGACTTCCGCTTCTTCATCATCGTCCTGTTTTTTTCTTTTACCACCGTCTGAAGACACCTTCAATTGAGTATTATTCTGGACATCACGTGGAAGAATATTTAGAGTTGGTACGTAGTTGGTTATTATTGGTTCATCTAATTGTGGAATATAGTTAACTTGTGGAGGAGTATCATTGTGAATATCGTCATTATAATCTGTATTGTATGGTGCTGCGTCCGCAGTATGAATTGGCGGGACATATGGGGCATTTCCTGTTGATGGGCCTGTAATTTGTGAGTTATGGAAATTTTGACATTTAGAAACATGCCTTACAACTGTTTATGATGAATGATCTGCACGGAAAATTATCAAATTAGTAGCTTTTTTTACCCGATTACGGCACAGCTAAAAGTAGGATTTTTATTTTGAACTAATCATCATAATTTGACAAATGAGGTATCGTTGGAAGCGACTTTGTCGTCCGCTGGTTATAGGCCATGTGACGACACATTGAATTGAATATGGTGCCTCTAGAGGACAGAAAGTAATGAACAAAGAAAAATAATATGTTAATGATACTGTTGAAGGCAGAAAACCCATTAATTTTATTTATGTTTTGATTTTTACAGAATTGTCAATATATCATTTTTGAAAAAGCCGAAGTCTTAGTTTAATTCTTCCTTGAGATTACTCCGTTATCGATACCGTGTTGGTTGTCAAATTGAAAGGCTTAATTAGTTCATATCAAAAATGTATATATATACAGGCTGTTTCCGAAATTGGAGCGATAAAGGAAATGGGTTGTTATATCGGACATAATGTAACAATAAATATCAAGAATTTTTGTTTTTGTAGCAATCAAAAATTATCAAAATATTGGCGCGTCTGTCCGTAATGTGTTTCAGCTCGGTTTGCGGGGGCTGTAGACCTCCGATTACTAGCAAACAAGAGTCTTGAAAACTTTTGAATTCAATCTCTCCCAAAATGATTTTTTTTCCCGACAAAAATGTATTCTTCCATTTCATTTTATTTTGTCTTCCCACTTCATTTATCGCTCCAGTTTCAGAAACACCCTGTATTGTTAGCTGTTGCTCGCGGCTTTGCTTACATGCACCCGATATTGAATTAAATTATTATAAATCACGCCTCAATTAGCATGTTTCCTCTGAAGATTTAAAAAAGATCCGCCAGATGCAATACTAGTGGGGGGGTGGGTGCATATGTTAAAACTTCTGTCTTATCATTGAAATAAATAAATTGATAAAGTAAACTTACGTGTTTTGGTCTCCTGAACAAAAAATCCAAATGAAATTTTTGGCGGTATCAAGTAATAGAGCACTGTCAGTGACGTAATATGACAGTTGCGGAACAATGTCATAGGGGGACAAACAAACCAAACTGAATTAAAATAAACCCATTGAACCCATTTTCCATAAGGCTACGTGAATCACTTGATGTCTGTAAAGTTTATAAAAATCGCAATTATCCACTAACATCCACAAAAAACGAATTTTCATTTCATCAAATATCAAATGTTTGTTTCTCCCCATGACCGCCATGTTGTGACGTCAGCTGACAGTGCTCTATCAAGAAATACGGGGGCCTATTTTGAATGATGTTATACACTGGAGTACACTGTCTTAGTCTTACACTTTTTTTTATTTACAAACAGCATTTTTTACTAAAAAAGTAGACTTTTATTATGACCATTAATTTATATAACATTCATTACAATATTGGGAATTTTCGTTCTTGACGGAAATTGGTACAACTTCATACAATGTTACCTAATTGAACATTTAGCATATTTAGCCAACAAAAGTTATTTTTAGGAACAAATGATAATATGAGAGACTAGCATGATGTAAATATTTGGTTGTCGCTCTAAGATTATGTATTTTCTTAATTTTGGTAAGCATCTAGTATTTTCGGGAAACAAAAGTATTTTTTGTATGTAGAAAAAAAATTGGGTAAATTGTTAAACTGTTAAAACCACCCAAAAAATTTCCATTTTCAAAACAAATAATTCTTATTTTTCAAGATAAAAAATCTAAAAATATTATTAGAAATTTTTATTAAAAAATCTTGCTACACCACTGGATTCGCCACATTTTGAAATGGTTCATATCAAAATTACGTTGAAATGCGTCAGTCGATAAGTAAGTTATAGGGTAATAAAATTTGAGAAACATGCCGTTTATTCAACCCACCACAATTTTAAAAACTTTTATCAAAACTTTGACTGCTCCACTGGATTCAGGAAGTCTCGAAATATCTGTCAAATAAAAATATATACAGTGACCGCCAAAAAGTATGTACAATATGGGAAAAAAGTTTATTATTAGAGTATTGGAAAAAAGATTATTGGGAAAAGTTTGTGCATGTCCGATAACCTAAAAATCGATTTTGACACATGTCACGTGATCGCTGGTATGGCGGCAAATTGAAAAAAATTACTATGAATAGGCAAAAAGTCGGGTAAAATGGCAAGATATCGAAAAAAGTTATTTGAAAAAGTTGCTTAGAATTCAATTTATACAATATACAAAGTTTTAAAAAGTGTGAGAAAATTGAAAATAGCATTTTTTTTAAATATTTTCATAACTGTATAAAAATATCAAATTATTATCTTATGAATAGTTCGACCATACTGAAACATTTGTATTTCAACGATGATAACAAAACTTCCCCATTTTATCCACACCAGAGAGCTCTAAAAAATTGGATTTTGTCAAAACCCTGCTGTTACATTGGTTTGTATCTAACAGTTATATCAGAATTCCACGGCCATTGTGGTGGCATGACACTCCAGAAACATGGGGTTTTCTAGATTATAATCAAGTTTTGATGATAATCGTGTTAGAGCGTTTCACTTCGCATGCAATGTTGGAAACTCTAGCCTCTTTAATTTGACGCACTTGAACCGTTCATGCACGATTATCATCAAAAATTGATCATAATCGGAAAACACGATATTTTTTGATTTCCCTGTCATCGCAATAATCGTGGAATTCTGATATAACTGTTAGATACGAACCAATGTAACAGCAAGGGTTCTGATAAAATTCAATTTTTTTATTTAATGCTCTCTGGTGTGGAGAAAATGAGAAAGTTTTGTTATTATCATTGAAATACAAATATTTCAGTATGGTCAAGCTATTCATGAGAAAATAATATTTATACAGCTAGGAAAATATTTAAAAAAAATTGTTATTTTCAATTTTCTCACATTATTTTTTCAAACTATGTATATGAGAATAAAATTGAATTCTAAGAAACTTTTTCAAATAACTTTTTTCGCTATCTTGCCATTTTATCCGACTTTTTGCCTATTCATGGTAATTTTTTTCAATTTGCCGCCATACCAGCGATCACGTGACATGTGTCAAAATCGATTTTTAGGTTATCGGACATGAACAAACTTTTCCCAAGAATCTTTTTTCCAATACTCTAATAATAAACTTTTTTCCCATATGGTACATACTTTTTGGCGGTCACTGTACATATATATATATATATAATTATGATTTTCTTATTTATATATAGATTTCGATAAAATTCTGTTTAGTGATATTTCCAATTTCATTTCCCTAAGACCATTTTAAAATGTCGCAAATCCAGTGGTGCAGTCAGATTTCTTTTAAAAAAATTACTAATAATTATTTTAGATATCTGAACTTGAAAAATAAGAATAGTTAGTTGGCCCTGAAAATAGAAATTTATTCATGAAATTTGGTGTCCCAGTGGACTTTTTGAATGTCTACCTAATGAAAAAGTGTCCTTTCATTTTAATTGGGCCACAGTATGTATAGCAATTCATCAGTATCATAAATTCAGTCAGTTATCTTTCAGATAGCTTAAAAAAAATATTACATTAAAAAAATGTTTTTTATCAGTGTCAAAAAAATTACAAAAAAGCAATTTTTTGGTATGGAAATGTTTCAAAATCGTCGGATTTTAAATTTGTCATCTTGTAGGGGCGGAAAAATGATCTTGATATCTTTCCAAATAACGTAAAAAAAATACTAAGAATTCATGAAATTTTCGTCTCTTCTAGATATTTCCAAAAGAAATCGGATTTTTCCAAAGTATAAAACTGCATTTTGTTAGGGAACCACCAACCTGTATTCGTAACTGTTACCGATTTCAATGATGAGGCTCGAAGTTGACCACTTTGTAAAGTTTTAATAGCTTTTAACATTTCAAAAGAATACAAAACTCATATAAATTTCAAATAAAAAGTTATATTAGCCCAGTCAAATAATAATAATAATAACCGTCCTATAATTTGTGTATGAAAATTGTCAACTCACCATCCTTGGCTGAACCTGCCTGCCTTTCTTCTATTTCACTGCACTCTGAAGATTTTTTTAGGAAAGAAGACCTAAGAACTCTTTTGTCTGCATGCTCTTTACTTTTTTCACATATTTTCAAAAGTTTTTCTTCCAAGTCACACTCTTCCTTACTTAAACTATCTGTTTTTCTACTTCTCTTTCTTTTTGAATATGATTTTTTTAGTTGTGTTGGCTCATTTTCGGTCATTTTAATATTTTTTGTATCAGTGTTATTTGTAATGGTACTAATGGCCTCAGCTTCAATTCCTTCCATTCCACTGCACTCTGAAGATTTTTTTGCAAAAGAGTCAGCATCAGCTTTAACTTGGTCGTTAAAATTTGTCGCACTTTGATTTGTCTTTATTACATCATTTGCTTCCACATTATTTTTCTCAACATGATTTGTCTCCACCTTATTTTTCTCAACATTATTTATCTCAACTTTTTTTGTATCTGTGTCAGTCACGTCAGTCTTATCATTTTCAATATTATTTTTATTTACAATTTTCACTTGTATACCATCTACCTCACTTGATGCTACTTGTGCTGAACTCCTCGTTAATCTTGGTGACTTCGACATTTGATAATCCTCACAAGGAAGTTGAAAATATACCGGCTGGAAAAAAAAATCGAAAATTAACAAAACTGTAGACTATCAAACAAAATATTTTTTCAGATTATTTGTAGTTAATAAACATCATACATTAAATACCTTTTCGTCTTTATCATCTTTCTTCTTTCTTTTTCTTCCATCATTTTCAAAAAATTCTAATTCTTTTTCTCTGTGCTTTTTCTCGTGTTCCAAAATTTCTGAGTATGGGACAAGGTCAGTACAAATCTTGCATGGTTTCGTATGAGATTTCACATGTAAATTTAGCATATATCCTGTACCCAAATTTACATTACAAATACGACATTTTGGATTATGTAAATTCATATGTATAACATGTTCTTCAAGTCTATGTTTGCAACCACATATGAAACACATACAAAAGCTGAAACAAATAAAAATTATATGTATTTGAAAAGTTTGAAAAGTTTCACATCTTGCCTGAAACGAAAAAGTAATTGGATATATTTTATACTCAATGGAAGGTGATGAAACATTTTACATTTATTAAAAATTATCGAATTTGTGTAGGAACTGGAAGTTTCTAATCATTATGCTGTCTAGTATTATGATCAAAAGATATGATAATAGAGAACTTTGTTTTATGATTGTATCAGGGGCGTTTTAAGGGTTACAGACGCCCGAGGCTAAAAATTATTCGGCGCCTGTAGCTGGTGAATCCTCGGATTTCGTTTCCAGCGCTGAAAAATCTCTGAATCCCGATTGGTTGTTGGTGACATTACTGGTAGACATACGCGTTCGGGCAGTATTTGCCGAATTTGTTCGTGTTGTTCGTGTATGCACGTAAATATTCTTTGATTATTGTTCCAAAGCCTACTCACATTTAAACTCAACCTAACTAGATGTCGACACATGTAGATCACAAGAATGAAAAATATTTTGATCAAATGTTACGATTTGATTTTGAAACAGTAAAGGAGTGGTGTGATTCCAATTTACTGTTATTCAACAAAAGAAAAACTAACATATATCTCAGAGTCAGATGTTATCTTGAAGAAATACTATTTGAAATTAACATTAGAAAGAAGAAGAAAGACATTTATTCATCTATGAGAATTTTACACCATTTTTAATGAAATATAAAATGTACAATCCTATCCGACTAGTCAGCTTATGATATAGAATATGAGGAATTCCTCTACAGGATAAAATATATGGTCAGCCAAAAATGTATGGACTTTTTGTTTAAAGATTTTATTTGTCTTTGATTGTACACCCTCTGAATATCCATTATGTTACTGAACTTATTGAAGCACTTGACCCCAATGTGCCTTGGTGAATGTTGACCTATACCTAGCCTTGATAACGGTTGATAAATATTTGTTTTATATCTTGTGTTACATGAATTTACGTCTTCATTTTTGTTAAAAGCATGCTCATTTTCTTTAATATACAAGATCAATTTTAAAATAAGACTAGGTAACGTTAGAATCTTGGCTTTTTTATAAAGTGGTTTATATGATGTCGCAGGAGACATATTATACATAGCTCTGAAATTTTTTTTCTTGATTTATCAAAATATGGTGATGAACTCCAGAATATAAGATCATATTGCAAAGTTGATTGTACCAAACCATAATAAAGAAGTTTTAGTATATCAAAATCCCCAGTATCTCTTAAATTTTTAATAATATCACAGTAAGTACTTAGCTTGGCAGTTACGTTATTTATCGGAGCCTCCCAGGTGAGCTTGGAATCTAATGTTATTCCTAAAAATTTTATAGTTTCAACACTCTCAATGGATTTTCCATTTATGTGTAAATATGGTTCATAATCAGGTGAAACATTTTTTGGCAGAAAGCGCATGAAATGGGTTTTGGTCACATTTAATTCTAAACCATTTTCTTTACAGTACTAATTTAACTCACGAGATGCTTTGTTGCTGGTTTTAATGAGTTGTTTGATTTGAGTATTTGACATGAGAATGTTGGTCTCATCAGCTTATTGAATGATTTGATTTGGGTTTGAACAAAATTTTGTGATATCACTAACAAATATTATAAAGAATAAGGGGCCAAGTATCGAACCTTGTGGCACCCCCATTGTAGGTTGAAGAGGATCCGATCTAACATTATTACTTATTATGATTTGATAAATGTGACTCTGCCCAATCATAGGGCTTTCCTTGTATTCACAATCCATATTTTGCTTATCATCAAGTGCATTATAAATGAAATCCAAACAACTTGCGATGGCAGTGGCTGTGGATTTTTTTTTTCTAAATCCATTCTGAATGGCTGGCAACAAATTAAAATATTCAAGGTAGTTAATCAGTCGTGAAGAGTAAGCTGACTCAAATATTTTGTTATTTGGCTAGGTATACATATTAGGGAAAAGCTTCAGTTTAACTGTTCTAGGTGTTCTAATGTTCTGTACAATAAAAATTTTAAAAAAAGCGATTGGAGAAAAATGCAACATTTGCAAAAAGTATGAGTAACACAAATAACTACTTTAATGTAGATTAATACTTTTTAAGTAACAGAACACCAGTTATTCCTAGGAAATCAGCTTACCTCTCTCCATTTTCCTTCAACAATATTTTGTTCCTTTTATAGGGTGTCACTAAATAATCATGATCGTTAATATATAAACCATCATAGCTGTAGTTGGTAAATAACACACAAATTTCTCTATTCGGGTAAGAGAGATTAGCCTTGCTGTTTTTACCAGTATCAGTTTCACTCTCATTCACTGCTACGATTTTCACTTTACGTCTTCTGGGTTTTTGAGCTGAAAATCCATATTTTCATCAATTGAATAATGAATGACAAAGTAGGTTTTCAATCAGAGGAAGTGACTGAAGTGTTCTGCGAAAGAAAGACGATTGCAGAAACAAAATACATGGATATTTTTGTTTGTAACAATGGGTCGAATAAAAAAAAAGCTAGCTAGAGGTTTGTTTCCCTCATAACACAATAAATAAATCTGTTTCAAAAAATCTGAGTAAAAGATTTGCACAAGGATTATTCATATGACCCAACAGGGTATTTAACTGCATTAAAACTAAACAATGAATAACTCATGAACAAACATTTTACAAAAAAAAAATTCAAAGAAAAATTCTGATAAGTTCAAAAGTTAACAGGGGGGTGTTTCTTTATGGATATACTGTATGTTTAATAAGCTATTCAATAAATTTCTCCTTTTTGTTGGTTGTTTGCGTAAAATAGTACTAATAGCTGTCCACTACCCGTACAGGCTATGACTTTGGGTACACTCTACGAGTTTATGAGAGAGTATTTTTTTTGTGTTTTGGCATCGACTGCTATGGTCATTAGCCACTTATACTGGGTAGGCCTTGTTACTAACTCCATACGCCACCTTAGGAGCAGCAGTGAATCGCAGGTGATTGCTCCTAGTCGGCAACGAGATTCAATCTTTCAGAAAAATTAAATGAGGTCATCCGAGCCGGGAAACGAACCTGGGACCTCTCGGTCACCCGGCGCGTGCGCTATCCACTGTTCTTATCCCCACCCCATGAGGTAGTATTATTATTTATTTATTGCCCAAAATGTATATAAAAAACCGATAGGGATCTATTTTGAAAGCCTAGGCCGGCATACATTTTCTCGGACCGTTTTCGATCCGGGAAAGTTCGTTGTTTACCAACGGACTAAAATACTAGATTAGCGTATTTTGGGTTCTGAATTCATTCTGAGAAAGTAGGCATTCTTGAGCGGTTTCAGAAGAATGTACTTTATTGGAACAACCAATAGGACATAACTCAGGTCCTTCAGCCTGTTTCAAATAACTACAAACATTTGTCATTACATAATTATTTTTTATTTACATTGTGGCTAGTACGTACTTTCTCTTTTTAATATGACCAAGATTAAATGATTCGAATAGAATATAGAATTAAATAGGTGCTATTTGAAAAACGTATACTTTTATTTGTCACATCGACAGTACTTATTCTCATCTGTCTAATAATAATCAAGATGTCATGAATATTTGTATACTGAGGGTCACAACACATTTTTAGGTACTAGTTTTGAATATGTTCTCAATAGAGCACTGTCAGCTGACGTCAAAACATGGCAGTCACGGGGGGACAAATAAAGCATTTGACATTTGATGAAATGAAAATTCGTTTTTTGTGGGTGTTAGTGGATAATTACGATTTTTATAAACTTTACAAACATTAAGTTATTCACGTAGCCTTAGGGAAAATGGGTTTGTTTTTATTCAATTTGGTTTGTTTGTCCCCCTATGACATTATTCCGCAACTGTCATATTACGTCACGGACAGTGCTCCATTCTCATATAGCATTGAGTGGGTAATTTCTGTGAGGTCTTCCCTCTTGATTTCTATCTATGATTGGTTGAATTGGTAGGCAGGACAACAATTCAACCAATCAGAAATTTTCGTGCCATCGGATCGTCGGTCCGTCGGATATCGTATGCATGAAAATCCGGCCTTATTCTGCGTGAATTTCATAATAAATAGTATATAATATAATATAAATAGTATATAGTACATAATTTTCTGTGACGGGAAAAAAGTTTGACATTTTATCCCTGTTGACAGGTAATAAAATATAACTTTTTATGAAATTATTTTTTTCCTCGAAAACTGGGAAAAATGTGAGTACTTTTTTCCCAGATGTATATACACATAGGTTAAGGTAGATATTTCATTGAATCGTCATTTTTCCCGTCACAGAAAAAAATAGGGTATTATACACAGGAAAAAGATTAGATTTAAGCTCTCGGTTTTTTGTCTCTCTCCGCTTCGCGTCGGGAGACAACCTCGAGCTAAAATCTAATACTTTTTTCCCTTGTATAATAAATAAATATATAAAAGCGAATAGTGCTAATCTTCCCAAAACGGACGTTACCTTGGTCGTTATCTGAAATTGAACCTTGATTTTTCCAAATTAATTCTATTTTACAATCACTGTGAATGTGTAATCAAGGATTGGTAACTGTCGAGTAGCAAATAGATTACAGTGTAGAATCACAATATGATATTTTACCTAATTTCTGTAATTCAAATAAGAAAATTTTCCATTGTCATATTATTTGGAAAATTAAAGTAGTTAACAAAAACAAGTTTATTAGGATAATTTTTATGATCTGTCAAATACCCTATTGTGTACCCATGACTGGCTGAAACGTCAAGATTACCTGCTTTTTTCATGATAGGTGGAATTGGCCACTTCCCAGGATATTTTCCACTCGAAAACCTGTTCAGATTGTATTTTGGTAATTCTGAAAAATAAGAGCATTGATAAATTCATAGATTAAAGTTAATTTTATAAAGTCAAATCCTTACTAATAATATTTGAAAATAATTAACCTGAATTTTTTGGTTCAGGCGGCAGCTTTTGAATTTGTAACTCACATCTAAAGAAATAATTTCCTACTTTTCAGCGCATTTGAATAAAAGCTTATCTTTAAAATTTTTCATTTATTTTTATTTTTGATCATACAGATAGATTTGCCTATGAGCACGTTTATGTATAGGCTTTCTACAACAAAGATGACGAAACAATTTTCAGGTTGTATTTTGTATCCTTAATGATGTCAACAAAGTGTCCAGAGGCCTTTATGTAAAAGCTTCTTCTTCCTTGTATCGGCTTCAAAATGGACAGAAGGTATTTGGTATTTGGGCAGGTTATCCCATTAATGATTTTGAGTCTGATGCCACGTGACCGACAACGAAAAGCTCATTGGATAACATAGTATCAGGAAATGCACCAATTGCTTTAATTTACAAACCCAAAATTTCAATTCTCTACTACTCTCAAGTTCCGAGATATTCCCTGGACAAAACCTCATGGGCCACCCTGTATAATTATATTTTTTTATTCGAAATTATAATAAGTCATATCATATTCTCAAATGTCGTGAAGTCGTTATTTTTGTTTTTTTTTGAATATGAATTGATTTAACCAAAACATAATATTTTTGGCAAGTTATTTTCTAACAAATTTTTTTTCTCCATGTTGTACACCATTATAATACAACTGCTAGAAATTTATAATTCAGTTACATAAAATAACTATAAGGACCAAACATTATCAAAAGGAAAAATATGATATTCTAAACATTCTCAAATACATACCTAGTACATAATAAATCTGATATCAGTACTCACCCGGTAATGGAAGAATGGGAAAGCGATTAAGAATTTTATCTAATCTGCATCTTTCTTTACTTTGAACAAAAGCAACTCTTTCCGACATATTTTGATTTGGCATGACCTGGGGATTCTTTTCAAGCTGATTAGAATGTTCAGCCAACAACATTTTTAAATTTATATCCTTTTCAATGGTTTGTTCATCATACGGAAAGGTAGTGAATACATTCTGTGAACTGAACAAATCTTTTTGTGTCTCATCATGCAAACTTTGCTGTTGCTTTTTGAGATTCTCCAAGTCTTTCAAAGTGAAATGGTTTATTTGAACAAATTCTGGAACATCTACATACTGAGTCTTGTCATAAGTATCCAGAGAATCAAGCAACCCCTCTAGATTTTGATATGAAGCTGATTCCGAAGCTGTTAACGTTTCTTCTTCGTCTTCAGGAACATAGTTGAACTCCACTCGTCCTTCCTCAATATTCATTTCTAACGGTTCCTCTTTTATATCAATAAGTCCTTCACGCAAGACATGATTATTCAAGCTTTTATCAACACAACTGATAGATTCAGTAGAAGATACTAGTTTTTGGAGCTTTTCAAGAGGTGAAGGAGGTGCTATTGGTATGTCCAGAGAACTGATGGTTTTATCAGGAACTTCTTCAGCTTTTTCCGTAGCCTCTTCCGAAACAGTATGAATATTGGTAATCTGAAACAGATTTTCTCCTCTTATTTTTGCCTTCACTTTCTCAGCCTCAACTTCCCGAACGTCTACTGGTATTCCACCCTCTGTGAAGTATTCTCCTTTCAAATTCTTGAACAAACCAGTTTCTTCACAAATGAAGTTCTCTGAAACTGAACATGTGTTACTGATTTCGAAAAGGTTCTCACCCCTTATCCTTGCTCTTGTCTTTTCAGTGTTAACTTCATTTTCATTAATTGCTTCAAGAGCAGCATTGAAGTATTCACCTTCTTTATTTTTATACAAACTGGTTTCTTCACAAACATTCAATTGTGGTTGTTGGAGAATGTCGGTGGATTCATTCTCTTTCTGTTTTAGGGATTTGGTTTCTTTTATAGGTTCGGTTTTTTTCTTGGATTCTACAACTCCATTTTCAATTTCAACTTCATTCGTTTCATCTTTTTCATTTTTTTCATTCCATTTGTGGCTGCCACTGATACATAATTCTTCATTATTATTTCTGAATAATACTTTGGTGTTGGCTTTCTGCTGGCTTTTTATATCACCTGCTATAGTGTGATTTGAAGGGATTGAATGGATTGAAGGAAGCTGGAAAATTAAAAATACTGTAAAACATTTTTTTCTAATTTTATAAATTTAGGGATGCCTAAAAAAAGGATAGGATCATGCAAAAAACGCTTAGTATCATAAACGTTATGGATACATACTTGTACTTGTGTGAATTTTGTCGGTGGTATCTCCTTTGGTGCAATGAGGATTGTTTGGTGAAATCTTTCATCAGTTTTTGTTGATGGCACTTCTTGAACAAAACTAGATGTTTTAATTATGTCAAATTCACTATTCTCCATTCTCCTCTGTCTTGAAGTAGGAGATAACTGTGAGTGATATTTTTCGAAATTTTTCATATAACGGCCCTTCAAGTTGAGATGTGGCGTGACATCTTTTTTCATGCGCATTTTAACATTCCTCATTCTGAACTCCATCCAATTTTCACAATCTTCCTTCAGCTGAAACAACAATCACTTCAAATATTTGTGTTTTGTGAAATAATGTATTATTAGCAATTTATATAAGAAAACAGTATATTTCACTTCCCAACCCTTTCATTGATTTTTTCACAAAAAATGAAAAACAACGCAAACTCAAGTTCAAAAATATTGTTTAAAACTCACTTAGTATACTATAAATGATCAGCATCAAAGAAAATATTTATTTCTTCGAAGTTTTTATGTGTTCTTATCTTTTTAACGGAAACATACAATAATGTTGTTTCTTTTGGTCATACAAAAGTTGTCAGAATGTATTTGCACGATAAAGTCGATAAATATCTTCAACATCATTATTCACGTTGGTGCTGACAAGTAGTATGATATACACGAACTCAAGATAGTATACCATATGAATAACTAATATAGCGCTAAATTCTGTTAGGGATTAGAGTTGCTGGGAAGATATTGTGGAATAGATCAAATAAGTACAACAGAATGTCAAAAATGAATATAATTTATACAAAACTATAAACGAATATATGAAAACATAGACAATATTTCAAAGTTTACAGCTCTTGACATTCGGTATCTTCAAACTACGGATCTTATACCAAAGGTTTACTGAATAATGTTCAGTTCAACACTTTCCCTCAAGAACCATCAATCTGACTCAATCAAGTTTTTAAAAATTCAATGAAAAGAACAACAATAACCCTCAGGAATACAGAGTAGAGACTTACAATTCACACATATTATTAAATAATTTAAATTTAAAGTGAGACAGAAAACACGGATGTGTTGAATTAAAATATTTAAAATTAATTTTATACATTTAAAAATCAATGGAACAATAGGATTTTTTGCAGTAATTCGAATGAATTGTTACAGCGGCTCCTGAATATGTCCTCTTTGGAAACTAGAAGGAAACAGAGAGACCTGAACCTACTTTTCAATATCATCAATGGCAAATGCAGTTGTGCTGAACTCCTAGAAAAAATCAATCTCCACGTTCCAAACCGCTCAACTCGACAACAACAAACATTTTATATACCATTTTATCGTTTAAACTACACATTCAACACCTGCATTCCAAGATCTTTACGATTAGCCAATAGTAACAATGACCTTGAGATATTCAACACCTCCTTGCACCATTTCAAAACTCAATTACGGAATACAGAACTTTAATGTTTTAATGTTGTAATTCTTCCGTTTTTAAATTCTAAATTAACCCCTTTAAACTTGAAATTAACCCCTTCAAACTCATTATTAGTTGTAATTTGTATTTCAGCACCTTAAATTTCATTTTATTTTAATTATAATTTTAAAATTGTTATTTATACCTTAAATGGGCTTGTCCGTAAATGAATAAATAAATATTTCCATAAATATTTCCTAATTCGTCCTAACGATTAATTACCTATTCTGAAAGAACAAAAACACTTAGGAATACAGAGTTGAGAACATACAGTTCAAACATAGTACCAAAATGAATTAGTGAGGTAAAATAAACAGTTCTGCAACCTATATAACATATTGGAATATCAACACATCTGATTAAATAAAATTACACAGTGATGTTATCAGCGGTAAATTCCTCAACTGAGTAATAACGATTTTTTATTAAAATTTTTTTCACCATCGTTTTGAATTGTCTGAGACCCACATTTCGTATGTGTTCAGGAAGTTTGTTGAAAAACTTTATACTGGCAAATCTAGGAGATTTTTCATATTAACTGACTCAAAGAGCTCACATCAAATCTAATGTCAGGTCTTGTGACTGCCAAATATGTCAGAGCTCCTATCAAGCTCCTATCAATTTCCTGAATTGTGATTATCTTTCTCTTTTGGACGACAGTTTTCATTTTTCTGCATTTTTATGTTGGATTCCATTGGAACACTCACTGGGTTCGAATCATGCATCCCAAATTGATTCAAAATATCGAAAATAAATCTTTTCTGATTCATGAATATTACACTGTCCTTTTATTTGGATAATGGAGACCATTGATAACACAAAATGTAACACATAATTTTATTCTATTGAAGATGCAGCATAACAATTTCACCTTAAAAGTATAAAATAAAAAAAAACATTAACAATCTTTCAGTCAAACGTGCCTAAAAGGGAAACATAATGGAATTTATATTTACGTAAAAAAACTGAAAAACTCGTATAAATCGATTGTGTATAAAACGTCCGTTTAAAAAAGTTATATCGAGATTTAAGGTTAATGTTTGTTTTTATTTGCAATAGTTTCATAAACGGTTTGGTTATAATTTATTTGTGTAATAAATTGGGAACAAGGCTTCGTAAAGGCAAGTTCGGATAATTCACTGAGGGTAGATTATTAGATAATTGTCTCTTTCTATTTTTATATTTTTTGAGTACATGAAAAACGTGAAAACGAAAAGGTGAGGAACTTGCGCTATATCGCGATATTAAAAATCGAGATCATGTTTTTCAACTGACTCATTCACAATAAATACTCAGGTTGAGTGTAAGAATAGTTCTTGAATTAAACTTCGCCCAATAAAAACGATTTATTATTATTATTATTATTAATAAATGCATCATTCCACAGATCTACCAGAGGCTCCTAAGGTGATAATGCCATGAAAATGTCTGAACGGGAATATGTAATTTTTCTTTCAAAACCTGAACCAGAATCGTTTTTCACATGACGTTACAATGATGAATTGTGTTTTCCAGGTGGATGTAAACATGGAGTGGCATTTTTATTGTGGCTATATAGGTGAAGTGAGGAACCATCTGTGACTTCACCGACATGAGTAACTATGTCTAGTTCCTAAATTGCAGATAGAGACTCATCGTACATTTTCAGGTTTTTACGGGTTTTGAAAGTGCAGAGAGGATGCATGAAAGTGGCAAGGTAGCCAATTACGTAGCTGATTTCTGTTCTATCTCTTGACCTGCGTTATATGAATTATGAACCATACAACCTATGAGTCACTATCTACAATTTAGGAACTAGACTATAGCTACTGGAAAAAATCAAAATTATTGACGATAGGCTAAGAGTATAAAAATCTTGAATTGAAGGATCGAATGAATAAAGAAATTCCTGAAATTAGAAACAAACAGGGTGAATTTCTGAATACATTTTAGGAGCATATAAACCTCTGAACTGATCCAGTAACGAGAGGGCTACTTTTGGAAGAAGCAGTTAGAAAAGAAGTAGATCATCAAATCTAGAAATCTCCAAATGTGGATTAAGGCCCTGTTGTACATTCCAGATTCAAGACTTGGTTCAACTGAACTAAGCTCAGAGATGAACTCGGTTCAAAATGACATCTTCGGTTGTACATGCAATTTCTGAACTCAGGTCTACTAAACTTAGTTCAAGACATGCGCAATTGATTTTTTTCTCCCGAAAGGCGAAAATCGATTTGTTTGTTGTTTAAGGTTAAAGGTTATTTTCTATGTTACGAAAGATTCGAAATTTCGAAAACAAATTGTATATTCTACAGGAAAAGGAGTTTGGGAATTGAAATTGAAGCTGTCCCTTATTCTAACAGTACGTTAAAAACTGATACGAATGCATTTTATTGATTCCATGACCAACAGTGCCTGCAGTTTAGGAAACAGATTCTTGTTCAAATGTTCTCTAGTGGTATTGGATTGTGAGGGTTATATTATTTGAAGCTATTTAATGAATTCAATAAAAATAATAGTTGATTAGATGCTTTCAGATTTATACAGGGTTAGAAACAAAAAAAAATATTTTTCAACAGTTTAAAAAACTTACATCTTTATTAAATGGTTGTCATTTAATTAGCTATCTCATTTCTTGTGAAATACATACATTTTTGATTAAAATGCTGAACCCTACATTCAATCAGTATGGCTCCTATATCCTTTTACATATAGTTTCCAATCTTATTTGGAGGATGCCACATTGGTTACAGGTGGTAATTCAAGCCCAGGAGATAACAGGTTCTTTCTTCTGCAGTGGAAGTGTAGAGCTTTCCTACACTCACTGTAATTTACAGTCCCACACTTCCTAAGCCAACAAAATGACCTACCTCTTACCATTTGGAATATTTACTTATTATTGAGATTCATATTATTGAGTGTCAGGTTTGTTTGTACAGGAGTTTATTGATTATCTTATAAATTAGAACTTGTGTACTCAGAGTTCATTAAGGTAATCTATTTATTGATGTCTCATAGTATTGTACATATTATGTATGGGTGAAAATTCATCTATGACTAAGTATTTACATTTCTAATCAATAAAATTAAGTAGTAGTAGTAGTAGTTTATTTTGAAATAGATAAAATCTAACATGTAAATAGTCATTAAAGATATACATAATTTTATAAAGATAATATTAAAACTATTAAAGTAATAAAAATATAAATAACATTAAAAAGTATTACATTACAAATCATCTAAAAATGCCACTAGACTCCTCTTAAAATTAACAACTTATTGGAATTTTTCAGATATATGGGCAGTTTGTTGAATTCATTCAAACCTTTAAAAAATAGGTTATTCATGCAACTTCTCGAATTTGTTCTGCTAATATGAAAGTTGTTATTGTTTCTGGTGTTATGATGAAGAATACGATACTTCTTCTGGTTCATTGTTTGAAGAATCAGGCTCATTTAAGAATTCAGCAATATTCTCCAAAACTGCTGTGGATATCACAATAGCTTCAACTTCGTCCACTTTCAGTCTAATTTCATAAGTAAGTATAGGAAACCTTTTCCACTGTTTGAATTTTCTTTCTATCCAATTCCTAGTTCTAATTTGAGATTCATTATAAAGTTGTTCTTGCCTAGTCAAAGAATTAGCCAGAGGTGTTATCTGGTAATTATTAATTGCATAGTCACTAACAAGAGCTTGAATGTATTCCTCAAAGTCTCGTACAAATCCAGCTCTAATTTTTGAATTTGCAAATATCTGTGAGTCATGGGTTGAACCAGGCCAAAGGTACACAACATCTTGAAACATGCAGTTTGGATCACATATTGCTTTAGCATTAAAGGAAATTAATCCACTTCTGTTTCTGAATATTTCTGTATTATTTCCTTCAGGTGATCAAAAGTTGACACGTGTGCAGTCGATCTCCAATACACTTAGGAAATAATGCAACATTATGAAACTTTTGAGACGTAATTCTAGGTTCAGGGTTTGTTTCTGGTGTTTAAATAAACTGATGATATTACCATAACTGGAATAATCACTAGGTTACAAATCTATAATGAAGTGATCAAAACGTACCAACCTGTTGAAGCCAATATTTGTGCTTCAACCTGGCTTATACCAAAGCTAATACCCTGTTTGGACAGCTGTAACCTTTTTACAAATTCCTCATCATTTCATTCTATCTTTATATTCATTTGGCTGTCTTCTAGCCTTTACATCAGATGTAAAGTAGAAGAGATTCTCTTCTACTTTCTATTGCTTGTACTGTCTTCATCATATGTTAGTTCCAGAAGACTATCATGTTGCTGTTGAGCTATTAGTTTTATTCAGCATGCAACAATAAGAACAAATATCAGACAATACTGAAAATATCAAAATTTACAAAAATTCAAAAATTGATAACTTATATTTACGTCAGAACCAGAAGTAGGTTTAAGCCACTCTCAAATTTCACGGTTCAGTGAAACTTTACAAAATGACAAATGACAATCAGTAACCAAAGCTCAGCATTGAACCAGCTTTGTACAACTGAAATTGAAATTTGAGCCAAGTTCAACGTTGAACTCTACTGGAACCTGGAATGTACAACTGGGCCAAAGTATATCTTAATAGAAACTATCCTATTTTTCAGACATTGCCAGATCGCAAAACAGATTTCTAACAAAAAATAAAACAATTAGTAATTATGTTAAGAAATATACTGAAGTTTTATCCCAACATCAAACCGCTATTTTCAACATCAATCTTCGCTCTTGAAAAAAAAAAATTATATTCAGATGCAAATGCAAATGTTATTTATGTACAGAACTAAGGCCCTTTTGTGAATTGCTTCACCAGATTTTGAAAGCACCAAAAAAATTTATTTCTACGAGGTGATCTTCAAAAAAGAAGAATGTCTCATATACTGCAATTTGCAAAGGATTTCTGAAAACGTGTAATTTTTCCAAAATTTGTTGCTTAACAAAATAAATGATGAACTCTCCAAGATAAGACACCCTAACAATCCCTAACAAACCTTGCTGGAAAAACTATTATATTTTTCTTCTTTCAATCTACAATAGTGTGGTTAACATTTTCTGGAAGACCCAAAGGAAACCTACTCTTCTTTTCTATTAATGCAATAGATAAGAGTCGGAGTTACTGTCCTTCCTTATTTTCATCATCGGGATCGGATGAAGACTGACTAGGAATATCTGAATTTTCTTAGTTGATGTGACTCATTAGTAATTAAGCAGATGATATACTAGCTTGGCTACTGCTAGCAGTAGAAGTATTTGAATCTCTTGAATGAATATTTTCCATGAATGGTATGTCGCTTAACACAGTTCTACTAGCTCATGGAGTGACGATTTAATTTGGTTTAGGTTTCTTCATCGATGTTAAGTCACTTACTTGTGATGAAGCATTGTCAGACCAATGTTCCTTCAGGCTCATATGTGGACAGACATCTTTCTTCAACATAAATTTTGATCCCGTTGTTCTGGCATATTCCCAATTCGTAGTATCTTCTTTTAGCTGCAAAGAAAATATTATTTATTGATATAGCATGGTGAATGCTGAATTCACAATATAGGTATATGACTTGATATAAAATATAGTAGATACTGATAGGTGGATTTGAATGAGAAAATAAGAAAAATAGTTAACATAGGTAATCAACAAGTAAAATTAATGTAATGAAACAAAATGTCTTGCGAGATATCAGATTCCTTTATATAGGTGAAATAAAATCTGATAAAGCAATGTCTAGGATATCATTGAGACTTTCATCTCTTTAGAGTTTGGTTTTTCAAGTAAATTTTTCTGAATCTTTACTAAGACATACAATACGCTTAGATATTAGAGTTCCATGCATCGAAAAGAAGGGTATTTAGACTTTTTCCAAATTATTTGTTTCATTTTACAGCTAAAATTCTTTGTTGTAATGACTAAAACAAAAAAAATGTTCCTTGAACTCTGCTTTGATAAAATATAATAATGTAAAATACTTACTTGGAAATGTTCTTCACAAACACATATATTTCCGCTTTTAACAAAAGGTTTATTCAATGCCTCGAACCACATTTTACGACGCGCTTCATCTTTCGGTGCATAAAAAAATAGTTTGTTTGAATTTTCACTGGTGTTTAGACATCCGCGTACAAAGCACCTTTTAGACATCATCACAGTTATTGGTTATTGAAGCGATACAGAAATTGAATAACACAAACAACAAAACCTTTCAAAACATTGAAAATCGTGTTAACCTCAAAATACGACGAAAAATTCAAATGACAACTGTCATGTCATAGCTCCCGATCCAAGTAATGAGAATTAATTTACGATTCCATGGTGCACAACGTATTCAACGTTGCCAAGCCTATTTTTGATGACCGTGACGTCACGAAAACACTTCTTCATTATTGTAGAGAAACCATAGAAATTATAATATATATATATATATATATATAGTATTTCCATATAAGGGGTAATAAATATTTAATATATATGCATAGCTAACGCACGGCACTCATGCCAAATTGAGAAACAAAACACATTTCACCTCCATCTACGCACCCAAACGGAACCGACAAAAGAACCGCCAGAGGAACCTCAGTCCAAGTGTTGTTGAGAAAATTCCAATGCAGATTCAGTATGGTTATCAGTGGGGTAGGTAGTGGAGTGTATTGTGTGTTGAAATTAGAAATTGTATCATTCATAAATCCGAATATGGCGTTTTGGAGACCTTGGGCGAATGAAAATAATGAAGTTGCAGAGTGTAGCGAGATTAAAGACACGTATGAATTTAACAATAAAGATTTACGTATACAAACACAACAAGTTATTTTGAATATGTTCGAATGTTTAAAAAAGGAAAATATTCAGCAATCTGATAATGCAATCGTAATAAGAATTGCTGAATTAACTAAAATAAATAAAATTTCCATTTATCGAGTAGTTAAGGAAGGGGTTGCTGAGGATCATTCTCTGAAGCGAAAAACATGTAAAGAAAAACTGAAATCAGTTGACACCGCTACTCAAGATTTTATACGCAGAACAATTTATAGTTTATATAAGGAGAACAGGGTTGCCACATTGCAAGTAATACAGGAAAAGCTAGTAGATTATCCAGAATACAGGTTTTGTCGGCATGTGGTTTTAAACACAAAAAATTGAATAAACGGATGGCGATCACCGAATCATCAAGGATAGTTAAATGGCGACAAGATTATTTGCGTCAGATAAAAGACTACAGAAGTTCTAATAGACACATAATTTATCTAGATGAAACATGGTTTGACAGTCATGATGTAGTAAATTTTGGTTGGGTTGACAGTAGTAAAAATTGCTGTTTGAATGGGCCATGTTCTAGAGGGAAACGCATAATAATAGTCCACGCTGGAAGCAAAGACGGTTTCGTACCTAATGCTTTATTAATATCTGCAAAAAAAATTAAAAACTGTGCTGCCGATTATCATGAAGATATGACTGCAGAATTATTTGAAAAGTGGTTTAATGAACAGCTTTTACCTAACATTCCACCACAGTCAGTAATCGTTATGGACAACGCATCCTATCACTCGCGGCAACTCCTTAAGATACCAAATAGTGGCAGTAACAAAGCTCAAATATTAGCATTTATGTCTGAAAAAAATATACCTTTTCCTGCAAGTGATCGTAAAAAAGGCCCAACAAACAAAGAATTGCTTACTGTTATAAAAGGGCTGAAGTTAGAGAAAATGTATTATATTGACAAGCTGTGCCAAGAGCAGGGTCATACTCTTCTCAGACTTCCTCCTTACTATTGCATATTAAACCCTATAGAGTTAATATGGGCAAACGTAAAATCAGAATTACGAAAATGTAATCGGTCTCCAGAACTTAGTAAAGAGGTTGTAGAACTCGTTAAGAAAGTTCTATCCGCAGATCGCCAAGAGCTTTGGAAAAACTGTGTTGAACATGTAATCAAAGAAGAAAATGAGTATGTTTTATTACCCCCTTTACAACCCATTATAATTCAACCAAATGATGACTCTAGTTCAGAAGATTCTGACTGCTATGATGATTTTTGAACTTTGGAATTGAAACGTGTTTTCTTTTTTGTTTTAGTGGCAAATAATTTATTTACCTTTAGGTTTCTGTTTTATTTGTAAATAATTTATTTTCCTTCATCGTTTTGTTTAATTTGCAAAGAATTTATTTTCATTTATGGTTTTTGCTTTGAAATTTCGTTTTCCAAGAAAAAAAAACGAATGGGATACAAAAAGGGCTCAGTTCACGTCTGGTATCTTGTTTAAACCAAACGCCCTCACAGAATATGTACGTTTTACTGTACGTTTCATAATTTAATATTCAGTTGTAGCAAGTTAACGAGCTTAATAATGATTTTTTTCTAAGTTTCAATTAGGACTACAATTAAGTGTATCTGGCTAAACAACGGCGTATGCATAATGACGTCCAATTTATAATGAATGATTCGATTGCTTTTTATATAATATGATGCATTTTGACACGTATTTTTTAAAATAATAAAGTCATAAAATGAGGTATCCCCGCCTATGGCAGGTCAAACAAATTTGCCGCTATGAGTTCCGAGCGAGTTTTTATGATTTGCAATTGATATTGGAAAGACTATCTTACTCTAGAATGCCAATTCAATGGGACGAAAGTGTTGTAAAAAGTTCGATGCATTATTTAGTGCGCATGATCAGGACCAGTTTCATTCATACCAGGGTGGGTTTCAGTGAGATTTTTAAATGATTCATGATATTGAGTAAAATCGATTTGATAATACGTTGGTGTCAGGGCAGTCTATGAGACACGAAAAGTTTTGGTGGGCATACCTATGTTGTGAAACTGATTATATCCGAGAAAATCATCTAACAAAATAACAATGAAAAAATATATCTTGAGTAGGTAACTATTGGTGACGTTTCTGAAATATAACTATTTTATGATTTTTTTTCAAGTTTTGATTCCCACGTAAAGAAACATCCTGTATTGTTCAGAGAACATCGTGAAAACCAAAGGAACGTAGGTATGAATTGATATTCTGGGAAACAGATGTTCGGCATGTCTCCAAAGTGACGCATATGAATGTGCTGAGGACTGGAGCTCGACGGGTCAGTCTCGAGGGGACCCATAACGGTGGATATTTCGGAAGAGCATCGTCCATGGAAATATCTATAAACACAGACAGATCGTCAACCTTTCTGCGATGTTCCAGAGGAGTGAGCTAGCTTGTGAGTGAAGTTGTTGGATCACCATTCTAGAATTATTGCCAAGTGCGTATTTATTTCATTCACGAATTTTCCCCGTTCTGCATTCACTGGCTGATACCGGAGCTTTGGAAAAGAAAGAGGTATGAAGAGTACTATCATCTGCAAAGCTGATTACTGGACATGAGGTAGCTCCCAACAAATAATTGATGTGAAGAAGAAAGTGTTGGTGCTAGAACTGATCCTGCGGAACACAACTGGGGAGGCAAGCCATAAGATGAATGATTCATCCAGAAATATCCCAGTCCTATTTTCAAAATATTAAATTGGAATCTGAACTGAAAATAGGATACAACATTCAACATAATTATATTAATTAAACTAAAGGTTTAGTTAAGCAATATGCACATCTTTCCACTTGGCTACACCATACTGATGATGACCAACAGTCTGAAGCACGTGTCGACTGTTGGTCTACATTTTAAGGGTTATACCCAATACATTCGTTTTCGGTGAGTTAATACAGCATGTGAAATAAAATGAGAAATAAAACAAAATGAAGAGTAATAAGAAATGGATTGTTTATAGAGCTGAGTGACTCAATATAAGAAATAGGAAACTGGGTGGGAACTTCATAATTTTTTCGTAAAAAAAGACTTGGAACTGCATTTCCTGCCAATAACATTCGACTACCCTTCATATATACATCGTTTATATAAGCCAAACGTAAAGAAAGGATTAATATTCTCAGTTTTATCAAAGATGCGGGAGTTATTTCTGCTCTATTTATGTTATTTATTAGATTTGCCATCAACAATTCCTATTCAAGTAGGTACTTACTAAAAATAATGGATTCCAGGAATAAATATTTCCTTTATTTCCACACCATAGAACCAAGCACGTCAACATTGTCAAAATTAAAATTTCACTACAGAAAAACCCGAAAACCAATAACATACACACTACCGATGAATAATTGAAGTAAACAATAGTAATAAAAAAAGCACATCTAAATAAACACAATAACGTTAATGGTTAATTTCACAATGAGCACAAAATCGCCTAAATCACCAAACTAACCCAAACTCCAAACCGGCTCTGGCAAACAACCTGCCTTCCTCTGCGGCAATTGAAAACTGTTAACACTGTTGCACGATCCCAACAATTCAACGGGAATTTGGGTAGGCTTCACAGTAATGTTAGATTATTTTCGACAGAATCTCGACTACAAAGATAAAATTTTCTGAAATTTGTCAACGCTGCAGAGCTAAGAGACTAGTTATGGGCATGCGCATTGATGAAACCATTTGGAATTTTACAACACTTTTCAGTGTCCCACGAAGAGGGGATTGGCATTCTAGAGTAAGTATATATATATATATATTATAATTTCTATGAGAGAAACCTGGGAAACTGGCAATCAGAAAAAAAATCCTAGTGATATTATTAGCCTATACACTTTCTAATTTCAGTGTTTTCTCATAGCTCGTGAAACGGACTATTTCTTTTGATGTGATGCAGGTTATTCTAACGGGTGGATAGAGTATTGGTATTATATGGAAAACGAAACGACAGATCATTTCGAAAAATTTGTGAGCGTCGATAACCAAACCAAACTTACCAAACATGCTCTATCTGTTTAAATACTTTCATCGATACAGTGTTGCCGCTCGAAAATTTCCTATACCTATGTGTAAAAACTCCCATAAGAGGTGTACAATTATCGCTGGATCACAGCAATAATTGCACTGCAGTGACGTCATGGGAGCGATAATTGCACTGCCGTGACGCGAAAGATGACAATTCAAGTGAAGTCGCGCAATTTTTATGTCAGAAGTGAAATTTTCTACCGAATATCATTCGTGCATTGAAAATTAACCAAATAATTCTGAAAAAAAAAATGTTTTTTTTATAAAGTACCGCATTCGGTTATTATTTTCGTTATTTCAAAAAATCACATTTTGTGTTTTTTTTTATAAAACACGTTTTTTCGGAATTATAGGTAATTTTAAATGCACTTATGGTATTTTCCCCGACAATTCCCTTTATGTATCTGTGACAATTATCGTTTTAAAAATGTACTGTGAGATAATTGGTTTATAATTTTACTTCCCATAATTTTACATAATTCCGAATATTTGTATATAAATCAGTTTTATAAACAAGCGCTCGTTCAAAAATACACGAAGGTTGATACGACGGCAGACAGAAACACTGTGGTGATAAAAATTAATGCATTGCATATGGTGTATAAGAAAGAACTATTAAAGGTTAACAATTCGTCGAAATCCGGGGCAGGTGCGGATTATATCTATAAACCTAGTTTACGGTACTTCGACCTTCTGCATTTTTTGGACAACAACTCACAATTCAACATAGGTTTCTTCATCCATTCTTAAATGATTCCGCCAGTCATTGTGTTCATTTCGAAATTCAAATACAATAATGTTGTATGCGAAAATGCACTTTTCTTCAGCAACCGCTGGTAGCTTCACATATTTTTGAGTCTTCGCGATTTTTTCAATTCCACCTCTAAACAAGCGATATAAACCGACCACAACAGTTCTTCCTTCATGGTCAAAAATTAGAACTGAGTGTATCACGGTCGACACTGATTATCGGACAAGAAATCGTTGCATGTACACAGTACGCACTCGTTCGATTTATTTGAACAATAAATTGTAACAATCACATCGTTAACGATTTATCGTAGCGTGAAACCATGCCTTTAGCGAGGTGATCGCACATTTTCAAGAAGTTTGTTAAAGAGAGCAACGGCCAGTTCGAGTAAAATTACGTCACCATCGTCGCGTTATCCAAACGTGAACCAATACGGACACCCCCTGACTACCCGATGAATCATGAAATTGATGATTCTGGAAGATGTAGATGCGACAGAAGTTCTCGGTGTTTCTGAGGAACTATGTAAGGAAGGAGATTTGAGCGGACAAATAAGTATGCACGAAATTAAGTACAAGTTGGAGTTTGACTGGAGTGCGAATGAAGATAAGTTGACATTTTTTTACTAAGAAGTATACATTAGTATTGAGAGAAGTACGCAGATTATTGTAGCAGTGTATTAGAGTTGTAGGTGTAACTGAATTTTCGATTGTTGAGCTCTAAATAAAAGAATAGCTTTGAATGAGCTTTGAAATTGTTTGGTTTATTGATTTCAACTGGTATAAAATTTAATTTTGAGCCTCACGAAAAGATACCCTATAAAATGTTATGCTCAAGGGCCCCTAAGGTAGAATATTTTTTCAAAATCCTACCATTAACTCGTCAAAGCTCACAAAATGAATACATTTTGGCTTTCGCATGGTTCAAATTTGCTGGCATTGTTATCATTAGTTTATTTTAACCAATTTTTCGTGACTAAATATGAAAAAGTATCTCAAGAACTTACGTTGAAGTGGTCCTCGCAGCAAAATACATAGGATGATTTTGTTGTTGTCGGGATATTTGGTAATCCTGCTGCACTACACCAGTTTCTACCTATGTCCTCCTGTTGTGGAACACTTATGAAAATTTTGAAAGAATTCGCACTCGTATTGGAACATGTTGGAACAAAACACCTCTTTATAGCCAAGGGTACGACCTGAAAATTACAAAAAGTTCCTTTACGCGTTTCAAGACCTATCAAAATAAATTGAACATCATAATGGTTGTTTCGTTTTCATCATGAAATATATTAATAATTCAGTTACGTGCATATATGTTGATATGTTTTGGTACCTATCTCAAACCGATTTGGTTGAAGTTTGGTACAGTTATTTGAACTTATAACTTATAAAAAACTCACAAAAAATAGTCAGTGGGGTACTTTTTTCACAATATTGTTGGCTGTTGTGCCACTGAGACGCCACTGGCCTCAATAATTTCAATCTAGTTAAGGCTAAATAAGGGCCTTATTAGTTCAGATAACTACCAAACTTCAACCAAATCGGTTCGAGGATATTCATATTTTATAAATACCTTTTTTTTACCTCGGATAAATGTTTATAGAAACTTTTTTTCTTAAATTGATATAACAAATCACCTATGCAGTTTCGTATTTATTAATAATTATTACAAACTGGAAAATGTAGTTTAATATGAAACGTACTGAAAGATTAGATTTTTTCGTCAGACTCTAGTTATAAGTATTTTTCCAATAAACTCGAATGACCCAAAACTTTTTGGGAGAATCTATTTTGCAGGTCTGCAGGTCAGCAAAGTGTTCTCAGTGCAGAAAATTCACAAGTCGGCTGAAATTCTTACAGGTTCAACCGATTTTTGCGATGAAACTATAGACCATATCAGTACAGTTTTGACAATAAAATTCTATACTCCCACTCTCAAATATGAGATTTTGCCATGTATTGAAGACAAACTTTGCAGGTCGGCCGAAATTCTTGCAGGTTGGAGACAAACTTTGCAGGTCGGCCGAAATTCTTGCAGGTTGGACTGACATGAGATGAAACAAGACCATATTAACACATTTTTGATAAAAAACCTCCATACCCCCACTCCCGAATATGAGATTTTGCCAATTATCGAAAAAAAAAAACTCTGCAGGTCGGCAGACATTCTTGCAGGTTGGACTGACATGAGATGAAACAAGACCATATTAACACATTATTGACAAAAAAACTCCTTACCCCCCACTCCCAAATATAAGATTTTGCCATATATTGAAGAAAAACTCTGCAGGTCGGCAGAAATTCTTGCAGGTTGGAAGGACATGAGATGAAACAAGGCCATATCAACACATTTTTGACAAAAAACCTCCATTCTCCCACTCCCGAATATGAGATTTTGCCAAATATCGAAAAAAAACTCTGCAGGTCGGCTGAAATTCTTGCAGGTTGGACTGACATGAGATGAAACAAGACTATAATAATACATTTTTAACAAAAAACCTCCATACCCCCACTCCCAAATATGAGATTTTGCCAAATATTGAAAAAAACTTTGCAGGTCGGCAGAAATCCTTGCAGGCTGGACTGACATTAGATGAAACAAGACTATATCAATACATTTTTAACAAAAAACCTCCATACCCCCACTCCCAAATATGAGATTTTGCCAAATATTGAAAAAAAATTATGCAGGTCGGCAAAAATTCTTGCAGGTTGGACTGACATGAGATGAAACAAGACCATATCAACACATTTTTGACAAAAAACCTCCATACCCCCACTCCCAAATATGAGATTTTGCCATATATTGACGAAAAACTTTGCAGGTCGGCAGAAATTCTTGCAGGTTGGACTGACATGAGATGAAACAAGATCATACCAACACATTTTTGACAAAAAACCTCCATTCTCCCACTCCCGAATATGAGATTTTGCCAAATATCGAAAAAAAACTCTGCAGGTCGGCTGAAATTCTTGCAGGTTGGACTGACATGAGATGAAACAAGACCATATCAACACATTTTTGACAAAAAACCTCCATACCCCCACTCCCAAATATTGAAAAAAACTTTGCAGGTCGGCAGAAATCCTTGCAGGCTGGACTGACATGAGATGAAACAAGACTATATCAATACATTTTTAACAAAAAACCTCCATACCCCCACTCCCAAATATGAGATTTTGCCATATATTGACGAAAAACTTTGCAGGTCGGCAGAAATTCTTGCAGGTTGGACTGACATGAGATGAAACAAGATCATACCAACACATTTTTGACAAAAAACCTCCATACCCCCACTCCCAAATATGAGATTTAGCCAAATATTGAAAAAAAACCTTGCAGGTCGGCAGAAATTATTGCAAGGTTTTTCTTTTATTTAAACAATACTATGGGAAAATATAGGGGTATGGAGGTTTTTTATTAAAAATGTGTTAATATGTTCTTGTTTCATCTCATGTCAGTCCAAACTGCAAGAATTTCGGCCGACCTGCAAAGTTTTTCTTCAATATATGGGAAAATCTCTTACTTGGGAGTGGGGGTATGGAGGTTTTTTGTCAAAAATGTGTTAATATGGTCTTGTTTCATCTCATGTCAGTCCAACCTGCAAGAATTTCTTCCGACCTGCAAAGTTTTTCTTCAATATATGGCAAAATCTTATATTTCGGAGTGGGGTATGGAGGTTTTTTGTCAAAAATGTGTTAATATGGTCTTGTTTCAACTCATGTCAGTCCAACCTGCAAGAATTTCTGCCGACCTGCAAAGTTTTTCTTCAATATATGGCAAAATCTCATATTTGGGAGTGGGGGTATGGAGGTTTTTTGACAAAAATGTGTTGATATGGTCTTGTTTCATCTCATGTCAGTCCAACCTGCAGAGTTTTTTTTCGATATTTGGCAAAATCTCATATTCGGGAGTGGGGGTATGGAGGTTTTTTGAAAAAAATGTGTTGATATGGTCTTGTTTCATCTCATGTCAGTCCAACCTGCAAGAATTTCTGCCGACCTGCAAAGTTTTTCTTCAATATATGGCAAAATCTTATATTCGGGAGTGGTGGTATGGAAGTTTTTTGTCAAAAATGTGTTAATATGGTCTTGTTTCATCTCATGTCAGTCCAACCTGCAAGAATGTCTGCCGACCTGCAGAGTTTTTTTTCGATATTTGGCAAAATCTCATATTCGGGAGTGGGGGTATGGAGGTTTTTTGACAAAAATGTGTTGATATGGTCTTGTTTCATCTCATGTCAGTCCAACCTACAAGAATTTCTGCCGACCTGCAAAGTTTTTCTTCAATATATGGCAAAATCTTATATTCGGGAGTGGGGGTATGGAGGTTTTTTGTCAAAAATGTGTTGATATGGTCTTGTTTCATCTCATGTCAGTCCAACCTGCAGGAATTTCTGCCGACCTGCAAAGTTTTTTTTCAATATATGGCAAAATCTCATATTTCGGAGTGGGGGTATGAATTTTTTTTGGTCAAAAATGTTCTTATTTATACCAGTTACATCTCAAATCGGTCCAACCTGCAAGGATTTCTTGATCTGTAAGGTTTTTGCACTGGGAACATTTTGCTGACCTGCAGACCTGCAAAATAGTTACACCCAACTTTTTGAAGTTTTGATGATGCAAGTGAGACCAGCACTTCAAAAAGATGCAACAAAAAATTCTTTACCACTTCCTTTTGAAAAAAGGTTAAGTTTATCATCGGACGGACCAATCCGAGATCATCTAAATCATCATCATTCAAATACTTACAAGTTAAACTGCGTGAAAAAGGATTTTTTAATTTTTTTTTTCCCGGGTATATATTCTGTGGTTATAGGTTAACAACATTCTGTCAAAGCCCAGCCCACGCTGATCCCTTCGTTTCGTTCGTTTATTGTCCATTGTCCCCCTTATTTAAACAATGATTATATACACAGATTGATTCGATTATTTGTGGCTACGTGACTATAAAAGCTACTCTAATCTGCGGTCATAATACCGAACTCGACTAGTGTAAATGTGACTGTCATTTTGGCATTAAAAATGTAAACAAATAGTCGCCATAATGAAACGAAATTATTTAAATATTTTTATTTAACTTGATGTTCAGACAACCAGGCACAAAACTCCTCTTAGATATTCTCAATTATCAAACACAAAAAAACAAAAACGTTCAATATTTTGCAAACAAAGGTAAACTCAAAACAAAACAAATAATAATCTCAAAATAAACAAATAAACACATGCCAACTTTTAAGTAAATTGGACGACTAGAAATGGGTCAAAATTCACTGGCAAGATTTGGTAACAAAATGCGTTCCATTTAAAAGTGTTGATCCCAGGTCAGTGGCTTGTATCTCTGGGGCTTCACACTCCTAAATGGTAAATGGAAAACGTTAACATGGAAGTCAAATAAAAGCTTGTCATAAAAAAAAAGAGTTGAAGAGAGACAAACGGTTGTTGAGTGGAACAAGTTATATTTGCTTGCATGTGTCGATGACCAGTGTCGCAGACAGAAGGGGGCCCCAAGTCACCAAATTACTACCGTTATTCCTAACATACGGCTGAGCTTTGGTAACTAATAAACTGTATGTAGGCGCCCCCCCTACACTGAAATTTTGGCTACGCCAGTATAAAATTAAATTATTTCATTGCCGGAGCAAACTAGATTCAATATTACCGTAAATGATGCAGAAGACAAATCTTGTCTGTAGCTGCAAGATGGCTCTAATCTCGTATTCGGAATAGCACATTTCTTCAATTTTCTAGTATTGCCCCCTATAATGAAATCGTTACTTGCGAAGTGGCGCGAACAAACCTATGACAAAAGCCGTTTTACTGATTAATTTTGACATATCAAAACAATGTATTTATTTACTCGTGGATTTCCGTTCCAGTTCAAAGTTTCAAGTCCAATGGCATTTAACCATTGGTCCCGCATCATGGTTCCTTGTTTAGGGAAGCAATGAAATGAGATCCCATTATTTTTATCATACGGCGACCTGCACTCGGTAACACAACACAGTTGAGGCATACTAAAACTTTTTTATCAAAAACTCAATACACATACACAAGAGCAACACAAGAGTGAGGAGCATCCAAGCTAACTGCGGAAAACCATGTCATCTGTCAAATGTCAATGATTCTCAGCTGGGAATTTTAACCAATGGCATTTATTCTTGAACCACAAGCAACGCGCGCAATCTTCTAGGAAAGGCTATTTTTACCAAACAAAGTTGCCAAATTTAATTTTGAAGAACATAAAACCCCTTTTTTTCTTGATTATGGAGAAATTGTCCATCAGAAATTAAAAAAAAAAACTCCGATGGATATCAGGGTTGCGTATACACATTCTGATTACACAAAAAGAAAAATGAGAAATAAAAATTCCTACGTTTTTATACCACTTCATATTTGTAACACTTGCCTTACTGCAGTTTTGTCCTATATGGACATTATCAAACTACTGATCAGTACAAAAACATAGGAATTTTTATTTCTCGTTTTTAATGAATATCTCCTATCAGTAGTACAGTAGTCATTTGTGTAGTTTTTATTCTTCATCTTTCCTGGAGGTTTATAATGCAGTAATGACACCTTTGTTCATGAAACATTCACCAGTAAAGAACAGAATATTTTCGCATACAATTTCATATAATATCTTAACAACACTTCAACATATTCATTTTATGAATTCAAAATTAAAACTAAACTTTTCTTTTACAAGAAAGACAGGATTTAATTATAATTATTAGTCTTTAGAGTCACAATAATTCCCAATGATAGATGGGAAAAAGAAAGGGCCTGGTACTCATTTACCTAGATCGAATATCTAGTATATACTTATTGATGGGAAACTGTCCTGATACGAAATAGTCATAATTTGTTCAGTATTATACAATTTGATTAACAATTATTTTAATTGCTACGAAAAATATTAATGATTGCTTTAATCTATACAATGTATGGAAAGAGAGTTATTCAATTGAATACTAAATAAATTCTGAAACTTACTAACTCAACGAAGCTAAATGTAGCACACACTTGAACAAAGCTAGATTAATTACTAAAGCTACCAGATAAACATTTCTTATTGTTACTCACTGGTCTATTCAAAACTTCTGTGGCAGGTTTATTTATCAGATCAGAAGAGTTATCTTCACTAGAATCATCTTCCCAATCTGAAATGATTTTCTGTACATCATGGTGAACTTTCTGTTCAGTATTGCTTTTATATTCCAATACGCTATGCAAGTCAATAACACGAGCATTACACCTGGAAGCTTTCAAATATGATCCTATTACATTCTCAGTTTGCAGACATTGCTTTCGGAATGAATATGCTATGCGTACACTTTCTGTACATTCGTAACAAAGTTCTGGATTCAGAGATAGGCCTAAGTACTGAAAGCAAAATGAGTAAATAGATAAGAAATACCGTAAAATATTAAACGCATGGAAGCTGAAATATTTGAGAGAAACTTACCAACTCTGGGGCAATGAATCTCAGAACTTGAGCTATTCTGGTTTCGTCTTCTCCTTTGGTCTCACATTTATCTTGAATTTTGAACGGAGTTTCGTGAATAATTTTCAGACATGTTCGACAAACTGTTTTTTCTCTGTAATCACTGTTATTAGATTGGGACACAGTATGCATTATTATTGTTTTGATTTTTGATGTGGATCAAAATTATCCATGGAGGTTATTGAACTCAGCTGTTAACAATTGACATTATTGTCATTTGTCAGGTAGATGACAATTGACAGATACTTATTTTCATTTGTGCGCATCTTGTCACTTGTCAGTAAGCTCATATACTCAATAAAGGGATTTCTCCGTAAGAATGTCGGTATTTGTCACTGACAGGTGTGAACTTAACAGCCAATTGTAGCAGCTAGACCAACGACTATACACACTATCGTTGCAGCCATACAATCTACAGTACGGTAGATCGTCTCTGTGGTAAGCTAAAATTTTCATAAATTCAATTAAACTGTGATCAGTAGGCTCGAAGATGATTTTTCATCAGGAAAGAATAAATATATACCAAATATCTGACTTATCTACTATTCAAACGTATTTATATATCTATGGTAAAGTTATTCTGTAAAAAGTAGCAGCATTTCTATAAGCTGTAAGTATGTTACACATTACACGTTACACATTAAACGTAAAAACGTGATGTAAACATGAATGTATAGGTATGTAGTTGTAGTGATCGTGGAAAGGTTGCTACCGCGGCCAAGCGAGTAGGCCTCCATTGGTCCTCTTTGCCAACTCCTGCTCTCCACATATCCCTATTACCTCTCCGAATCTTCCTTTTCAAAGGTAAGTATTTCCGTCCAATTTAACTCAATTAGTTCTTCTTGTTGGAGCTTTTCAACTCCAAAGATTTCAAATCCTAAGCTCCCAATCCTCCCATACGCCTCACACTTGCCCAGGAAGTGAGGAGTTTCTTTTTGCGGCAAGTGCATGGGGCTGTCTTCTATGTCTACGTAATTTGTTAGGCCGTGTTAGTATTCCTATAATGAGGCGTGTAGTACTTGGGTGCTTGGCGATCACTGCCTAAAAAGCCATGACGAGCTAGGGCTGGCCATGAAGTCTTTCGAGTGCCTGTAGCTAGCAGCATCTCTCCACAGTTCATTCAGTTCTCTTTCCTCCCAATAGTGAAGGGTGGAAGAGGTTTGGGTTCTGGCGATGCCTAGTACTGGCGCCGGCCCGCAGAACATCGTTATGAAACCAATTCTAGCAAGTTCGTCTGCCATCTCGTCGCGTACAAATATTCATACTCATCAATGTCCAAATTAAATTCATGTTCATTAGTAATAAGCCAAGGACACTGATAATTATAGCAGATTCCAAAAGCTTGTTGCAACAAGCTTGAGGCAGTTTTGTTTTCTTCCACTCCACTCATTTATTAGTTTCCTCATCGGGTTATGCTAATGCCAAACACAGTGAATGGTAATTCAGATGCTCGTCTTGCAAGTTGGTCTGCTTTTTACCTTCTATTCCTCTATGTTCAGGCACCCACACAAGTGTTACCTTTTGTTGTGTTTTGCCAGTTCATTCAGGCTCTGAAGGCATTCCCAAACTTAGCTGCATTTACTTGATCTGTACTGAATTTAGAGCTTTCATTGTGCTCTGGCTATCAGATGTAGATGTGTTTTCTTTTATTCCCACTGTCTGGATTCATCTGTCCTTATAGCATGTGTTTCAGTTTGGAATATTGTGGTGTTATTGCCAAGTATTATATGTTCCTTTTTGGCCTCACTCCGTATATTCCTGCTCCAGTCTATCTCTGTTTTTGAGCCATCTGTGTACCAGATTATGTTTCCAGATGATAGTGATTCTACTCCTGGGTCCCATTTGTCCCACTTGAGCTGTGATCTAAATGGATTTTCATATGAGTATTTGGGTAGCATGTAGGCTTTAATTTTTGTCTTGGTGGGGTTCAGGTGGCGTTCAGGTATATTGGACTTGCAATGTTAAAATAATAAGGGTAATTACCCCCATTACCCACCCATATCGACGCCCTTGGATAATTTGAAGTTAGTAAACCAGTGGCGTAGTTACGTTGGTATGTGGTCATATTTTCATTCATATTTTCTTTGGACAAGTGCATGAATGTACAAAAGTGAGCGTTTGACATCAGTTGGGTTCATCGATACTCAACCTGAAAGTCATAACATTCCATGTACCTAAAAGTGGAGGTTCCTGAGATAATTGGAAAAACTGAAGATATGTCCTGAGTACATAATTTCCTCTGTACAATAATTACTTATCACTAATTTTTTACAACATATTGGAATATTTGTCAACCTCCTGAACATTTTTTAATGTTGGGAGAATCTAACACATAGTACACGGGTGAGTCAGGAATGAGACCTTCAACTCAGTGATTCCACGACATCGATTTGATCAAATAATATGATGAATGAAAAAATGGAGTTGTCGGTCTCATTCTGACTCAACCATACTGTTTTCGGTTCTTCCAACACTAAATTTTTTTTAGGAGGTTGACAAATATTTTGATATGTTGTAAGAAATAGTAATTATGTGATTATTGCACATATGAAATAACGTTGCTACTCAGGGCATATTTTCAGTTTTTTTCAAATTTATCTCAGAAACCTTCACTTTTAGGCACATGGAATGTTATTACTTGTAGGTCGAGTAACGGTTAGCATAATTGATGAAAAAAACTCGCTTTTGTCCATTCACTTGTCTAAATAAAATATTATATTAAGATTCCAAATCTTAATATTGTTTTCGATTCTAAACAACTTCTCTTAATAAACCTCTTCGGTAATATAAAAAAAAGGTAGATTACTCTTGATCAAAAATCCTATTATTTGTTCTCCCCTGTACACCGTTTGGAAATTCAAAATTTTGATAACTCAAGTACGTTTTTCGCGAAGCATCAACTTTTATGAGAAATTAAAATTTCCAACAAACTCATAATAAAAAAGTTTCTCATATGGTGCAAACTTTTTGGAACTCACTGTATTATATGGATATATGTATAAACCTTTTAGGAGGTATTGCGCTGATATCATTTGATAGGCCCATAAAATCAGTCGATTGGGCCATCTTCTACAAATAAGGTTAATTCGTTTGTATCGAGGTGTAGCACTTTACTACACCCGGGGTAGGATTATAAACACTCTATACGAAAGCTGTCACGATCTGTAGGCTAGAACGATGTATGTTCTCGATTCAAAAACGAAATCGGAAATATGAAATTTCTTTGAACACAGATAGAATGGAATTATATCCACCATATAAACCATTGATATTGACTCAAGTTGCAATATATTTTGAATTGTATTAGTTTTCAATGTTTTCATTTCAGAGTAATAAAATACCATAGAGATGCCTTTTCCATTCTGTCTTGAAAGCGACAAAGCTTTGTTTGTTTACAGGCAAGGGCCTTATACATGTTAAGTCCGTATTCAATCGAGTAATTTCGTGTATGCCCGCTCATTTCATTCGGATCAAGCTGTCATTCTTTGTTTGTATTATGGTCCTACTCACTTTAAATTTAAACAAACCGTGCATAACATTTCACCACCCTTCACCCCACCTCGCCATCGAATTGTGTAGAAAACGATAGTTCATGTCCACTTCAAAACAGGTATTTGTGTAGGTATAGGCAGGGCATTTCTATATGTCTTATTACTCTGTGAACACGTCAGACGTTAAGAACTAGTTGGTTAGACGTGTGGTTTTGTGGTGCAACATTCACATAGCAACGCACTTAGAGCATTTATCTTACTTAGTAGGATATATAATATATTTCTATGACTTAGAGCAACGCAACAGGTCGAGTCGAACCGTTCTGTTCTGTGTGTTCTGTGGGTCGATCAGATGTGCTGGTGGAATCGTGGAAATATAAAGAAATTCAAAACACAATAATTGAATCATTAATTTCACCTGGATTTTGAAATATGTTAGCAAAAGGTAAGGTGGCAATAGTGAAGTTTTGATTGCCAGGGGCATAGTTTCTTGCTTATTAAATTAATAAACAAGAGTGGTGGGTCAGTTCAATATTGTCAGTAATCTCACCACTATATTTCACACATCATCAAAACGTCCATATTTCTTTAAATTAGCCTACAAAGATGTCTAGGCATCCCACAATAATAATTAGCCTACATATCCTGCATGGCCCTACATGTCCTACATATCCTACATATAAAATGGACTCAAATTTCAACTATTCTACTTCAAATTTATCTACAATGAAAATGGTCCAGTAGGTAGTAACATTTACATACAGATAAAGTGCTTTCTACATACACTATCGGTTTTCTTCACATGTCTTGAAAAGTTATCTACTTTTTACTTGAGAATTCTGCATTTCATTTTTATATTAAAGCTTTTTATTTCTTTACTCATCCAAAAACAAGTGATTATTAAAATTCGAAAGTAGGTAATTATTCTCAGATATTAGCTTTTATCTTTCAAAACACTGTATGAATTTAATGTAGGAACTCATGATCATATTTTTTAGGTTCAAGGTAATATGTCTAAAACTAAAATAATCTTAGTCACTGGTGGCACAGGACTTGTGGGTAAGGCTATTCAACAAATCGTTGAATCAGAAAAAAGATTAGATGAGAACTGGATATTTTTGAGCAGCAAGGACGGAGATTTATGGTAAATGGTTGGATTGAATTACGAAATTACAGATTAATTAAACATTTATCGTTTCAGTGACTACAATGAAACTAAGAAAATATTTGAAAAGTATAGCCCAACACATGTTATTCATTTAGCTGCCATGGTTGGAGGTTTGTTCCACAACATGTCTCATAATTTAGATTTTTTAGTGGGTACCAAATTTAGATTGCACAATATATTTTTTGATTTTCCTTACTTTTCAGAGAAGAAATTTGCACATGAATGACAACATCTTGCACATCAGTTTTGAAACTGGCGTTAAAAAGGTTGTTTCCTGCCTTTCAACATGCATATTTCCTGATAAAACTGAATATCCCATTGATGAAACCATGGTCCGTTGATTTTCTGTTATGTATAGTTATAGTTCGTCAACAATATTAAATTGATTCCAATTTATATTATATTTATTGAAATGAAATATTGTCATTGTCACAGGTAGTATTGGATATTTCATCAAATACTATTTTTAGGTCCATAATGGTCCACCACATCCATCAAACTTTGGGTACAGTTATGCGAAAAGATTAATTGATATACAAAATAAAGCATATCACGAGCAACATGGATGTATGTTTACCTCCGTCATTCCTTGTAACGTTTTTGGACCACATGATAACTATAATTTAGAATCCAGTCATGTTATACCAGGGCTCATAAGAAAGTTGCAGGATATTATAGAGAAAGGTTGAATAAAATTATCATTAATTGGTTCTGTAATGTTCTTATGTAATATCTTCAGGAGAAGACACCTTCAGAGTGATGGGAACTGGAAAGCCATTGAGACAATTCATTTATTCCTTAGATTTGGCAAAACTGTTTCTGTGGGTTTTGAGGGAATATGCAGAGGTTGAACCCATTATTTTATCAGGTAAATCTAATGCATCATTTTTTATTTCTATAAATCAATTTTCCTTTTAGTTGATGAAAAATCTGAAATATCAATTAAAGAACTAGCAGAAGAAATATCAAAAGCTTATGGCTTCAAAGGAAACATTGAATTTGATATTACCAAGGCTGATGGACAATATAAAAAGACTGCTAGTAATGCTAAATTGAGAAAATATCTACCTTATTTTCAATTTACGCCATTCTCTGTGGCTATTAAGGAAAGCGTAGACTGGTATAAGGCAAATCATAAAAATGCAAGAAATTAAATAAAATATTGATCATTAGTGTACTATAATTCTTAAATGCTCCATACATCCAAATTTTCAAAAGAGAGTTTTAAAAGAAGTATGGGACAATACACCTGATCCCCAAACTCCTCTCACAAATATATGAGTTGTAAAGAGTGACTTTCCAGATGTTTTAAAACTGAGTAAAGTTATCAGAAATTGACAATTATAGATCTATCTATCAGTCTCCTGGCTATTTTCTTATAAATACTTGAAAGACATTTATAACAGACTCGTGAAGTTCTTGAAAAAACATAATGTATTAGCAGAATCCGTCCCGACGGATTCAGGGTAGAGAAATCCACCAAAACTGCAACAACTCTCATTCAGAATTCCTACACAAAAGATTGACGAAATATGTTGTGGGAATCAAAACTGTTTTATATGGTTATTACAGAGAATGAACTGGAATCGATTACATCATTTTCATCTAGTAGAAAATATTTGTGATCATGAATGGGGCAGAATCAGGCCACTTTACAGTGAATACTCTATAAACAGAAATGTTTCTTGGGATCAATAAAGTATTATTATTATTATTATCTTACATAAAAATAATTTTAATAAAAATAAACCTGTCATCCTTCATTAAATTTTCAGTTTAACTACATTTGTACAAACATTGCTGAAAGTTCATCGTACAATGGACAGTCCGTAATATATTCAGTGATAAGGCACCCAACATGCATGTTTTCGTAATAAATGAGAATTTCACATGTGGGTAAAACTGTATGTTCCGTTCAGTTTGTTGAAAATACCTTTTTCTTTCTTCATATGTTTTCTTGATTTTTGATATAAATTTTCACTTTTTGAATTTTTTCAATTTGTCTGTAGGTACCGCACTCAGTTCCTCACAATTTCACATGTTCAGCTGTGTTGGTAGAACTGTACTGTACAGTACTATCATTTGCAAATTCGTTGAAATAATAATAAACCTTGATTTTTTTCTAGATTTTGATATCAAAACAGTTTTAAATATTCTCACAATTGATTACTAATATTTATTTTCCAAGTGTTAAGAGTTATTGCTCCTCACCCAGGTGGCTCGGGTTCGATTCCCACCTCCCCCACAGAGCTAAAGTGGTTCGGAATCCACTTTTACCTTAACTGTAGGTCCCGGGCCTCCCTTGCTTGTACAAGCGCTGCTTTTGAGGGGGTTTCTCTGAAAACCTGGGAAATTCGTAAAAACAAAAAATAAATGAATATACATTTTTTTCTATGTGAGATGCATTTTGTGACATTTGAAAAGGACCTTACCTGCTAACGTTCCTGTTGACTTTGCTAGTTTCTAATTATGCCTCGCATCCTCACAAGATGATTCATAATACAAATTCCATAAAGAGATTAAAAGAAAAACAAATCAATGATTATATAGTTTATTAAACATAACCATTTTTTAACTAAAGCATAATTACATTTATTTACATAGTCAAAATAAATAATTGGACAAATCGAAAACGGTAGCAGATTATGCAATGAAAATATATTATTGTCTAGAAATAATTATTAGTTTTCATAGGCTAGAGTCGAGATGCAAAGCTTTTGGGTTAAATTGTTTCCAAAATTTGAGTGGAAACCAAGCAGATGATTTGTTCTTGTGTTTATTGGTTCCCTCACAATCATTTGCTGTACTTGGTACAATATTGACAAATAGTAAATTTTTTTTATCAGTATAAAGTACGTAACTCTAAAGTCATCCCAACGAAACAAGTTAGGTCTAAAAGTAATGTTTCCACAAATGATTGAACGTCTATGTGTTAAAACTGGAGGGGTAAAAATTTCAAGCACTAAATAAAGAACCACTTACTTTTTGGTAAGGAACAGTCTTTCTGCTCGAAGTTACCAAATTAAAGATTCCAACTTGCTGACCTCTGTGTTTATTCTTAAAATGACTATAACTTTGTGTTCACCTAGTCAATATTATTTCATTTTAATATTAAAACGATAATAATTATCAATTTGTTTGTAACTTTTCATTTGATGAACTTAGATACAAAGTGGTTTAGTATTAAGTAGTGAATTTAGTTATTTAATTTTGTATAATAGAACATTACTGATAAAAAGCTTGACAATCTCTAAAACTTTAATACTTCCTTTTTGCTTGTACTTATGAATGACACCTTTCTGTTCACAATAAAGAAACGAATGTGCTTAAATGTTTCATTTCATAAAGTAACTTCTATTTTGGGGTGTTTCAAAGGTTATTTTAGGACACAGTAATGAATTCCATTGATGATACACATTTCTATCAAGAAATTACTAAGAACGGAATTTATTGGCGAAAGCGAAAATCTTGCATACATTACTCTTATGTGATGAAATAAATGTACAGTTCTTAAAACAAATATCCTTATACATGTAACAAAAATGATAAATAAACATAACAGTCACAATGTACATTTTAGTGTTTCTCCTTCATAGTCACAAGTACAGTATTAAAAATATATTATGAAACGTGTAGTTCACTAGCAAAAAAAAGTGGTAGAATAATCTAAAGGGTATATTTACAAAAACTAGATATTTTTCAGAAGCCTAGTCACAATATTTTTACAGTATCTCCTAATGAGTTAAATAGTTGAATAAAATTTGGTCAATTCACTATTATATCATTCAACATTTTTTGTTTCTTATATTCACTATAATAATCTAATTTATACTTATTGTTTTGACTTTGACTCAAAAATTGCTTTCATGTCCTTGATGCAGTATGTAGGCGACGCCTTTTCTTTTCTGAAAAAAAAAAACAAGGAACTGTCAAGTGTGTTTCAAAATTCGCATTCCGTAAAGCAACCCCTTTGATCTAGCTATTCCCCGATTCCCTCTCAAATGATTTCGATAGAAACCCCTTACTTGTGAAGTCATTGAATAGCTTGTGAAAAATTCTCTCCTGTGATATTAACTATAAAGCTTATATTAGCTTCACTTGCATGTATGTATCTATGAACTTTGAACGTGATTTTCACTCACTTCCAGACGACCGAATGATAGGAAATTTGGCATGTGTTCATAATTCCGGTGACAATGCAATATGACATTTTTGTTATAGAAAAAGACAAAATGACAAGATGGCGGACGATATTTGTGATAATGGTTCGATTCGATTCAAAATTGGTATTCAAGGATTTACGAGGTCAAAAATTATGAATTTTTTATCAAAATTCATCAATTCATAATGGCGGCTCTGAGATGGCGGACAAGTTTGTGATTATGGTCAGATTCGATTCAAATTGGTATGTGGGAATTTTTTAGGTCGTATATTTCGAATTTTTTGTCAAAATTCATAAATTAAAGATGGCGGCTCCAAGATGGCGGACGATATTTGTCATTATGGTCTGATTCGATTCAAAATTAGTGTGTGAGGGTTTCGGGGTCAGAGATAATGAATTTTTTGTCAAAATTTATGAATTCAAGATGGCGGCCCAAGATGGTTATTATGGTTAGATCCGATTCAAAATTGGTATGGTTTTCGAGGTCGGAGAGATTTCTATTTTTTAGTCATAAAAAAATAATAGTTTGAAAAAACTAAAGAAAACGCTTTACTTCCAACATGGACTAAAACGTAAAAAATAATTGACAAATTAATTACTCATAAATGTAAAAAAAGCGTGGGGTGCTTGACAAAGTTCTCTTGAACTCTTGAACGCTCAGTATTCTTAAACTAAAAAATATAAGAATATAGATCGAATGAACAAACCGTTTCTTTACATTTTAGTAACTGAATTGTCAATTTTTTTTTACTTTTTAGTTCATGTTGGAAGTGAAGGGTGTTCTTTAGTTTTTTTTCAACTATTTTATATTTCAAACATGGTAAACAAACAAAAGAGATTAATCATTAGTATTATTTTGGTTGAGGTGACTGTGCATATAGGTAATTCTTCAGAAAAACTTGTGAGCATTTTGCCATATTTGTTGGTTCATTGAAAATAGTCCATTATAAGTTTATAGAAGGAGAGGAGGTCGAAGGGGAATGCCATGTTCGAAATATAATTAATAAGATATGGAGCAGTAGGGGTTTGAGATGGGGTATTTCATAGTTTCAAATATTTCCAGGCAGGGGTGGGTCGTGACCTAATGCTATACTCTCCAATTGCCCCAACTATATACTTTTTGTCCACGGAAAGTTTTCAATTGAACTACATCTGCTGTGTAAAATTTGATTTTTAAATTATTACTCTATTTTATTTTCAAATGGCAACATAGTGGCAGGTCGAGTCAAAAAAAAAATTGGAGGATTTGTATACGACTTAAAACTGCATGTTTTGACATGTAACTCAGCTTCAGCAAGTTCTAACATTTTTGTGGAATATTGTTTTCAGTCGAAAATACAATTCAATTTTAGAATTTGTATTACTAATGGCAATTATGTGCAATTAACAAATTGAATTTTTGCAAATTGCATCAAGTTCCTGATCGTGTAAAAGGTTGCAAATTTGTGAATGCATCAGAAGAGATGTTTTTAAAATTTGCAACAAAGTTTCAAAACTTTTGTGATCATTTCGAGACCACCTTGATAAAAAAAATAACTTCGAATTAAAAAATATACATATTTGGCCAACGTAAGATTGCAAATCTGCACAACTTTTGGAATTTTCTCTCTTACAGTATATCAATGAAAAAATTGTTCTGTACACTTGAATTGGTTGCAAACTTGATTCGTGATAGGAAATAATATATTCAATACTACTCCAAGTTTGCAGAATTTTTGGAATTTTCTCAACGAGTATAGGTTAATTGCCATTTTGACAATGTTACGTACTTCGGAAGAGGTTGCAAACTGACATTTATTGCTTTCTCCATGACCTAACCAGAGTAAGCTAACCTACCTTGCGTGTTGAAAATGCCTGAGAGATTATTTAATGATTTTGGTGCTTATGTATTTATTACATTTGCTACGAGGACTTTAATATTTATGCTAACTTTTTAACATTTCAGGTGGACATAAATTCTATTTGAGGTTGAGGTTTTTTGATGCTCGTTTATTACTTTTGGTGGCCAAATATTATTTTGGATACAGAGAATAAAACTTGGTACGTAATTTTGTAGCACCATAATTATTTTGGTGCTCATTTAAAATATACCCCCTTTAAACATTATATAATTTCTTGCGAAATTATTAAGAGACGTAAAAAATCAACAAACCAGGAATAACAAACTTAAATAATTTGACAAATCACAAAGAAGTTGAATACTTTATGAAAATTTTATTTATTAATTTATTCATTGAAAACAGATTTTCCATACAGAACAAGTTCCATTCGATAATTAAAAAATAAAAAATATGTTTGCCAGAACTGATATACTTGAATATAGGAATTGTTTGTATTGATTCATTTTATGTTTATACTGTGCAAAAACCGTTAACTTCGCCATTTATTATTACGATAATTAGCAAAACAAAATAATAAAAACACTCACCTTGGACTTCTGCTTTCTAAGCTGATCCTCCTCAATCTTTCTGCATCTGATTCCCTCTCCCTGGTGTCAAAAGTGTGTCTTCTCCTTTCTTCTCTCAAAAAATCACTATCCCTCTTATTTCTTATGAAATCAAGATCTTTCAAATCATCGATACTTTCTTTTTTATCTAATCTACTGTAGATTTTCTCACGAGTATCTTGAAAATTTTTGGCATACGATTCAGTCTGTTTGGTCAAATCTCTAAAAGAAGATCTATTTTTGTTGATGAGAAGAGTGGTCGGCGGTTGGAGCTTTTGACTATTTTGTTCAAACATGGCTGCCCTGGACTTCAAACTATCCTTCATTGGTTTGATGTCTTTTTTCGAAATTTCTTCTGCCTTAGGTGAAACTAACGCAGGTTCATCTTTGGTTGGGACAACACTTGTAATTGCTTTTATATTCGTAGGCTCCTCAAACTTTGAAGAGGACTCCTGATTGTCACCATCTTCACTTCGAGAACTTCTTCTGCGGCATCGTGGAGGTCGCTCCAAATCAGTTGATTTTGGCAGTTCCGTAGTTTCGTCTTTTTGTTTGAATATCCTCATTCGTGTGAGAAGCACCTCCTTATCTTCTTTGAAAGATTCAGATCTATAAACAAAATTAGTTCCTAGAAGTAGACCGATAAAAATTTTCATAAAATAGATGTAAGAATTCATTCACATTCACCTTTCATTAAAATATCAAAAGTATCAAATAACTTTTTTATTTCAGGAAAGATTTGCAAACATTTATTATCTTAAAATGTTCATTACAGTTCTCAAAAGTTTTATAATGATAGGTTTAAAAGTGATTTTAGAGCATGAATATCTGCAATTTTTTGTTTTTCATAACAACCACATTATGAATAACATATTACTATAATGCGCCTGTAAACTCTCACTATTCCCACACTTTTACACTAGAATAGGAAAACTGCTTCAAAACTGACATAGCATCTGTAATATTCTAGTGTAGGCAATGTGAGGCTTTACAAACATGCATATTGCCGCTTTTGATAAAAGACATTGACAGATGAATAAATTTCATTTAATCATTATTGGACCAGATGCCTGCTTGTGGAAGTACTCCAAAATACAATGAAAAAACTGTTGAAAAATATTCCGGTCTAAAAATGACCACTTCATAAGGAAACTGAAGATAAATACCTGTATTTATCCTGTAATATCCTTCGCCTCTCTTCTTTATACCTCTCTATCCGTTCTCTCTTTTTTTGTTCTTCTTCCTCTGTCAAATTATTTCGAATATTTTCTGTACTATGAGCAAGGTGGATGGAGCTCATTCTTCCACCATCATCTGGTAAAGTTTTTGGTTGGTTCAACGTTTTTGGCAGAGAATTCGTTTTGTGACCAAAGCTTTCATCAAAATTTGTTCTTTGCCGACTTAGATTAACACCAAACTCTTTTTCAAACTCTTCTTCATCAAGGGACCGAGTCTTCAATTGATGCTTCAGATTCCTGGCCCTCAAGCAAGGCGGCAGACTGTCTTTTTCATAAAATTTCTTCAACTTAGGACTAATAATCTTATTTGTACTATTCTCAGTTTCACTCGAGTCTATTTTATCTACATCTAAAGGTAATACTGGTTTCTCACTAGACACAAGAACATCTTCGTGTTTATCAATAGCTACCGATTCTACTTTCTCATTACATTTTATCTCGCACTCTGCTTGTGGAGAACTTTGCACCTCTATTTCACTGGAAGCTTTATTCTTTTGCACAGGAGATTCAGTCTTTTCCTCAGCAATTTGTACATTTTTATATATCATTCCATTACGCAAATCTTCACCTTCAATATTTTCGTAGACGTGTGATATCTGTGGTTCAAGAGAATCATAATTTTCTTCAACTTGCTCTTTTTCAATTCCTGTATCAATTATTTTTTCGTTTTCAGAGGTTGCATCAACAACTGCACTATCATCTTTTACTCTGACATCACCATTCTCTACCAAAATATCTTCATAAATATTCTCAGTACCATCATTGTCCTCTTCAGATGTCGCTAGACCATTTTCTAGGTCTAGCAGAGCGTTCACTTCGTGAATTGATCTTCTGAAATATTTTACCTGCTGGTAAATGGCAGAGTCATCTAAGCACTCAGTTTCGTCTGATTTTCTCTTGTCACTGTTGATCGATCTATTAGGACTTGGCAAAGACTCTGCCTTCACATCAAGTGGACTGATATGTCCATGATTTTCACTGGCTGGCAGTTCACTTTGCCAACACCCTGCGTCAGTGTGTAAATTGTCCAAATTCTCTGTACTCAAACCTTCACTGGTATTTTTGGTTTCAGTTGGGCTAACGGGAGTTAAAGCTTCTTGTGAGGAACAATCGTAGACCTGGGTTGGGCTCACATTGGGACTAAGGCTGTTTTTCGAAGGGCTTATTGGAGAACTAAGAGATGTGTGGCTGGTGGATAGGTTTTCTGTGGAACTCTCCACCACTTCACTCAGGCTCAGATCTGTAGGACTCAGCTGTTCAGAGTTTTCAATGAAATGATATGGTGCAGAGCTGATACTCGCTGTATATTGAATATTAGAGCCAGAAGACTGATTGGAACTCAAAGTTTTTTGATCACTGAAGCTTCCAATTGACAACTGTTCGCTTGTATTGCAAATCGCGCTAGAACTGAGATTAGCTTTGATTGTCGTTTCTTTGCTGGACGTCATATCTTCTAACGCACTTAGACTCTTTGGTCGTTTTCCAGTGTGTGATTCAAAAAACTCACTGTTTGCTGTTAAATTTGGTTGACTAGCTTCTTGAATTGGTAGAGACGCAGCAGATGTCGGAATGCTGACTTTCTCCGCGTTCATTATAACGTTTTCATATATATTTGTTGTTGGGCTTTTGACAGGTGATGTAGCTAAACTTTGAGGTGGAGACTTGTATGTTATGTTTATTGTAGTTAGAAGATTCTCATAATTAGGACTATTCAATGAACTACTTCTGAGGGGAGATTTAGCCTCATTATTAATTATGCGATGGTAGGTGCCTTCAGTGGGAGAACTGTCATACTTAGAGGATGCACCTGGGGTAGTATTGGCACTACTTTCACCTAACTGCTTATAACCTGGTGAACCAGGACTTGATGATGTGACGAGACTAGTAGGCCTCAAACATTTCTGTTTCAGGTCGATCTCAGTAAGTGATTTCGGAATAGTTGATTTGGCTGATGGTTCCAAGTTTAGTGATTGTCTTTTGTCCAAGTTATCAGAGTTTCTTGGTGATTTGTTCTTGGGCTGGTATGATTCGAATAACAGTTTATTTTTTTGTACAACTGGGCTTTCAGCAAAGGAGTGTATCACAGCCGTTGTTGACACAATACAATCTGGAGTACTGCAGTCAATGTATTGAATATCAGAAAGTTGATCTTCGAGCCTGGTTCGCTTCCGAGAGTGAGATTCAGGTGACATGATGACACGAGGCTGCTTCTTTGGTGATGGATTACCAGAGTTTGCAGCACTACTATATTCCTCAGGCCTGGCTCGAGTGAGTATTCTTCTTTGAGTCTAAAAAACAAGAATAATATTTTGTATATTTCCAAAAAAAAATTGTATGAAAAAAATAAAAGTACCTCTTTTTGTATCCTTGGAGAGCTAACCAAACTCTCATCCTCAGAAAATATTCTCATTTCTGATTCCTCCAACTCAAAGTTCAATTGTATTTCGCTCAAATCCAACAGAGAACCTTCCGAATTATTCTGAGAGTTCTGTAACACATCGAAGTAAGAATCATGGGAGACTGACCTATTGTGACCTGGAGGTTTGATAAGTGAGTGCAAAGGACCTAAAATATCTTCTGTACTAGCTGGTTCTGAATGTCCTGATGTCAGACTTTCAGCAGATTTCACAGTCCGGAGTTTACGTTTCATATCAGTTAAATCAGATTCGGTGATGGATTTTTCCTGAAATTCAAAAATAATGTGTTTTCTATGGAAAAAATGTAGCACTTTGTAAACATACGTTTATGGTAATAGGAGCGGAAGCAATTCTGTTCTTTGGCAGGTTCTGGGAAGTGTTCCGAGATTTTGTGAAGAATAATCGCCATCCTAAAGGTGACCTCTTTGTATGAGCCCGTTTTCTTGCACCTGCAAACAAAATTCATCACTGTTTTCCAAAAAGTATTCCATAACACATATCAACCATAATGACAACTAAATTTTGAATACACAGTAGTAAATTATTTTAAAACAATAAAAATTTAGAAATGATTCCTAAATATAATATCAGAACAACCCAAAGTAAAGATAATAGATAGATAACAAAATATTTTTTCTACGTTCATCCAAAAAACAAAACTTTATTGAACTATATTTGGTGAAAAAACTGGTACTTTATTGCACTCATCTGTCATTCTACTATAGCGTTTTGTCATCATGACAGACATAAACTTTCAAATTGACACCAAATTTAGTCCATTTTCTGTGAGATTGTATTACGTTTTAAATAGTTGCATGTTTCATCATATTCATTACATAATGGACTATGAAATTACTAGAAAATGCAATTTGTTAAAAATAAAATTATTTCCTTCGAATACTAACTGAATTACACAAAATGTTTTTCAATTACTTTTAGCAGATATATTTAAACAAACAATGTCTTCCTTACAGTTTAGTGCCACCTAAATGAAACATTTTCTGGTTTTTGCATGAACGTAGAAAAAATATTGTATGAAACTCGTGCAAAAAGAGTTTATTGCACTCGACGTGAAATTGTTCGACGAGGCCATCAGGCCGAGTTTGACAACATGTCGAGTGCAATAAACACCTACTTTTTGCACTTGTTGCATAAATTACTATTAAATGAATAAACAAAAACTATGAAAAGCATCCTGTCCTAGAATACTATCTACATATTATATGGAATCCAATTCCTCAATATGGGAGTCCTGTTAAACCTCTCACGTACCAATATATTTCTGGAAAGCAAGGCAAAAACGGATTTATGCAGACAACTCAAAAGAACAGTATTCCACGTGTTTCAAGATGGACGACCGACGAGCACCAACCTCATGATCATTGTATCTGCTTTAGAGAAGTGCCTCCAGGAGTTATCTCATATTGGCGTTCGCGGATTTTTTCTGGAGTGTTTAAAAACTTACTCCTCAGATCGCCTCCTATGTGGCAAGTTGAATGGATGCATATTGGATGATTACATATCTACATCTGGTGTGTCACTGGGCTTCCACCCAAGTATCTTTATCGATAACAAGAAATCTTCATCAGTTAAGTCATCAGCTTCCACCACACAATGCAAGAGGTGAGCTTCAAATACGTTCTTGTTAACATTTTAATTGAGAAAGTTATGTCGACCAAAGATCTTGGAATCACCTTTCACTCCAATATCTTATATTCTTTTCACATTGAGTAATAGAGCACTTAACAATTGGGTTTCATTCCCGACATTCTGTTCATTTGAAAACAGTGAAATTTTCATTCAACTCATTCATAAGATCTCATCTTGAATATGATTCGATTATTTGGTGCCCTTATACCCACGTTTACGTCGAAAAATTGGAGAGTTCAAAGCAGATTTGTCTCCTATGTGGCAAGTTGAATGGATGCATATTGGATGATTACATATCTACATCTGGTGTGTCACTGGGCTTCCACCCAAGTATCTTTATCGATAACAAGAAATCTTCATCAGTTAAGTCATCAGCTTCCACCACAAAATGCAAGAGGTGAGCTTCAAATACGTTCTTGATAACATTTTAATTGAGAAAGTTATGTCGACCAAAGATCTTGGAATCACCTTTCACTCCAATATCTTATATTCTTTTCACATTGAGTAATAGAGCACTTAACAATTGGGTTTCATTCCCGACATTCTGTTCATTTGAAAACAGTGAAATTTTCATTCAACTCATTCATAAGATCTCATCTTGAATATGATTCGATTATTTGGTGCCCTTATACCCACGTTTACGTCGAAAAATTGGAGAATTCAAAGCAGATTTGTCATGTACTGTTCACTTAGAGTAAAAAATCTTCACAATAACATGTTGTCAATAATGAATATGAATCCATTAATTCACAAAAGGCAGGGGTTTGAATCCTCATTTATTTGCAGAAATCTGAAAACTCTTGAAGGAAAAAATATCAAACTTGCTACACTAATCAAGGTTTATCAACGTGAAAATTGAAAGTTATCATTGGGAAGGTCAATGGTTAAATGAGCATTTGACATCAGTTAGACTCATCTCTCACATATATATAATCGACCTAAATGTGCCTAAAAGTGGAGGATTCTGAGATAATTGAGAAAAACTGAAGATATGTCCTGAATAGCAACATAATTTCATATGTGCAAAAATCACATAATGCTAATTTCTTACAACATATCGGAATATTTGTCAACCTACCGAACATATTTTAATGTTGTAAGAATCGAAAACATAGTACGGGTGAGTCAGAATTAAACCGAAAACTTCATCATATTATTTGATGAAATCGATGTCGTGTAATAACAGAGTTAGGTCTCATTTTGACTCACCTGTACTGTTTCCGATTCTCGCAACATTAAAAAATGTTCAGGAAGTTGTCAAATATTCCAATATGATGAAAGTATTTAGTGTTATGAGATTATTGTACAGAGGAAATTATGTTGATACTCAGTACATATCCTCAGTTTTTCTCAATTATCTCAGAAACCTCCACTCTTAGGCACATAGAATGTTATGACTTTTAGGTTGAGTATCGATGAGCTTAACTGCTGTGAAACGCTCACTTGTCCATTCACTTGTCCAAAGAAAATATGAAGGAAAATATGACCACATACCAACAAAAATACGCTACTGGTTTACGAAAATTAAAAATTATCACGTTGATAAACCTTAATAAGTGTACCAAGTTTGATATTTTTTCATCCGGAGTTTTGGAGATTACACGACATCGATTTCATGAAATAATATATCAATCAATCACAGTTGTCATGATGTCACATTACATTATCAAAGTTTTATAACGGTTGTAAACACTGAAAGCAAAAAATTTATTCGTACTGTGGAAGCAACTATCCAACAAGAACCCATATACGTCATTTCTAAACACAAATTTACTTTTATTGTTCACAATAAACGATTTTATCTCACAATATATTGCCATTGTCTTCTACTAGTTAAGAATAATTTTAACATGTTTATTGTGGAAACTCTTATCCAACATTTTTTTAAATTATTTGTTAATAAGTTTTATTTTATATATACTATTATTATTATTGTTATTGTTATATTTATACCTGATTTATTAAAGTTGTTTATTTAGAAGCATATCATGGCATACAATATCGAACACTTTTGATTGATCATATAACATAGCTCTGGTTTATATGCCTATGTCTTTTTGCTATTGAATGAATATCTGTTTAGAAAAAAAAAGAGCAGTTTGTTACACCTGCATATTATTATATTTACGTGAGAAGGTAGGCCATATAAAATATTTATATTCTTATTTATTTATATTTTAATGAGTATGTTTAAAAGTGAAAAAAAAAAAATATTTAAAATACTTCAATGTTTAAGTGGATTACATGTATATGAACCATTTTATTTATTTATTTACTTACCTAAAATTGTAAACTATTTGTCAACCCGAATTTTGATTTTTAGGACAATAGTGTATATTTTGGTTCTTCTTCTTCTTTTGGCACATGTGGGTGGGTTTTGATGCCCCTGCACGTATGCCTCTCACTTTGGATTCTTTGTTAATCCACGTTTTGTTTCAGTTGGGAGTCACCTGTGAAGGTTTCTCCAGCCATGGTTTCAGGGGTCCCTTGGGAGGTTTCCCTGTTGATTTTTGTTTTGGGAGTTTCTTCGGTTCCTCTGGTCGGCGCCCTCGGGAAGGTGGGCTTGGTGCCCCTCGAAAAGGTTCCAGAGGACCCTGCTTTGATTTCACTTGTAGGTGTGATCTTTTAGTCACCTCTTATGATGGGCTGACCATACCTGGGGAAGACGGGGAGGTGTTTTGGGGGTACTTTTCGGTTCCTCTGGTTCCTATTTCGGGGTGCCCACCTCCTCACTTAGGTTTGCCATCAGAGAGTCACTTTTAGGAGTTTCTCTGGACGGCGACCTGGGGGGGAGGGTGGGGGGTTTAGCTTTGCTTCCCTCGAATGGGTTAGAGAGGTTCATGCTTTGGTTCCCCTTGAATGTGGTCATTTAGCCTGATTCACAGATAAGTCAAGGACTGACAATGGAAAATCATCTGGAATATGGCTGCGGAAAAATACCCCTAAAAACACTGAAGTTTTTAGATTATATTCGAAATAGAGAAGAACCTAGAATTGACGATCTATTTCTCTTTTGGAAATATTTTCATTGCTCCCTTCTAGAATATCCTCCATTATTTCAACCTTAGCAGCTTCATCGAGGTTGATCCAACGAGTTCAGTCTTCTTACGCCTTTGTCGTCAGCCTCTAGATTAGCCCATTTATTTTTCAGGACCCTTTCCTTCAATAAATGGCAAAACTGAAGCTAATTATTTAGGAAGGTATTTTCTTTAAAAACACCAAATCCATTTTCTACCTGTCTTCTTGGTTCTCCTATAGTCTGGATTTCCTCAGACAATTTCAGAAAATTACGAAGTCAAATTTTTTTTTTTTCGAGTCCTTTTACTTAGTTCATGACTCAATTAATACTCCAAGACACAAAAAAAATAATAAAATATTTTCCTTTCTAGAAGTAATACGAGTCCAATTCGTAAACGAACAATAAAAAAGTTGTCCATTTGGATAGAATTCAAAATAGTTTTGGAACCCAATCAAATATTGAGGTAAAAAGAAAAATTCGAATGAAGAAAAAAGAATAAAAGGTAATGATAAAAATACGATGAAAAATACAAATAAAATTAACGATATTATGGTTTAATTATTGATACATTTTAGAGATAACAAAGAAATATTTTTTGATTCTGCTCTTGAAAATCATCAGTTCTTTCACTATTTCATATTTCATTCAGGAGCAAAATGTATACCATCATTGTAAATTTAATTCTGAAATTGCTCAGGCTGAGACAGTTTGCTTGTCTTGTTTCAGGATAATGTTTTATTTAATTCAATAATATTGAAAACTTTCTGTTTGATGCTGAAAAATAAAAAAATAAAATGTATTTTTCTAATATTTGAAAGGAACAAATTTCCTAATTTTACTTTATTTATTGATCTAAGAAACATTTCTTTTTATAAGCAGATAAAGAAATATACATACATGGACAATTAATAGAAAAAGAGTGAGAAAAGAATATTTTGCTAAATACAAGTCAAATCAACACAAAAACATCTGGGAATATATATTTTATAAATAAATCATTAAATTAATTAAAGAATATAACTTTTTTGCTTTTGTAGATAGTGGTATGAAATTTGCATTTTTTGAAAAGTGACATAGCTTCATGCAACTTCCGGTCTCAGCTTCAACTGCAACTTCCGGTCACACTTGATTCTTAAATGAGACACCAGGTATATTTTCACGTATTTTGTTTAATTTTTGGAGAATACTGTTTTCAGTCTAAATGTTTCTACTATATTCAATTTAACAATTTGTATTATAAATTTTTGCAAATGGCAACATTGTGCATTTTATTATGATTATGTTGATACCTCACACTATTAGGTTTCAAAAAATTTTCGTTTAAAAAACTTTAGTTTTTGGATTGATATTTTTGTTATATCAGTCACAGGTCACAGGTTACTCGATTTTAATCTCAAACGTAATATTTTTGAGTGTTGACGAAATTTTTTGTAATGAAATTATCTTTTCTACTGACCCAACGAGCCAAAATAATAATAATAATTAATAACAAATTTAATTTTACACGGCGGGTGCATGTTGTAAAATTGTATTTTTACCAAAACTTTAAGACTAAAATTATTGATTTGAACGTATCCATAGCCCTATAGATTAAAAACTGAAATTTAAAAATTTTTGGTTACAAAAGTGATAAATGACACATGGTTGTATTCAGAATGTCATATGGAGACAGTAGAAGTGATAATATACCAGGTGTCTTATTTAAACTAGTTTGTTCACTTTTTTACAAATGGAAGTATTAAAATTATTTCTGTTATTACTTTTCCAAAAGTTGAAACCGGAAGATGAAACAGAATGTTTTTTTCGGGAGTATAACAAAATCTCGTTTATCAGCGAATACATTTTTCAATTTCAACGAAAACGATTTTGTCTGAAAATTTATTGAGTTGAATTAAAATAAATCTTCGAATTTAACGAGATGTATTTTCTAAAACAAAAATGTTTGAGTGGAAATTCCAAAATTTATTCGATTTGAAACGGCCGAATTATAATTGATCAGATTATTTCCCAAATATGTCAATGAACCAATCACATTTATTCCACAACGTACATAATTATTTTTATTTGAACATAATTGTTTACGGCAATGTCACACGACTTGTGGAATGTGTTGCATACATTCAGGCAACTGTCAAGAAGGACCATGCAGTTTATTCGCAAAAGGAACAAAGCTGGTTTATCAGCCAATAAATTTTGACAGATGAGGGATATAATCTATAATAAATCACTTCCTGTAAAAAGAAACCCATTAAAATATGACGTGTGAATAATTTTGACGGCGATAAAAATGCGTATTCCTCAAAACCAGACTTCATCTTTCTTAGAGTGATGTTCCCCTTTTTTGGAATAATATTTTCCGCATCAAAATTTCGTTTGTTATAGTGTTTTTATCGTATTTTTATTTTATGAATGGGACACTGGTGACGTCACTGGTGGTGCCTAAGGAAACTATGGTACAGGTTTTCTCTGGGAAAACATCGTTTTTCGAAAAAACGCTTCTACAGGTTGATTCAGCGTGTCACAAAGTACAATTGAACAGATTTTGGAGATTTTTTTTTCATTCCCATTCCTCATTGTGTTGAAAAAAATCTCCCCTTTTCCATCCCCGTCAACGTGACAGCCAACCCCCCAAATTTTTTAAATAGAATAGTGGGTCAAGTTCTATTTTATCATTCCATTTTAGCGTTTTTGTAGATACGCGAGATCTGCTTAGGACGGCACTTTAGACAAGAGCAGGCTTAGTCGAAAACAGTTTTCAATGAACTGAAAAATGATCATTTTACCTGATGGTAATTCCAGGATGGTATGATACTTCTTAGGAAGGTTCTTCGGTCCTCCACCAACTTCTATATAACTGCACTCCTCAGCTTTATTCGGCAAATGTTTGCTCCTGGCTTCCTCTAACGTTATCAGTTTTGTTGGCGTTGAGATGGCTAGACTGTTGGGTCGGCATTTTTTCATCAACATGTTTTCAGATGTAACCAAAGGGTGGTCCAAATTCGGCAGATGGTCACAAAAAATTAGGTCGGCATAGCAAATCAAAAATTCCGTTACTACTGCCTGAAATTGAAATGTTCACAATTTACCGTACTAAAGATCATTGAAAACAACAGTATATGGGTTATCAGTATGTTCTGTTTAAGCAGACTAAATCCTGTGGGGAATTAACAAACTTAAAAATGATAACTGTCAGTAAATTTACTTTATTTATTGATTCCAAGAAACTTGTCTATTTATAGAGGGATAACAATAAAGTAAATGAAAATTTTCCAGTTGCAAAAAAAAAACAAATAGGTTACTTAAAACTGAAATTGATCTACCCTGTGTCAAAAATTTCAATGACTGTCTATGGAGTTGGGTTTTGAAGCGATCTGCATTAAATCCTGCCAGTCTTATGGAGTCTTATGTAGGAACATAACCACACAACAAATTTTACTTTGTTTTGAACTAACCTGTACTCCCACTCCTTGCAGGGCAGCGACACCTCCTACTTCGAGAGCTTCACACCTCAGCAAATTTGGAGCCCATACTATAGCAACATTCCTTGTCGTCATACCTGTGCTAGGTCCATGCTTCGCAACACGAGCCAAATGCCTCATGAGGTACTCCAGTGTTCTTTGAAACAATAATTAGACAGATGTTGAATTATTCTTTGAAATGATGAAATTGGTTTACTTTTCTCAGTATAATTAAGTTTATAGGGGTACAAGAAACTGTACTTCTGAGATAATTCAAAACAGATATGAACACATATAAAAAGTTAATTATAATATCCATTCAGATTAGCCATTGAAGAAAAGCAATTGAGATGAAGAAAAAAAAAGTAATAAAATAAAGAAAAATTAATGAAATCAATGGTAAATGTGAATGAAAGAATGGGTTATAGAGTAGAAAATTGTTATACCATAATGGATTATTTATTATTTTTCAATAATAATTCTAAAATTGCTCAGAGACAGTTCTATGATCATATTTGTTATTTATATCAATAAAATTGTTGTGGAATCATTCAGTTTGATTTGAATATAGTGAATAAATGGATAAAATTTTACCTAGTAAGTAACTTTCAGTATGAGAGGATGAGGCAGAACAAAACAGAAAAACAATTTTTAGATAAGATTGTTCGACAATAGTTATTGGTATACATAAAGACTTAATGATTAAAACAAATTGGTATATTTAAAGAATTTAATTCCAAATGATAATTGCTTAGTGAAAGTTTTTGTGATTTCCTTTTAGACACATACATGAAACATAAACATTTTTGAAAGCATATTTAAATTACTTTTTAAATTGTCACGTATCTCAGTCTGGTTTATAGTTCCAGTGAATGAAAAATAAAACTTTTTCCTTGTGGATCCCCATATTTCATGTCCATGTCATGTTTCATGTTCATTTTTCTAATGAACTATTATATAACTAAGTATTATAGTTGGATTCAGAAAAATTGCCGAGTTTTATTTCTGCAAAAACTAAGTTGTTGTGAAACGTTATGATCATTTGGCAATAAAACATTTTTATTCAAAACCTGAGAATCTTTATATAAGTGAGACTCAATACAACAAAAACATTAATATTAACCTGTAATGTGGAGGTGGTAATTTTTGCACAGCTTCCCTCATTTTCAGTAATCTTTCATGGTCTGTTTCAGAGTTGCGAATTGCTGTGCTACAACCTTGTACTGCATTGACAAAGCTTTGGTACAGCTGGTAAGTACACAATGGATTAGGAAGTTCCCTGAAATTTGAAATTTTTCATAATCATCAGTAAATAAAAATATCACGTAATTACATTCAATATGAATGAAAAGAACGTAAAAAACATAATCTTTATAATCAGAAAATACATATCAAGTATTCCGAACTGTAGATACAAAATTTCATGGGAACTAGTTGGAGACCAAGAATGGAGATCCTCTAAATCCTTTTATGTAAATATTTAGCAGACATTGAAACAACTTTATGAGGATATAGATCACATGATCAGAAGAGATAAGAATACAATATAAATGGCTGCTTCAGTCTCTTATATTAGTAAGTATTGCATTACAGCTTGTGTTTTTGCTTGGTAGACTTACAATTTATTGTAAAGTGACCTCAGTAGAATCACGGACACTCTAGAAAGAAAGAGGACAAGAAATACAAATATATCACCGAATATATAAATTGTGACTGTTATCATGAAATCATTGATTTTCCTAGCCATTTTCCTGGCTATTATGACGCATAACCTCTTTGTAGCAGGTGAGAATTTCAATATAATTATATTGTGAGACACTCGGATACAAATGAACAGAATGTTTACAATGGATTTTTTTTTAATTTTCAGAAGCCAAAGCAGCAAAGCAATGCTGGACAGAAGATGAGAACGTAGTACATGAACAAAAGTGCAATTTATACTATAGGTGTGTCTATGGTAATAAAGTGTTGAAATCATGCCCTGAAGGAAAATTATTCAACTCTGAACTGGGAAACTGCGATGACAGTTATAATGTGGCTTGTGGTTCTCTAGAAAACAGCCAGAATGAAGAAAAGAAAAGTTTTTATGTTTTTGATGAATCAACAAACTCAGAGGATCCAAAATGGAATGAAAGACCTGATGAATCTGTTGAAAGCAATTTGGATGTAATTGCAACTTATGTCGATTTAGTTGTTTCTACCTTCCCAAGCAAATGTCCATACAATCCAGATCCCTATGAAGAGGCCACACTATTACCACACGAAAAATGGTGTAATGCTTTCTACAAATGCTCCAATGGCAAGAAATATCTCATGTCGTGCCCAGGCATGCTGCAATTCAACCCGAAGGTACTCAGTTGTGACTGGCCAGTAAATGTAAGATGCATCGAGCAAATACCATCTACAACTACTACTGAAGCACCTTTGATGAAAAAACTTCCCAAGATTAGCCTGTGAAATATATATTTTCCATACAATCATATTTGAAGATTGTTGTAGGACCTGTCAAAGGACTGAAAGATAATCTGACAAAATTTCTCACTTTGTAAGTGTATTTATGTGAAAAAAGACTGATTATGATAAAAATAAATATTTCTTCAATATATGTTTTTCAATAAGAATATAAATATGCGTAAAAATACACAGTAATTGGAAAACGACTAGCAAAACAAAGTTTAAAAAATAAAATTGAAAGTGTGGAAAATAATTAATTTCATTGAAAAATAAAAGACTCACCTGAAGTACATCTTCAAGAGCGAAGCAACAGAGTGGATATCCTGTAATATATCCTCTGTATATAAATTTGGTATCCTGTCCTCATCAAAAGCGTTCCTGAGCTTTGAAATATTAGATGTAACTCCAGACAGTCTGTAGATTAAAACAATTCAGTAAATGTTGGATTATGCATGTAATGGCAATATAATGAAAAAACTAGGGATCAACAAAAGCAAACCTTGAATATTTCTTTATCACTTAATTGGATCTGCTCCTTTCGATGATAAATGACTGTGTTTATATTCCCTACCCAATGACAGTGATTACAGTGAGGTTTTCATAACAAAATGAGTCAATCATAAATCTTATTTCATAACTTAAGCTGACACTTGAAATTTTTCACTATTTATAATTAATTCAGTTATTAATATAATATTTTGAAAATCACATCAGACTTTCAAGTTTCTCATCGAAAATAATCTCTTCTATAAAAATAAACAAGTTAGTCTTAAAAAAATCGAAAAGTAAAGTAAAGTAATAATAAACAATCTAGCAGAGATTGTAAATAATAGTAGCATTTTTAATATTAAAAATTTACCTGTAAATCCCATCAACGATCCCATTTGTCTCAATAAACTCTGCACAGCACTTGAGTACCATCGGGATATCGTTTCCAGAGTTCAAAAGGTGTTCTCCGAGGTCGCATCCAAACACCCTCTCCTTCAGTATTCCCGATTGCTTGAGCCTTCTTCGAGATGGCCTGTTCAAAATAAAACTCCTAAAGAACGTGATCAATTTGCCGTGTTTCCTCAATACAGGTTTAATCGGGGTTAATGCTAACGACCTACAAAACGAGATAGCGCATTGTTAATGTTACACTGTTCATAAGACTCACTATGTTCATGCTTCATTTTCATTTTCTTTGTTTACTTATTGAATTACGATTCTGAAAACATACTGCTTCTCCAAAATCACCCACCATTCGATTTTTCTTAGGTACAATCTAATAGGTACTCTCTGGTTATGCCAATAACATACGATCCTCTTTAAAGCTCTAATGCATTGAATCCAGGTCCTTTTTGTAGTACATTGAAAGAACAAGTCAGTTTATATTGCATCAATATCTTACAGAGGCATATGAGATTCAATACAGTTCATATCTTGATGTAAGTGGTGGATGATATTGATTTATGTAGAGCAAGCTTCAGATTTTTTTTTTCACACAGCAATATATATAAATCGAACAAAGTTCGAAAAGTGTGCCGGAGAATAAATTAAATGAATAACTCTTTCACACACTACCACACAAAGTGGAAAATTTGAAGCAAATTTTTGTCAGAAAACAACTACTTCTCCCTATGAACAATGAATTACATCTAAGCTACATTTGTGCACTGTTCCTCCGAAATTGGAAGTGCAAAAAGCAACTATATTTAGTGGAAAAATAAGTTCTTTACTGCACTCATCTGTCACTCTACTTCAACATGCTGTCAACTGTCATCATGAGATTGGCAATACGTTTTAAACAGTTACATATTTTATATTATTTTGTATTAATGTTAGCAGAGTTAAACAAACAATGGTTTCCGGATAAAAACTCCATAATAAAAACTGATCCGCTTTGTTCTAAACCGTCTACCTGCATAGACCAAATTGTCTGTACTATGGTTATAGAAACGTCAGTCAAAAATTAATTCTGACAATTACAGAATTGAAAGTTTCAAAATGAGTATTATTAATGGAAAAATACATGATAGTGATCTGTTTCAATGCAAATCGAGAGTAATAATTAATTATTTAAGTTGCGCTCTTCATTTTCCTACATCTAGTGCTGCACCTTAATAAATCATTTTTTGATTTTTGCATGAACGTAGAAAAACATGTTGTATGCAACTCGTGCAAACATTGTTTATTGCACTTGTTGCATAAATAACTATTTTTTCTAGTCCTCAATGGCAAAAGAATTTTAAAATTTCCCAAGTTCGTTTCAGGACATGAAGCAGAGTTTCATTACAGAAAAACCCGAAAGTGACGAAAACAGACTTTTATAATTTGTAGCAAAGCCTTTTTGTGGCTCTCATGCTATCTTATGCTATGTCCATTCATGTATAAAATACTCACCCTACGACTGGAGGGGGTAGGGGCATATTCCGAGGCACCTTATCGCCAATAATATGAACGCAGTGCTGTGGAAAAAATCCCACCTGGAAACCCCTCTTACCCCTCCACCACATAGACTCCCCTGGACTGGCCATGTCGATGACAGATATCATGTCTCCCACTTCCAAGTTTAGCTCATCTCTAGCCTAGAAAAAAACGCACTCACAGTGGACGTTTCGATCAGAAACAAAGGTAAAGCAGATCGTCCCACTTATCACGTAGTATCTGATTTCTGAATATTTTACAAGAGAGAGAAAAAACGAAAATGGATGACAATTTAATCGCCCTGTAGATCTCAATATGGTATATTTTAAAATAATAACTTATATTTTAACCTGTTAATAAGATAAGGGTATAGAGGGTTAGGCTCGATATAAATATGAGTAGGCCTACATCAGGCTCTCTACTGCAGACATTATGGATAATAAGGCTAAAACAAATGATTAGTTTAACAAGTGTTACTTGATGAAGTCAAGGCCAACTAAAATTATGAATTTCCATGGAATATTTGAAGGCGTGAAATAGCAAAGTATTATCACTTTGAAATCAGACTGAAAACGTCTATTGCAAATATAACGCAGATAAGAAAAAATCAAGTTGATGATGACGAAACGTCTGATGGTTATATAATGGGTGATTAGCACACAATATATCGATATTAAAAAAAAATCGAAATTTTCCAAGGATTTCTTCTGGGGCCTGTACTCACCTGCGAAACGTATCGTCGGACGCTGTAAGCTGCAGCTACGGCAGGAGTATTGATCGATCTGCTCTCTTCACTCGGTACTAGCAACCTGTGACCTTTGTTGTCCATTTGGAGCCAGTTCAGGACTGGTCCACAGTTGACCGAGTTATCGGCAATTTGACTGAACCGTTCCAGATAGAGAGTAAGTTTATTCTGAAAAGAAGGTGAATCATTACAGATTAAAACGGCATATGCAACGATTTGAAATATCGGCCAATCAACAGAGCAATTTTTCTCAGGAAAGTTCAACTTAAATTGCATCGTCGATTTTTTTCTGCAATTTGGTCGTCACGGAGTGTTGAATTATTAACAACAAAATTATCCTCCCCACTGGGGGTACAACCTCCCCCAAACTCCAAAATCTGGAGAATCTTGACATTTTTGAGTTCTGGGCAATACAAATATGAGTTTAAATAATAATAATACATAATAATCCCCCAAATCGCTGAAACGTGTTTTTTGGGGGTATATTCTAGAAAAATGTAAAATTATCAGTCCTGAGTAATGAATTTGAGCAAAAATATTAGGCAGAAATTATTAGAAACAATTCCCCCCCTCGCACTCGAGGTATATCCCGCTTTAGAATGTTCTGAAATCTTCTGGAAATTATTAGTAAATTCGAGATCGTCGTGGAATGGATCTGAACAGTATCTGAAGGTTCTAGAACGTACTGAAATGACACACAAGTGAAATGATCTAAGATTCCCGGCCGGGTGTTGCAGCTATAAGATATATAAATCTGTGAAGGGTTAGTCGTCGAATCAAAAATGAACACATCAGAATAAAACACAAGTTCATGAATAATTTTAGTTCGAAAATATGAATAGGATATTCATAAAATCTGTTGTGGAATAATCTGCGACTGAAAGACAAACTTTAGTCGCTATTTTCCATCGTTCAAGATAACCTCTTGGGAGGCATTCATGTTGAAAAGGGGAACATTTCCATGAAAATTCAAAAATTAAAATTGTGATTTATTTGTAATATCTAACAGAAAACAACTACTTCCCCGGCACAAGCCACGCTGGGCATTCAACTACATCTGATAGATATTGTGAAAAGACTCTAACTGAAAAGAAAAGAAAAAATCTGGAAGTGAAAATTACAAGCTCTTCAATCCTATCAATCCTTCTGAAGAGCTTGGCAAAGCGAAATAGATTTTCGTCGACCAAAATGTATTGGGGATTAAATGCGAGAGAAGCGAACCTTGCTTCAATGAAATGACCGATTTCTGTGAGTGATATTTTTTAATAACATCCTCCCTATCTGATTTATTTAATGATTTTTTCAATGAAAACTAGAGAAAATTAAAAAATCAACTATCTAAATGAAAATGCGAATTTTCACTTTCAGATTTTTACTTTTCAGTTAAATTCTTTTAACAATATCTATCAGATGTAGTTCAATGTCCAGCGTGGCTTGTGTGAAAAATAGCGACTAAAGTTTGTTTTTCAGTCGCAGATGATTCCACAACAGATTTTATGAATATCCTATTCATATTTTCGAACTAAAACCAAAATGCAATGCCCATGACAGGTCTATGTCAAAAAATAACTTTCAAAGTGTTACCGCAGAAGAAATATTTCCCTCATATCCATCCCTTATGTGTATGATTCTGAAGAGCCTGGTTTTTTTTCAATCCTATCAATCCTCTTGAAGAACTTGACACAGCGAAATAGATTTTCATCGACCAAAATGCATTGGGGATTAAATGCGAGAGAAGCGGACCTTGCTTCAATGAAATGAACGATTTCTGTGAGTGATATTTTTTAAAAACATTCTCCCTATCTAATTTATTTAATGATTTTTTCAATGAAAACTAGAGAAAATTAAAAAATCAATTATCTGAATGAAAATGCGAATTTTCACTTTCAGATTTTTTCTTTTCTTTTCAGTTAGAGTCTTTTTACAATATCTATCAGATGTAGTTCAATGTCCAACGTGGCTTGTGCCGGGGAAGTAGTTGTTTTCTGTTAGATATTACAAATAAATCACATTTTTCATTTTTGAATTTTCATGGAGAACGTCTACCGGGTCTGCTACTATGTAATAATCTCCGAAAGTGAAATTTGAAGTGTTCTAGAAAAACACATATATAGAACTTTGAGTCAGAATCATCCTAAGTATATAAAGCTATGACCCACTTTTGGGATACTTTGGAAAGTTTTAGTACCCTAGAGACAGACTTCCGACGCCAAAGATTCAGCAAATTGTATCGTAATTTATAAAATATTAGTCCCTCGGTGATTTTGGGTAGAGGGTGGGTGACCTATATATACTGGCAATACAGTCGAGTCTCTTATCGATCTGCGAGTACGAATAAATATATAGAACACGACTATATAATGCAATTAGGACAGGAAACTGACATGCCGATCCATTGCCAATTTGGCAGTTTACATTTTAATGATATTATTATCTATTCGGTCTCGAAGACTTTTGACAGTTGCTCACAAGCGTTGCGGTCGGTTAACGGAATTAACAAACGAGTTAACAATTGTTTTTATAGCCCCGATTGAAATCAATCTTCATTTCTTCAGTATCACGGTGGACGACGATATTTGTTAGTCTGCATGGAGTAACCTTTGACGATGGGAAATAAGATGTTGAACAAAACGAAATCCTCCTCCAGAAAATCCTACGTGGCGAAATATAGACAAATTTGACTAAAATATTTTTTAAAATAAATAAATGTTAGTATTTCTGATTTTAGATTTTTTATTTTGTTCATTGATTAATAAATAAAAAATCGAACTGGATACTGGATCTATGTTTATTGAGAAAGGCACTTTTCATTCCCGACAATTTTGTTTAACGTATTTTTCCATATATTCCGTGTAAAAATGAAAATTTTAATGTTGGATAACGAGTATTAGGAATATTTTTGAATTCATCGCAATTTTTGAATTAGAAATACTGTTATCGATATGACGACACAGTTTGTAAAAAATAATTTGGTTTGCGAACGCCAAACTTGAAGAGAGTATCGATAAAGTTGGTATTGGAAATTGATTTAAATCATTGAAGAATAAGAATACCAAGACGTTAATATTTGACTATTTGTAGTGTCAGAGGAGCTGCTCGGGATTTTCATATTAGATAAACGCAAAATTTCTGAATACGAGTTACATGAAACAGGAAGTAATTTTCCAGACTAGTTTCAGTTTCACGAAAACTACGACGAAAAGATAATGGAATCTCTTTGGCTGCAATCCAAAGTATTTCATTTTGCTGCCAAATTGGATTTCTACAAGCGGCATCAGTAATGTAAACATAAATGAACACAAAATGGTTTACATTTAAAATCAGACACGGACTGAAATTTGCAAATCGAGCCCGAATGAATTTTGCTACCGAACGATACAATTAGGGCCCAAAAGCACTCTGACTTCGTCGATATAAATGAAATCATAATGAAAGGGTTCGACGAAAAATCCTTGTTAAATAATCCATATTATCGCATAATCATAAGTTTGTTATGAGATTTATGAACCAATTTAAGTAATTCTTGTGGAAGCTCTTTGCCAATAATGTAAAATATATAAATCTACGTCCGTAGAAGGCAGTAGTTGTTTTCTCCTATTGATTTTTCTGTTTGGAGACTTGCCGACGGAAATATTCCTATTAATTATGCATGAGTTTGTTTATGAGATTTATGCAGCACGGCAAAGTAGCATTATAGGTATAATTCAACTGTCCTAGTAGGCAGTAGTTGTTTTTAGTTAGAGAATTGACGTAAAAACCTGGTTTATAAATGTACGTGGAAAATGTTATTATGTAATCCATTTTTAATTGTTTTAAACCTTGTTCTTGAGAAGAATTGATAGATACTCTTTACTGGGTTATAACCATGTCAAACGTTGAATTCGATGAAAGTACTGAACAATGTCGTAATGTTTGTCGGGGGACTAGAGCCGGAAATTAGTTGTTTCTGGATATTAGCGACGTAGTCCACGGATTGTACTATTTTTCATTATCTGATTGTCGAGCTTAACACGTTTACATGTTTCGTTATAATTCCACTGGAATTTAAACAATAGAAAATAGATCTGCCAATGTGTTACCTAGAAAGCTCGTATTTTTTTTTTTGAGTATTTCCACTGAAAAGGCAGGCATTCGCTGGTCCTGTGGGGACTCGGGGCCAGGTAGAATCTGTCTGTCGTAAGAGGCGAAAAATACCACCACCACAACAGGTGCACCAAAACAGGGGCCTTTGGAACTGATTCGAGGGAATCCAAGCTAACCGCCCCCAGAACGCCGGCCAGAGGAACCCTCAAGTGGCAAACGCGGATGTAGGCACTCCGCGAAAGGAAACCACAGAAACCGAAGGTACCTCCAAACACAAATTAACAGGGGAATTTCCCAAGGGGTCCCAGCAAACATTTCCCTAGGGACCTAATCTGTCGTAAGAGGCGGCTAAAGGACCACATCTACAAGGGTGCTCCTGAGGTGCAACCATAGGTGCTGAGGCAGGCATACGGGAAAAGGAGATCAAAAGAACCGAAGGTACTCCCAAAATACAAGTTAACAGGAGAACCTCGTAGGGGTCCTCCGAACCCACGTCTGGAGGAACTTCTACTGTTATCCCCAAAGTGGCCTATAAACAGGATCTTCAAACCCTCCCCAGGAGAACCTCCCAGGGGTCCTACAAACAGGATCTTCAAACCCTCCCCCATTCGTGCAAAAAGAAACAGAAAAAAGAAGGTTCAAGAATCTTCGGTCATTCAAAACATGAAGTCTGTCAACCTGACGTTTATGTCATATTAGATTACAAGATGTATCATTGCTGTTTATATTTGTGGTTGACTTGACGACGTGGTTTTGTGGCTACGCTGATGGTCCCCTGCCCTATTATTGTATTACCCTAGAGCCGCTCACTCTGGGTTTAATGGCGACCACAAGGCTGACGGAAGAAGAGGAGAATGGCAAGTCGAGCTGACCATATCCGGACTGGAATCTCCGATGACAACCTAGGTGAAGACTTTTTAAGTTCCAAGGAGTTTATGCGAATATCGTCAGAACATGTGGCATCGCCGACAAGCCGGGATCGCCGAAACGGACTTCTACTTCGGAGACCTACGACAAGGTGGACTTACCTTGGACGGAGATGAACAGTCCCGAGTACCACTAAAGGATTTATAAGAGTCCCTCGGTATATAATCTAGTTCCAGAAAAAGTGCTTGTAGTGGAGAGCACGTCTCAAAGACTCTTGGAGGGTTTGAAGAAAGAACTCGGCCCCTATAGATACCTATTACGTCAGCTTGGCTAGCAACAGCTAACAGTTCCTTCTGACTGGTATAAGGTGAATGAGCTGATTCAATATTGAAAATTATATTTTTTCAAGAAACGTTAAATACATCCTCACCAAGAAGTTCAACCAAACACATAATTTCGGAGAATTACAACAAGTAACAGTTTATCATTACATAATTATTTGATAATTCAGTAAAATTCGCTTTTTACAACTTTGAAGTTTTTTGCAAAATGAAATTAGATGTCAAGCTTTTGAGAAAGTGCATCTCATTTAGATAATAGGCAGTCCAAACATCTTCGGTCTTTTCAGATACTACTACTAGGACAGTGTTTCTATTTCAAGCATCAAAACTTTCATAATTAGTTTAATATTTTTCAAAATCTATCATGTTTATCTCAATATGTTCTGACATGAAACACCTGTTTTGGCATAAAACTGATACCAGTCCGGTCCTGTTTGAAATAACGAATTTTTCTCAGGTTTCGTCTGCAGCTTCTAGTTATAACACGCAGCCAACTTATTTGGAGCGCGAATGAGTCAGTAAATGGAAATCCTTCGTCTGGAAAGGGGAACAACTTCATGAGTCACACATTTTAAATGTTGTCGTGCATGCGAAAAATCGATCCGACAAAGAAGGAAACGAAAATATGGCACACTGTAAACCCGTTTCGATAAAAACCAGATGCACATATTAATGAAATTCATCGGCGATGTACGTTATTTCAGTTATTCCTGAATTAAGTGTCATGTTTAGATACTGCTTTGGATCCATATCATGACGTGGAAAAAATTAAGGGAAATATGAGTAATTCATTCAATATATTTCATGAAAAATGAATAAATCATCCATTCAACAAGGAAATATCAGTCATTACATTTTACTTCGTGTTTGGTATAAGTTTATTTAAATGCATATTTATTTTGATTACAATTTCTTTGATTTATTTATATACAGTGTGACCCATTTAAGATGGAAGCACCCTTATAAAACTTACATTTTTCAACCGATTGGAATGATTTTTGTTTCGTTAGGTAGACATCCAAGAAGTCTACTAAGACACCAAATTTCATGAATAAATCTCCATTTCCAGAGAAAATGACAGAAAACTAATACAAGTTAGTAACGTGCGTCCAGCAATAAGGAGACATTTTCAAGCGAGATATTACGAACCACGATGGAACGGCCGATATATCGGTATCGGCCGATTATCGGTATCGGCTAAAGTTTCTATATCGCACGGTCCCACAAATAATTTCAGATATTTGTTAAAATTTTGTTTTTTTTTCACATTTCGAAGAATACTGGATGATTCTCAGAAATCAAAAATTATTTAGGAAAAGCACTCGAATAATGTTTTGCATACTTTAAAAAATCGAAAATTTATAAATCTCAAATGAATTTCAAAATTTGATTGGTGACGCCGCTGATACGAGACGATGTTGATGAATATATGCAAAATAATTTTTACATTCGAGAAGATTACAAAAATCATTATGTGATGACCGGGAAATAATATTTATATACTGACATAAATGGTATATACCTAATTAAAAGAATTTGTTTCTTATTTCAACTAAATATGTTCTTGTGCTATGACACTTCTTTGATTCAAATAAGTTTTGGTTCATTCAACCGATCCTTTTTTGTGTGCAATATAATTAATATAACTCATGACTTCACGAAGTTGGTTATAACAATTGCATTTCTGTTATTACTTACCTATACTAGTTACAAAACGACGAAAAAAGTTCTAATAGTCTCAAAAGTCAAGTCAAGTTGATAACGACTTGTTTACTTTCACATTATTTTGTGTTGTCAAATAAAGCAGTAGTTTTTCAATTTCTTCTTTTTTTACCAAGACAAATTCCAAGTAAAATGTGCAACACGTTAGGGACTTTTCCCACTTCCTTGATTTGCGGAACTCGTCTCAAGTTGGTGCCAACAAACTTTGTGGAAATAAAAGCGTTTTCTGACTTGTTGCACAGTAAACTATTTTTCCACGTAAAAGTGAATGTTTACTCAAAGTTTATTAATACGATCAAATGAATTTACGTTATCAAACCAAGTAATTTATACATTACTTTGACTCATGCTTAATGGGCGAACATTATACGATCAAATTACTAAGCGTTCCTGAAGTAAGAGGCAGGAAACGATCTATTATATCTTCATTTCATATACGCCATTATTTATTCCATTTCTGCTTGTCAGGTAGACTGTGCATCAGAGTGCAGAGAAAGAGCTAAACTTTACTAGTGTTTCTGATGAAGAGAAAATGCTTCCTCTGCATTTGGTATAAAAAAGAACAATTTACATTACATCAGCTTTTAAAAAGATTTTGTAACAGTACTTACGAAAAGCGATGTTAATATAAGCCGGCTGGAGTTATCGTAGGACCATCTGACAACTGTAAATGTTAATCAATTGCATGACGAAGGAAACAAGCTTTACCTCTCCGTCTTGACCGGGTCTGCATTGATGATCGGTACTATCGTGAAACTATACAGTATCGGAAACTTTTCATCTGGGGTATAGACAGAAATCCACGCGAGCAACAAGGAACGCAATCATATGAAAATACCACATAAAAAAGTGAGACGCACTACTGTGTGCCTATCCTGTTACCACAGCCGAAGAATTAACAGCTCACGTTGATATCCCTTCCTTGAGCGAGTAGAGGAGAAATTGTAATGCTTTCTCAATATATTAGCAAGCTATTCTTCACGCTCTCATGAACATACCCCAGATAAAAAACTTTCCGATAATGTATAGTATGCAGATAGCCACCTGCTTTTGATTACCATTTGCTAGTTGTTACAGGAAGAATTTCGGCAGTCGTATGGCAAATCTAATTAAGAATAGTCTAAGAGCCAGTGGCCGGCTACCTGGATGTATTTGACCAGACCTAGAGTTTTGTCCAGAGAGTCCCCTACACTTACCAAACATGAAGTGGGGACTGACTAAGTCTAGCTCGGTGGTCCGTGGAAATACGGCCTCGCAACACAACCCGGTCGTTTTTAGTATTTCAGTGAACGTTGATAAAGATGCCCCGCCCCGTGTTCCATCATGTTAAAATGAATAAAATGATTATAAATGTATGAATAAATCTTTATATCCTCTTTTTATCCACTTAATACTATTGAATTTTGACTTGAACAATTGAAAAAAAAATCATTTAATTTTAATTCATCATTATCATCATCATTATTATACCCTAATATTCATTAATGCTTAATTTTCTGCAACATAATTTATTTGAAATGGTAGAATTTATTTCAAGCCGTAAGATGGACGGCGGAGTTTGAGGGCCCAACTGTCGGAAAACCATCGTGTTATTCACGGCTTTGTATTACTATTATTATTATTATTAATATTAACATTAATATTGTAACAAAAACCTATAATAACATTCAAGTCTAAAAATAATATACTTTTATACAGGGTGTAACATAAGTACGTTAAAATATTCAAGTGACGTATAATATAATAATGCATCCTATACACGCATCTGCTCAGGAAGTAGTGAAGATTTTTTTTTGTCTACTGATGTGTGTTCTCAATAATATGGTCAGCCGTGTTGAATATAAGCTTCTAAGACTATATACAGTGTGACCCATTTAAGATGGAAGCACCCTTATAAAACTTACATTTTTCAACCGACTGAAATGATTTTTGTTTCGCTAGGTAGACATCCAAGAAGTCCACTAGGACACCAAATTTCATAAATAAATCTCCAGGGCCAACTAATTTTATTTTTCTAGGTCAAAATTCTAGAAAAATTACTAGCGATTTTTTCAGAAAAAATATGACTTGACCACTGGATTCGCGACATTTTCAAATGGTTTATATGTAAATTACGTTGAAATGCGTCAATGAATAAAAAAGTTATAAAGGAATGAAATTTGAAAAATATGCCGTTTAATTAACCCACCCATTCAATTTCAGAACTTCAATCGAAACTTTGACTACACCACTGGATTGAGGGTGTCTCGAAATATCACTGACTATAATTTCATTGAAATCTGTCTATTCATAAACATTATGAGATAAAATGACATTTTCCTGAAAATCCATTAGTATTTTTCAAATTTTATTATCTTATGATTTTTTTATTTATGAACAGATTGCGATGAAATGTTGACTAGTGATATATCGATACCTCCTCAATGTAGTGGTGTTTTCCGAATTTTGATTAAAGTTCTGAAATTGAATTGGTGGTTTGAAAAAACGGCATATTTTTCAAATTTCATTTCCTTATAACTTTTTTATGGATTGATGCATTTTAACGTAATTTACATATGAACCATTTGAAAATGTCGCGAATCCAGTGGTGTAGTCAGATTTTTTCTAAAAAATTCGCTAGTAATTTTTTTAGATTTTTGACCTTGAAAAATAAGATTGGTTGGCCATGGAAATGGAGATTTAATCATGAAATTTGGTGTCCTATCCTATCCTATCCTATCCAATCGGTTGAAAAACGTAAGTTTTATAAGGGTGCTTCCATCTTAAATGGGTCACACTGTATAATGACATATGATAATGGTACGAACAGCACTTGTATTGTTGTGTTCTAGCTCCCGATCCATTTGGTACATACCAGCTCTAGCCAGTGGCAAATTTTTCACGTTTTATAGAATTTGGTTTAATAAATAAAATACATTCATTCACAATCAAGTCATGTCATCCTCATGCAAACCATACAGTATCATTTTATATACACGTGCATAAAATAAACAAAAGAACAATAAACAGGCGTAAGCGCGCGCGTCATAACTTTCTGAGATTTTGGCTTGTAATTATTATTGTAGATAAAAAGTTACATTGCATTCCTGTTTTAGTCGCTGTTTATCCACTTAAGGAAATAAAACACTGGAAAATCATTGATAAAACGCTGTCTGAAACACTCTCACAGTACATAACAATTAGGAGTATTCTGAATTATACTTGATTGTTATAACTTCGAGCACCTGTAGATTTTCTGAAGCCGGAAAAATGTTGATCTCATCAAGTGTGAATTCCCTATTTACCAAACTATGCCTATTTATTCCAAAATAATGCTAGTTTTTAGTAGAGTAAACTTTCTCATAGTCAATATTTTGAAAGTATTTGTACGGAAACCGATGGCAAAAAAAAGATATGAATTATAACTATTATTATGTGGATCACCGACCAATCGAGATGTCATGTCGCTTTGATAAATCAAAATCGATAAAAGCAAATCCCGAAAAACCCATCAATGCCATGAAGGAAATAAGATCGATCGATATGAAGAGGATATAAGATTGCCGGAAACCATAAATTCAATCTTTATAAAATAAAGGAGTATGTTGCTTCCATTTGCTTTTCGTAAACTCATTTACGAAAGGGAAACATAATAATGAGAAGGAGACAGAAACACACTTCCTACTTCTTAGCAACACTTTCAGTAACATTATTGAGAAATCTTGTTGATTTTTCACAGCTACGCATTTTTTAACGAAAATAAATTCATCTTTTTTCTTGTTTTCACAGAAGATGCAAGTGAAAATACCACCTTCCTGGGATAAACGTTACTACAAGTTCATTTAATTCGATATCAAGGCTTTCAGAAAACCGTGAGAGAAGTCTAAAAAGATTGCTTACCTCGAGATCTTCATCATTCGGTGACTGACCAGAGAGATCCTGAAGCTGAGAAATTTTTCTATCGAATATGCATTGATGCAGTTGATCGTCCACCATCTTGAAGTTCTCGAAATTTCTCTGTACAATCCAACAGGCATCTCCGGAAGTAACCTGTACCATGAACCATTCGATGTCGGTGTCTTCATTTGCTGAAAAGTTATAAAGATGGGTAATATAACAAGACTTCGTTTATCGGCAATTACATTTTTTTTTCAGGAAATTAATATTTTGCTTTAAGACGCAACATCAGCGCGTCATCACGAAAGTCAAATTTTATCATTGCCCCGCACATGTTGGGTGTATGGGGATATATTTTTCAAGAGCGATAGTGGAGGTAACGAAGCACTTGTCCGTAAAAAAACTACGTAGCTGGGAGCGCCAATAAGGTAGAAAGCTTTTAATCGTAGAATCGGTTTTGCGTCAAAACTAATAATTTTATACAATTTTTTTTCTTCTTCCGAGTCTATAATCTCCTTAAGATTTCGGGAATTTGCCTATTTTGCGGTATTTCGATTTTTTCTAATGGATTACACTGTAGAAAAAGGCCTTTCAAACACGTGCGATTTTTTTAGCACGACGGCGCAGCCATAAGTGAGGTGTGAAATTTTCCCCAAAAAATATTGACAGAATTTGTCTCTGTATCATATTAACCCAATGATTATAAAAAAATATATTTAATTGAATCCAACAATTACTGAAGCAGCAAATGATCAATGTGCCTGCCACTTTCACCAATATACACTCTCAATCTATTTCGGAAGTTATTCTCCACACGTCCCAGAATGTCTTCTGAAACTTCCCTAAAAGGGAAAGGAGTTGTAGACGGAGTTCGACAGAACTCATTTAAATGTATTCCGAAAAATAATTCTATTTTATAATCCAGTACGATTAGGTTTTGAGACGAGGATCGATTGTAGCACTACCAAACTTGGTAGGCTAGTTATATTTTTGTGAAATGTCTTCCAACGCAGAAACTGCTTGTGTTTACTCAGCACTAATTCTGGTTGACGATGATATTGCCGTAACTGGGGAAAAAATACAGACCATCCTCAAAGCAGCCAATATTGATGTCGAGCCGTACTGGCCCGGTCTCTTCGCAAAGGCGCTAGAGGGAGTCAACATCAGGGAACTGATCACCAACATCGGATCCGGTGTAGGAGCAGCTCCTGCTGCAGAACCTGTCAAGGAGACAAAGAAGCAGGAATCGGAATCTGAAGAGTCTGACGATGATATGGGACTTCGACTCTTCGATTAGGGTTCATGTTGAAAACATTGTCTTGACATAACTAGTTGTTGAAACCATGATAAACACAAAAAAAAACCGAAATTCCAGGGGTGGAACGTATATTTTTTTTTTTCGTTTAAAAATAAATAAATAGATTTTTGCTGTAATCTTGGAAATCTTGATTTATCGGAAAAACAACTCAACGAAGTGAACAACAATTCAATTCTCTCAAGAATGATGATGCGAGTATTTGGGTACATAAAATGTGTTTTGTCGCACTTCACAGAGATGTTTGCGGATGATCCGAACATCATGAATAATCTAGTGAATATGGAATTATTATACTAAAGCAGCAACCCATACCCTCTTTGGGCTATATGCAACAATTTTAGAGTAGTGTGACAGGTCCCACTTATACATGCAAAAAAAAAAGTTTTGTTTTACTCCTGCCTCATTTTCAACTTACCCATAAAACTCATTCATATCTCGCATATATGTTTAATAACACTATTGTGAAGCACAAACCTAAAGCTTCAAATCACACACTTCATTTTTTATGTAGGATGTGTACGAGCGATTATTTTCAACATTTACTGAAGAAATTGCCGGGATTATGGGTGAGTTGAAAACTGAGACAGGAGTAAAACCCAGTTTTTTCTTTGGTATTTATTAGTGATACTTCTCACTAGTCTAGAATCGTTGCATATGGTCCAAAGAGGGTATTGATTCCTGCTTCAGTATAATTATTTCATATCAACTAAAATATCCATGACTTTCGGATTCTCCGTAAATATCGTAGAAGGGTTATGTGAAGTGGGATAAAACACAATAGTCGCTCTAAGCAAAACGTACCTCAAGACAAAAATTAAAAAGGAAAAACAAAATAAATGACTCACTATGTTGAGAGTGGAGTGACTGGTCCATGTTGGTCTGAAGGGTGACGCTCAGTTGGGGCAGTTGCACCTTCTCGTAATGAAAATGGGCACATTCCTCCAGCTTCGGAAATCGGCAAGGTTCCGCCCCAGGAGCAGGAGCCCCTCCCGCAGCCTCGCTGATTTGCATGTCGTACACCTCAGTGCATAATGCCTGCAAAACAAAAAAAAAAACATTAATATATGTAAAAAACGTCCATAGCAATATACAGGAAGGACAATTCACAACGAGTTTAATCAATTGATATCTTTCTGTCACTTCCTGTAATTTCGAGATTGTATCTCGAGTCTTCGTGATATCCCGAATTCATCTAAAATATTTTTATTGAATATCCATTTCCAGTTACATCGAACCTGGCTATGAACTTTTTATTTCAAATGATGAAAAAAAAAAAATGTTTTGTCTAATGTACGGTTTTCGAGGAATTTCTAAAAAGAAGATTCAATAGTGTAACGTCATTTGAATATGAACGAATTTTTCATCCTATTTGACAAATTTATCTCGACTTCATTTCGCAACGTCGCGATGCATCTAAGTTTAGAATCTGGAATAGTTGGAATAGCTTCCTCATACTCAAATAAAATTAATAAAACAGTGAGCAGATGTTCGTCCTGAGACCCTTGAGATATTTATTTACATACATGAAAACTGATGTGGTTTATTCAAGCTGATTGCAATCGCAAATAATAGTAACTTTGGAAAACATTACATTGTTGTGAGTTCCATTTTAATGAAGGGAAATAGATGACCATATTTATGTAATTGATTCTGAGTAATATATTGTTTGACTATCACGATAAAATTATTGTACGACAAAATGCAGAATTTTCAAAAAATACTCTCACCTTGCTGGCACGAAAACTGTGTTGCTTAGAAACGCCACGAGAGCTTGCTCGAGTGGTGTATAGGTAGTGTGACCGCTTGCTAATCCAAGGTACGAGGGTTAGATTCACCGCGCCGACGCACCGGTCTCGTGCATGGCATCACACGTTAAAAGGTAAGGGCTGCGTCTTTCCTAGCTCGCACAAGTCTCTCGAGGAATTTTGAGGGTGGATCGTAAGGGTGCTGCCGGTTGACCGGAATAACAATTTTAAAGGCAAAAAAAGATATCAGTAACCTGTAAAAACGAGTTTAAAAAGTGAAGCTGATCTAATAAATGATGTTTTCTGTCTAGTGTACCACGAATTCGAGAACCCAGAAAGGTACACATGGTACCGAAGAAAGAAGAGTGAAGGAGATTCCTAGCGGTACATGGTGAATCACCGAGTTAACACATTCGTGGACAGACATGCTATAGCCGTCATGAGCGCTCCTATATTGCTCCTATGTTGCTATATTTTGTGGGATTGTTCTTTCAGTTGGAAATTAACAGTCTCTTTCTGTTTTTCGTTTTTTTGTGACGGTTTTAGCAGGTCCGTCACAATTTTTTTTTTGTGTAGTGGGACAGAACTGCTATAGACGTCATCTGTGTTTCGTTAAAAAGTACGAAACAAAAATTTTTATTTCATACAATTCGTCACATTTGGACAAAAATAAACGCGATTCTGTAAAAAAATGGGTGACGATTTTTTGACGTCTTTCGAACTCCTGTCCACGAATGTGTTTAATTACGATGAGATAACAGTCACAGCTTAACGCATGCACACAACTCGAATTAAAATAATGTAATTGACCAAGTGGGTCATTTAATGGCGGTGTGGCGGGGTATTTGGATGACAAAACAAGAAGGCAAACCGAGTTGAAACTGAGGGAATTTGTTTTTTCGCTCGCAATTGACACAAAAACATAATCTGAGCAAGCTAACCTAGCTTGCGAGTCAATCGAAAATGCGTGAATTAATTTTTCGCTGGCAATTGACACACAAACCTAACCTGAGCAGGCTAACCTAGCTTACGAGTCAGTCGAAAAGGCGTGAATTAGTTTGTATGCAAACCGAGTTGAAAATACGTAAATTACTAGCCAACCATACCTGACAACCCTTACCTAGACCTAATAACAATACAACATTGTTACGAAATAACGACTAATTATCCAAAATTCGGAAAGAAAGAACGCTTCTATCGAAAACAAGTGCGCATGCGGAACTGCGGGATCAAAAGTAGAATGGTACGGCTAGACACTTTTCATTTAGGTACGAATAGAGAGGCAGGTAGATAAAAAGAGGGAGCGAGAATGAGGCAAAGGAGCGAGAGTGAGGCAAAGGAGCGAGAGTGAGGCAAAGGAGCGAGAGTGAGGCAAAGGAGCGAGAGTGAGGCAAAGGAGCGAGAGTGAGGCAAAGGAGCGAGAATGAGACAAAGGAGAGAGAGACAGTGGTAGTCAGAAGAGAGAGACCGGGAGAGTCAGTGTTAAGCCATAAGAAAATTATGAATGTTAAAGAACTTCATATGTTCCTAGATACGCCACTGAAAGAATACAAAGAAAATGAAAAAAAAAGGAGGCAGATTGAAACAGGAAATGGACATTATTCAAGGACACACACGAATACAGTACTATTGAATTGAATGCAATGCGAATGAACTCAAAACTCTATGACATATGATCTATGAATTTTACACAAACACAATCCGAATAACTGAAAGCGAAATGATATATGATTTAGCGCCAGCAATACGAACATGCAACTCGTCACCATTCAAAGTACCTACGTGTACGAAGATATGTCAACATGTTATGAGCAGAATCGTAATCACCTGAGATAACTATTCGACGGATTATCAAAATGATGATAATAACCAATGGATTGATTATTATGCAGAGATTGGGTCCTTCAAGCTAAATGGAGATTTGGATTGCGGGAATAAGGACAATAAAAGTGGACCAAATTTTAAAAACGTGACGATGTTTCGACGTTTATTTGACGTCTTCAGGGCGTCAAGGTCTGCACAGTATCCGTCCCGTACGTATTAATGAAGTGAAAAAATCCCGGATTTTCGATTATCAAATAGATGCTTTATATTCACAAGTCATTAGCGCATTCTATTGAAACGATGACTCAAAGACGAACTCAAAGATATCTTCCAGAAGAACGAAAACTGAAATGAAAATGAAAATTGATACGAAATTATGATTTCAAAGGTTTCAAAGAGTGCAGTGCAATTATTTCTCCGGTTAAATTGTTCGATATGTAGGATTTAATCTAACCTCTTGCACTCCCGTGAAGGATGGGTGTATATTGCCATTTTATAACGAATGGCAGGTGTGAAATATTCCAAAAAAGAAAAATTGTGGATGATTTAAATTGTGTTGGAAAATTCATCGAAATTTTGGGAACCGCTGTCCGCCGAACGTCAGCTGACTGGAGCAGAGCCGCAATAATACTGGAACTGCCGGATGTAAGAAAATCGAAGCGGTTCGAGCGGTTTCCAAGATTTTCCGAATTTTTCAACAAAATTTAAAGTTTCCACAATTTTTTTTCGAGTTTTTTTACACCTGCCATTTGTTATAAAATGGCATTATAACCCATTCTTTACGGGAGTGCAATATGTTAGATTACACCTGGTATAACTTGAGAAACATCACAGAATTTTATGAAATTTACACCTACGTTAAATGGACGTGTTCAAGTTGAAACAGTTCGCCCTCTATAGACCGGGGGATGGGACAAGATTTTACTCAGTATGCCTTTTGGAGGACAGTGTTGTCCATATATCCTCATGATAATAATGCATGAATCAAAGAATCGTTGTGGGTTCTTCATATTGAACAATAATAAAAATATTTTCAAAAAATTGTTTATATTCCGACGTGTCATAACATTATTATGGATTTCATTTCATAATGATTCATTGCAGTACTGAGGACTATAATGAAAAAAATATAGAGAAATACTTTATAGGACTGAGTACTATAATGATTCATTGGAGTACTGAGGACTATAATAAAAAAAGATAGAAACAAAAACTCAAAAATTTGTTTAAAACAAAATTGAACAAACAATTCCATTGTTACCTTACGTTTCTACGCACATTACTGACGCACATTACGTTCACATTACTTACTGTAATGCAACAAGAAATCTGTTTTCGAAGAAATCGTCGGAATATAAAATTTTGTAAGAAATTCGGATCATAAACTATCATTATGATCATAATGACGATCATCATGGTACTAGCTGTGAAGATTATCAGACGAGGCATCAGCCGAATCTGATAACACAGCTTATCATAAATCCTTATATCATAAATATCTATTTCGGTACGATTCTAATGCTGGCATGTGTTTTGTAATGAAATAATAAAACTAAAATACTCGAAAAACCATTGGTACTTATTTTAGATTAATTATTTCTTCACGAAACTCATGGCAGCCTGATTAAAATCGTACCTGAATAATTATAATAAAAATAATATTTTTTTAATATGAAGAACCTACGACGAGACTTTGATTCATGCATTATTATCATGAGGATATACGGACAATACTGTCCTCCAGAAGGCATACTGAGTAAAATCGTGTCCCAAAATTTGTCATCATCTCCCGGTCTACTAGTTTTCAATATCTGAGAGAAATGGGGTAACTATTCACAATAGTCTTGTGAATATCTAACGGACGTTGTTACAATGCCCATTAAGTATCCTAACTACCTATTTCCTTTGTTCCATATAGCCCTTCATATGAAAATTAATAGAGATGCTTCAACTTTGAGAGATTTCGTATTATACTGGCACCCATTCAAGACAAGGGGTGAATGCGAACACAATGTCATTATTAGACAAGGAGAACTCTAATCGTGCGAGGAAATACGAAAGATCCTAGCAGAGGCATCAAAATCCAACAAATATAATTGTACAGACTTTCTGAATTATTCAGATTATGGCGCCTTCCATTTTATATTCCTTATCAATTTGTGAATGCTATATACACAAGTGATATACACAAGTGGAAATAAAAAAATAACTACTGCTATAACCAATTATGAATTATCTAGCCCACTGAAAGGCATAACAATGTAAAAAAGATATCTTTTTCCATTACCTGTTCTTAGGGATGTCCTTTAAATAACAGTTTGTCCTACCACAGTTTACCTATTCTACAGTGACCGCCAAAAGTATGTATGGGAAAAAAGTTCATTATTAAAGTATTTTACCCAAATTTTTGCCTTCTCACAGTAAGTGGCATTATATTCAATTTTGTTTTAAAAGTTTTTCCTTGAAAAAAAATATACATATATGTATATATACAGGGTGACCCAGGGTTACACCGCCAAACGATCAGTATCGGTTCATTGAGTGAAAATAAGATTTTTTCTTCATATGAGCATGTGTCCCAACTTCTCCTCGACTCGCTCGAGGAAGGGATATCGACGTGAGCTGTGTCGCATTGCCACGTGGTCTGTTGATGCGTCGAGTGGGGTAACAGGAGAGGCGCACAGTAGTGCGTCCCTCTTATTTGTGGTATTATCATATCATTGCGTTCCTTGTTGCTCGGTAGATTTCTGTCTATAAACTAGATGAAAAGTTTCCGATACTGTATGAAGTCGTAAACCTTTAAACCTTGTCAATATTCACCAGAAGACGACTGCGGATAGACGTTGTGATTTATACAAATTATAGACGATGGAAGTAAACATAATATAACAAAATGATTAGTTTGATCTGTTAGATATTACAAATAAATCACATTTTTCAGTTTTCATGGAGAATGTTCCCCTTTTCAACATGAATACCTCCCAAGAGGTTATCTTGAACGATGGAAAATAGCGACTAAAGTGTGTTTTTCAACTGCAGATGATTCCACAATAGATTTTATGAATATAATATTCATATTTTCGAACAAAAATCAAAATGCAATGCCCATGACAGGTTTATGTCAAAGAATAACTTCCAAAGTGTTACCGCAGAAGAAAAATTTTCATCATTTCCATCCTTGTGTGCAGGGTTGCGACGATTAAAATCTCAATTGATTTTTTTCATTTCTAATCATGATTCAAATCAAATTATAAAAGAGAATTCAATTCTCTTCCCAACCATCTAAATATTTTTGAATTTTGTCCATAATTTTTTTCCCAATTTCGATGTTTATGCCTTTCGAAATTTTTGAGTTGATATGCTCCCAGCGCCCTCTGTCGAGTAATTGCAATGTTTCTTCTCTCAAAAAGTAGTATCGGTAATACCGTTCAAAAAAATTTTGGTTTCATTGTTCCACATCAAACCGTTCAAATTTATCGATGGATGAGTAGTATTCAGATATGCATTTATATTTGATATTTCGAATTTATATTGCAAAAAAAATATTAACGAAATTTTGAAAAAAAATATTAACGAAATTTTTGAATGTTTCCCCTTTTCAACATGATTAGTTTGATTTACTTCAAAGTTGATTTTTTTCTTTTAGGCGCATTTAAATAAATGATTTTCTTTAAAATGAGTTTTATTTAATTTTGATCTGCTTTTATGGTTTAAAAAAAATAAAGATCAAAATCAAGACAAGATGGGTTTATTTCTATGCGTATAAGTTTATTTGGCTCATTAATATACAATCCAGACTATTCAGCACTTTCCATAAATATGTGAGATTGATTTATGTTGATGAAATTTTATTGGTCAATACAAAAAAATATATAAAAATATATATTTAATCGGGAGGAAAGTATACTCTATGTCATATCTTCCTGCAAGAACTATTTAAGTTAAATGGACCCTCATACATGTTCAGATTGTTAGGTACTATAACTTCTTATCAATCTGCCTTCAATTCAATGAACATCAGTAGTACGAAATGTGTTCAGTAGCTGATAAAATCCATACAGACACTTGAATGAATATAAAAGGAAAACTACGTTTCGTTACGATATTGATACTTTCACTAGCGCTGCCGGTGCGGCGTGAGTTCACCGAACAATCATTAGAACAACTGTGGTTTGATCTAATTGAATTTCGCAAAGTACTGCTATGACGTTCTCCACCTTTGATGCTTTGATATTGCAGGCATCAAATTATCACTCCATAACAATAATTGCAATATTGATTGGAAGTGTCTTCACGGCTTAAATGTGTGCCTAAATCCCCAACTTGTAGCCGTAGATGGCATAACGATTCCACACAACGAGATGATTTGTCGCGGTGGCGAGTGTACCGCGACGGGACGGCGTATTACATAATATTTTTGCATCAAATCAGTCACACGGAAGGCGATCCATCGTGACGGTATAGTCTAGACCGAGGCGACAAGCGATAAAATCACAAATCGATCCTGCAGACAAGGCAGATTAAGGAAGTAAGAGAGTAGGCTTTTCAGTAAAACACCAATCGTAGTGGCTACAAAAAGTTGATGAAAAATTAGGTGAAAAAATCGCAAAAAAAAAATTATTAATAAATTATGGAACTAAAAAGTAAAAGATAGAAATAGTTTTGAGAAAGAAGAACTTTAAAAAATTGAAATATTGTTTAAAAACCTTGAGGCGTGAAACGTCGTGAGGCTTTATTTCAAGTAAAATTACTTTTCACGCCTCAAGCTTTGAAGAAAATAATAAAATTTTATACCCTTAACATTATTTTTTACTTTTATTTCATTTTGTATTTTAAGCATCAGGATCTGTTCAATTATCTGTCTTAAGAAGGGGTTTACCTTCTGAAAAAGGTCCAAGTAAATCTCAGACATGAAGGGGGAAGTAATAATAAGTGATGGAGGCGGAGCCCCATGGTAAGGGAAATATAATAGCGTCTCACTTCAACTCCTTGAGGTATAAAATATTTACAAATTTCAGAGTAAGTTTGACCTTGAACGCTTGAAGGGTTTCGAGGCTGTATAAATACGCAAACGGCCTACGCTTTTACGACCCCAGTCAGCATAAAATTGTTAAATTGTCCAGTATTCTCTAACAGGCAGAATTCAAATAAGGGTAATGAAAAGTAAAATTCTTGTTTTCTTCATTAGGATGGATATTTCGTATATTGATTGGTATTGATATAACTTGTGAAAATAGCAAACATCGACATAGCTCAAAAATACGATTCAAATATCGCGTTTATAGTCATCTAAATAGCAAAAACCATTCAAAATATGAAAACAACATCCTACGGATCTTCATTAGAGATATTTATGGATTTTTTTTATGAAAGAGTCCGCGGTTGCATTATTTTCAATTGTATTGTTTTAGCGTACGAGACTTTCGAATGTCTTCGTGTGCGTAAAAAATAAGTAGCGCAATCAGACGTAAAAGGGTTACATAGAAATGTGTGCCAATTCACTTGAATATTTTTTTATCTTGGAAATCATTGCATATACCTATAGAACCAGGGTCCAATACCGGATAGTAGTAGTAGGTATATTATGTTACAATTATTGTCGTTAATCTCGTGCACGTGTGTTAGTAGCAATTACACGATCGTAGCATACATTATTTTTTTACGGCCAATGCTAAATTAAAACAAAACTTTATTTCAATCTAGTTTTGTTCAAACTTCACTTCAACATGAATTTCAATATGAACATTGTGTCCACAAAGAAGATTTGAGTTTCTTTGAAAGTTCTTCTTCTTCAACATAAAATAAAAATATATATATCTTATGTAAATCAACGGTTCTTAGTTTTTTTTTTCGGTGGAATTGAATTTTCATAGACAGTTTTTGCTTTTGTTATAAATTTCTGGTTCTACTTGACATGTTGAAACATAATGAAAATCCATGTTATAGGAAATAGAAAACAGTTTACTCCTGAATTGCCAATATTTTTTTAAACGATGCTATATTACGAGAGTTTTGCTATATTTTGTTGGTGTTTATATTTCAGGAAGCCCAAACTTTTTTTAAATAATTAACATTTTCTCCCAGGTCTACCACTACTCTGACAGCTGACGTTTGTTTGATGGCTAGCTATATCTAGACTATCGCTTACACACAAACTTTTTTTTGAACAGACACCCTGGGTTCTTCATATTAAAAAATGTATAGTCAATTTGTATTGTCGTAATTTTGCATGTCCGAAAGCGGCGGAAAATTTTCTGAATTCCTACGCGTTCTCGATCTAGCCTTCAGGTGGACATGGGGGTAAAACGTTTTGAAATTAAATTATGCAGCTATTCGTTTTATTTTTGCGAGTTTTCCGAGCACCAGACCGACATTTTTTTGTGGTAATTCTCCACGTCTGAAACGTTTCCAAATTTCTACGCGTTTTTAGGATGATGCAGGGGGTAGAATTTTTTCAAATTTTTATACGGTCCGCCCTTTTCAGTATTTTTACGAATCGTTTCGATTTCATTTTTGCAATTTTTTTCGATAGGAAGGAGGTCTGACCCCCCGACCGACAATTTTTTTTCATCAAATAAAATTATTTGACAGTCCATACGTTTCACATTATTTTATTTTTTGCAACTTTTTTCGAGGAGGGAAAAATTATCTGAAATTATTGTATTTTCATCAGTTCCTACTACGTTTGCAGAATTTTAGCTCAATCGGATGTCAGGAAGTTCTAGAATAATAGCTTGTAATAATAACAAGCAGGGACATGAAGTGAAATAAATTTACAGTTCATTTTAATTATTGTTTCATAGTAAATTATTGGACGAAAAAAATAACTCGATATCGATAATATAGTTTGGCGTATTCAAGCAGGGGTTAATAGAAGTAATTACCACCCAGAATGATCATTATTACCAAGAATCTAAGGAGCAGAATAATTTTTTTTTTAAATTTCAATTGAAAACAAACAAATTCAGTAATATCAAATTAAGACAAAAAATATATATTAATAGGATTAAAACAATTCATTCCATCTAAACAATTGAATATTCTTCTTCAACTTAAATGAATTATTGTGTTTTACCAGTGTAGTATTTTTTCAGTGATACCGTGACAACGTTCATTTATTTCCCTTTTTTTACTGCGACAGTTATGAAACGATGCTATTTCTGTTCTTTGGATGTGGTCAATTTTCCTATAATTAAAAGTGAATTTGAAGTGAAATTTAAATTTTTGACAGACAGGAAAAAGGTGTTTCTCTCGTATAAAACGTGCGTTTTTTCACGTCCGTGCATAACTACATAACTCAGGTTTCAAGTTCTTGATTTATATCCATTCGATATTAAAATATTATAGGTGGTTGTTAGAAAATTATAGTACGTACCATGCGTTGTAATGTTAATTAAACCCTCTGAAAAATCACTTTTAACTTTTCTTCTCGGAACAAATATCTGCCTACGAATTTATTAGAATTTTAGGAGTTACACTATAATATAAACCAAGGAACTAGATATTGAGAACCGAAGCAACTGATGGTAGGAGGCCAAACAATAACGATAAATAATTGAATCTTGTATCAGCATTATGACCTGGAAAGTGTACAAGATCAACCCCTTTGCTACTGCAGATTTTCGTTGACAATAAGCAACCGCCATTAAGGATTTCAATGAAACCTTACATAATAATAAGATATGAAAATACTACCTATGTAACTGAAAAGGAGAGGTAATCAATTAGTTACAGGTATAATTTGAACCATTGTCTTCAGAAACATTTATACATTGGACCAACTTCGTAAATATATGTAGAATTCTTGATTAAAAATTAATTTTGAATGAGGAAATGTACTTTAGCCAAATAAACAGTACTTTTATAAAATATCCTAAATCGTTCCACCCTTAGTAGTTTCTTTAAGCGCACTTAAATTTCACTGAGGATTATCAAATCTGTAATTTGCAAGTTTGTTACAGATAAGAGTGTACCCGAACTGCGCCACAGTTCTGATACCTTAAATAAACCGCATCACCACGGTCACCAAATGTGGCGAATGACGAAAATTTTGTGAGGATAAATTTTGTTTGTTATGGCATAAAACTTTGGGTGTCATTTGCAAATAAACGGAGAAAACCCATTTAGGACCAAATGGTTGCGCATGGGTCATATTTCTCGTCTGTTGTACAGAATGTTTCTCAAAGAAATAATTACACTTATCCTTTAAGTGAAATAGTAATCTAAAGATTTAAAATAATTATAAAATTTATAGTTATTTGTCCAACACATGACAGTTATGACTGTCATTATTAATGTCATTTTAGAGAAGTAAACTATCAAATAACACACTAGTGAGTTATAATCCATAAGTCACTAGTGAGTTAGTAAACTATCAAATAACACACTAGTGAGTTATAATCCATAACTCACTAGTGATTATGAGTTATAATCCATAACTCACTAGTGACTTATGGATTATAACTCACTAGTGTGTTATTTGATAGTTTACTTCTCTAAAATGACATTAATAATGGATTAATGACAGTCATGACTGTCATGTGCTGGATAAAATATATTTTTACACACAAATACATTCATACAAACACATATATATTTACAGAAGAAATAGGCAGCAGTATTCAATTTTCAACAAGTGAATGTATTTTATGTCTATCTGTCACATGTAAGTAGCATTTTATCATCTTTTTTTATCAGTTCGAAGGAGTTTATACGGTTCATAACCAAAACGAACTAATCTTACGTAGATAGTAGACATTTGGGCGCGAAGACATATAACAAATACATTTTGTGAGAAGTAATTTTTTAGTCTGTTCAAACCAGACCGAACAAAGTTTAAAATAAAATGTACCTACCAGTCTATTATTTTGGCTATAAAATGATAATTTTTTTAATTAAAAATTATTGCATTATAGGTTTTTGAAGCTAAAACTTTTATCACAAGAAAAAAATGGAAATTGAAACGTATTTGAACATGAATTCATTACTGATGACCTCTCAAGTTGTTGAAGGTATTGGTGAGTTTAGTAATAGGTACGACCCCTACCAGGAAATCTTCTTTGTTTGTGTACAACTGTACAGTGAAACCAACTTAGCTGAAAACGTGATGCGCACTCGTAGCACAACGGATTATAGTCCGTAATAGAGTAAGTTCCAAAAAGTTTGCACTATATGGGAAACTTTTTTATTATGCATTTGTCAGAAAATTTTATTCCTCATAAAAGTTGGTGCTACGCGAAAAACCTTAATTTGGGGTATCAAAATTCTGAATTTTTAAACAGCGTACAGGGGAGAACAAAAAATAGAAATTTTGATCAAGAGTAAACTACCCTTATTTTTGAAAACAATTTGGAATCACAGCCACCCACGTAACAATATTTTTTTTCCTAATTTTTCATAGTTCTATCCTCATAAAGAGTACTAGTACCTCATATGCAACTTAGGCGCCTCCCTCATATTCCTACAACGATATTTCAATGCGAAATTTGGTACAATATCATTTGTACAAGAATATCGACGTTTTTTGAAAATTGTTTGAATTTTTACTAGTTTTTTGGTGCAAATTTGTATCAATCTCTATGCATGTAGGTATATATGTATAATAATTATCAGCATGATTTTATGGAAGGAAATTATTGAATAAATCAATTAATTATAGGTAAACGATTGAATAATACAATTCTGCAACTTTACGAATCACTTTCATAAAAAAAAATATAGAATTTTTTTTTATAAAGTCAGTCTATATAAATATAACGCGGTAAAAAAATGGCGGTCATTGCTCGAATATAGATGGAACTTCGGATATCTTCCCACAGCCACTAGTGCACTCGAAGTAACAACAAATTACCAAACACTTAAGACTCGCAGTCTGTCATGGAAGCATCAATAAAATGAAAAGAAAAAAAAATTGAGATGAATTTCAAGATGGTATTACGAAACGCAAATAAGAACACGATAAAATACGTATTCGACTCATATTAGACACATGGCTGCCATATATGTTGAAATATAATTTTCAATGGATGATATCAGTGGAGTGTACTCCGGATCTACGAATAAAAAATACCCCGACAATAATTACCTAATGTCGAGGATTTTTCAGAGAGCAATATTGACAAAAAAATTCACTCACGTAATAGTGTCTAATTATCTAATGTAATAATTGTATAATGATTAGTGGTCTTGCAGACAGTAGCATTTGGAAAAAATCATTTTGTTCTACTAGCGTGCGGAAAAATTCACTTTTCCGCACTCATTTTAGTTTTGAAAGAGTTACTTTTCCGCACTAGTGCACTCTTTTTAGTGCGGAAAAAATATTTTAGTGCGGAAAAGTAGATTTGTTTGTTTTTTTGCGGATTATACTGACATTTAAATATTGCGTCGTAGAAGATTAAAATAAAAAGCTTACCAAGTATGGTTGTATAGTTTAATATATACTTAATAGTAAATGTTCTTTATGTTAATGAAAAAATAGTGTACCTAACACGAGCGTAAAGTGTCTTTTCCGCACGCGATTTCTGGCCGAACGATCGCGTGCGGAAAAGTAATGTTTTCCGCACTTGTTAGGTAAACTACTATTTCCTACGAGCGTGCGGAAAAATAACTTTTCCGCACGATTTTTCATTTTGAAAGTTGTACTTTTCCGCACGATTTTTACTTTTCCGTACGATTTTTACTTTTCCGCACGATTTTTGTGTTGTTGAAAATGAGGACATTTAGGACTAACTAAATAATCTATGAAACTATTCTGTCTTATTAGTCATTTTGTAGCATTATTTTAAAAACTTGTTTATTAAAAACCTTGTTTTTTCATAAATAAGATGGACAAAAACTATTGTACCTAACTCTTACGGAAAATGTCTTTTCCGCCCTTAACGGCTTGACCGAACTCCGCTCCGTGTCGTTCGTGCAACTGCCGTCGCGTGCGGGAAAGTACTACTTTCCGCACTTGTTAGGTAAATAACTATTTTATATCAGATTTGTGTGGTATCATGTTTGAGCGTTTTTTCAGATATGTCTATACGTTTAGGACTTGATGCGACATGTACTCTCACTTGATCTACCCTTTTATTGTTAACACATCTGAATTTTCGGAAATACCATTACTTTCGTCCTCATATTGCCTTTTGAATTTTGATGTTATGACAAGGTATAGTCATATGGGTGAGTGAGATATATTTTAAAAATCATTTATATTGAAATATGCTTTCCTTTTGAAGTTTCCAGGTTAATGTGAAAACTCAGAACCCTTACTGTTTGATTATGTTTGCCCGTTCGCCACCCCTTTGTTACAATCCAATAATTTACTATGTCGTTTCGCGTGCACATATACATTCACTCATCCCAAAGACAGATAACTTTGTCAAGCCGCCATCTTGATTGATGAATTTTGACAAAAAATCCACAATCTCTGACCCCGCAAACTCTCACACTATAATTTTGAATCGAATCGGACCATAATATCAAATCTCGTCCGCCATATTGGAGCCGCCATCTTTAATTCATGAATTTTGACATGAAATTCGAAATATTCGACCTAAAAAACCCCTTCATACCAATTTTGAATCGAATCTGACCCAAAACATAATTCTCGTCCGCCATCTTGAATTTATGAGTTTTGGCAAAAAATTCTAAACCTTTGACCCCGAAAACACTTACATACCAATTTTGAATCGAATTAGACCATTATACAAATCTCGTCCGCCATCTTGGAGTCGCCATTTTGTTATTTTTATATAACAAATATATAATATTGCATTGTCACCGGAATTATGAACACATGCCATATTTCAAATCATTCGGACTTCTGCAACTGATGGGTGAAAATCACGTTAATAGATGCATAGACACAAGTGAAGTTAATATAAAAGCGCGCTAAAAAAAATTATTGAGTGTATGAAAACAAAAAATTTCAGTAAATCTGAATATTTCATTAAAAGCTTGAGGCTCCATTTTAAGTACAATGACATTTCACGCCTAAAGCTTTTGAAGAAATATCCACTAAATATTATTTTTTACCTTCTAGTTCAATACTTTATAAGTACAAATAAAAGCTCGTCTTCAAAAAGATTTTTTACATATATTTTATTTTGTAATTTTCAACATTAGAATTTGTTCAATTACCTGTCTAAATAGATTCGCCAGGTGCCCAGATGGATTTACAATGACGTCACTTTACTTACTGTGTTTCGCTCATCAAGCCCATTCATTTGATACCCATATCAAAGGGGTTAATGAGGAATTGATAAATCGCCACTTTGCATCAGCCGCCATATCGGATTTAAAATGGCGGCATTTGGGTAATCGTACATTGTCTCGGGAACCACACTAGTGAGACCAATTTCAGCTCAATCGGACACTGGGAGGTGGGTTAAATCAATTTTCCATTACTCACCCCGGGACATATGAACCTAAACAAAAGCTAGTAAAAAAATGGAAATTAATCTTCCCTGCTCTCGATTGTTTGCCAATAAATAAATAGCAAATGATAGTAATCAATTGTCCGCTAACCACAACATAAAAGCAGAGTCACATATTAGAATACAATGCTCAGAGTTATTTTGGGAGAACGTTATAAAAGCAGTTGATAGTTTCATATGATAAAACACTCAAATTAATGAAACAAGAAACAATTGCCACAATTTGTGAATACTGCCCTACTCTGAAGAACCTATTCAGTTTCATATTAGCAGCAATCATTGGTATTCGTATGGAATGCTTTGTGTCCCAGCCGAGTAGCTACGAATTCTTGGGTAAAGCAAATTACCCGTTGTGATACGAATATATTCACACACGTTTTCATCTCCTGTGGGTGTAAATATTTGATGCTGTTACCAAACATTTTAGTGATATCAACCAGGTTCTCAAAGAGCTTTACGCTGAAATACTTGCTGAAGATATTGCACAATTCAGTTCCACGTCAGTAACTTTACTATCAAATGATCTGATAATCGGGGAGCGATATTAGACTCAGTTTCTCCAACTGATATTTCCGTCTGCGTTTAGCTCATTTATTGCTAAGAAATGCTCTAAAAATCATATATGCTTTTTTGTTTTTAAAAGTTACATTTTATCTGTTGAAAATTCCAAATAGGTAGGTATGTTTTTAGCAATTTCATATATAATTTTGTATATATATTATGACGTACCATATGTACTATCTGTACCTGAAATGGTCAATAAATGTATATTCTATTCTAATCTATAACACATTTTTTATAACCTGGTGCCAGCTGAGAATTTTGTTGAAAATTTCACACCTCACTCTTTCAGCCAATCAAAAAATTGGTTTTTATTTAGTTGCCATGGCAACCCAAAAAATTTCCGGAAATTTTTATCCTCCTGGCGAAATTAATAAGTGGAAATTTTTCTGTCAAATATTTGACATGTGATAGTTAACATTTTGCTTTTATGTACAAATGGAATGTTATTTTTCATATGAAAGGAGATAATATTTCATAATTATATATTCACTAAATATTTCGAATGTGTCTGAAAATATTTTGAGAACTTGCATTTCAACGATGAATAGGTCCATCGGTAAAAAATGTATATCAATCAAATCTATCTATGCTTGACTTGATGAACTTAATATTTGAAACAATTTTATTCAACTTATCTTTTCGTGAATACTCGGCTGAAATTTGAAACAATTCCTTTCCACATCACTTCCCAATAGACAATCCGCATGGACCAGTCAAAACTATTTTAGTTCTGCGTGATGTGCAATGTAATTTTAGGTTGAAAATGTCGCAAAATGAATTTTCCTTTCTCACATACAAACACCGCCACTAATATCAACGCGTAACTGTCATTATATCAACAAAAACCATTCATGGCCCACTGATGTTACAACTTGTTTTCTCTCAGAATAATCTACAAGTCAGTTGAATTAACCATTAATTTAATATATTTTGGTGTGAAATTTTGTTACCGAATCCCCCGCGTGCTTGAATTAATTGCTGGAAATTTATCTCGTACATGAATTTTTTAAGAAAATCACCCTCGTCGCTGCGCGACTCGGGTAATTTTCAAAAAATTCATGTACTCGAAAAATTTCCGGCAATAAGAAGATTATAAGTGAAACTTACGTTTCGCTTTCGCCTAATTCTTCATATGTAAAATTCATTTGATACTGCACTTGCCAATATTGAGGACACTGTATTAAAGGGAATATATTTTCGTCGTCAATTGATGAGGTAGTGACCGAAAGGGTTAATACAGTCGACAGCAAATGGAGCATCCGATCATCTGTCATCTCTTGGACAATTTCGGCAAAAAACCTAGTCTTCTAGCCCAGACTTAAAATTATGGCTACCTAAAGGTTTAGACTGTATATCTGTTAGTTTTATGTGTAGAGTCAAAACACTTCTTTATTTGCGAAAATTCTCGATAGGGGAAGTTTTCTGTTATTTTTTAGGACAATATCATTACTTTAAATAATGTTATTGAACGATTCTGGAAAAAATTGGCTGCGAGGTACATTTTATGCCGTCATCACTTTGCCATTGTCAATGTAACACAATCAGCAAAATTACAGTGTGAATTTTAGACAAATCGAGAAAAACCTCTAGTAGAAACTTATCAAATATCCGAACCATCCTGTGGTTAGAACTTCACGAATGGGTTTCACCAAACCTATCGCCGAGGCGCTACGCCACTGCTCCAAGTCCATAACGATAAATATGGAGCATGAATTCTAAACAGAATGACTATTTATCAATGTCAACAATGTCTTTGCCAGCGTTGCATACATTTCAATGGTAAAAAACTTCGCGTCCCGTAAATACATTCTCTTTCATGAGAAAGCGAATACAGTTTCCGCTCGAAAAAAATGATTAACTAGTTTTTCAGCGTGTGTATTTCGCTTATTTTTCTGGACTCTGAGATGAATGAAAATCTTGTTGAAAGTTGTGTTACTAACAATTGCAGTTTGCCAATTGATTCAATCGACCTTCCTCTGGTTTCAGTAGATCGAAAATTTTGGTGTGACTACAATGATTAAAAAAAAAACAAAAAACTTCGCAAAGACCAAAACTACCTCAATTTCGAAAAGTGGAACATTCTCCATGAAAATTGAAAAATGAGATTTATTTGTAATATCTAACAGAAAACAACTACTTCCCCGGCACAAGCCACGCTGGACATTGAACTACATCTGATAGATATTGTGAAAAGACTCTAACTAAAAAGGAAAGGAAAAGTCTGAAAGTGAAAATTCGCATTTTCATTCAGATAGCTGATTTTATTTAATTCTCTCTAGTTTTCATTGAAAAAATCATTAAAGAGCAAGCAAGATTCGCTTCTCTCTCGTTTAATCCCTAATACATTTTGGTCGGCGAAAATCTATTTCGCTTTGCCAAGCTCTTCAGGAGGACTGATATAGGATTGGAATAAAACAGGTTCTTCAGAAGCATACACATCAGGGATGAATATGAGGGAAGTATTTCTTCTGCGGTGACACTGAAAATTATTTTTTGACAAAATCAAAATACCTCAATTTTATTTGACGGTGTTTTTCCCAACTGAATTTCAACATAAATTTGGATATCTATGTTCAATTTCATTAAATAATTTACTCACTAATTTTAGAAAGGAAAAATTATTCTCGAGGATTTATAAAGATTCAACTATTTAGACGTAATTTCAATCAAATCTTTTTTGGTTAATTTGATTGGATCTGGAGCGGTCTCATGTCTTTCCATCACTACCGTACCGTACATTTGAGTGAGTGGAAATTGAATACCTACATTTTACGAAAAGTAATTATTTAGTATAATTGAACCAGAACGAACTAAGCTTACGTAGAGATTTGAGTGTATGAACACATAGATTTGCTAACAAACCATAAAATAGATACTCTTTTCCCGAAAATATTCAAGCTGCGTGAATATTTTTTTGTTTATTTGAAGTACCTCCGACATCTGAAACATTTAAAGATTTTTTAAAGCAAGGAATCAGCACACATAATGCTTTGGTCTTATTCTGAATCACTCTGTATTTAAGAATCCAAATAAAAAACCAAGAGAGTGCAAATAGAGTCGGAGCTTCAACGTGTTGTCTACAAAGAGGTTTCCCAAACTATTTCGTTCAAAACATTTTGTAGCAAGACAAAACATTTTGAAATACACGAATCACACAAAACAGATTCATTTAAAAACAGTTTGTTTCGAGCAGTTTTAAAGAGCCTGAAGGTGTTTCCCAACCTGAACTCGTTGCTGCTAAAACTGGAACATACTGTAAGTTAAACACTAATATCAACCTCCACTTCTGTAATGCAAAACATAATGTGACTCACTAAGATAACAAGATATCGAAATAAAAAATTTCGATATTAAATCAAACGAGAAAGTTTGTCTCGAATCTATATCCACAGCTGTTTTCCATTTATGAAAGGATTCGAATGAACGTAAATACCTCGACCACGATTCACCAAGAATAATTTAGACCGATTCAAAAACCTCCAGGAAAATACTACACTCAGATAATTCCCTATGTATTATTAACAGGAGTACTTTTAAGAACAGTTTGAAGTATAATAATATAATATATATATATAATTAATTGAATGAAGCAAAATTTGTATTTCGTGCAGAATTAGTATATTGTACAATGAGCATGAAATGGCATACATTTCCCACGAGTAGGTATATGAAATTTTATACCTATGAATGGAAAATGGGTAATTTCATGCGAATTGTATACTATAATTTTTCTACGACCATCTGAATCATAAACAAATCTGTAATATTTTTAATAACACTTTTTATCATAAACTTTCCTGTCGTCATGATTCCCATAATACATAAAAAAGGAATTGAAGATACAAATATTGAAAATTATAATGAAAATCGAACACTAATCGATTTCATAAAAGAAAAAAAAGTGGTTTATTTGAGATTTGAACCCTCACCCGCACTATCCAAATCCTGATTGTTCCGTCACTCATCATTTGCTGCTACTAGCTCACATAATAATATGATAAAATTAACTACTATAGAAACTTCCTGCCAACTATTCGAAAATACAGAATTCGATTGTCATCAATCTTTATGACACTAAGGTAAAAAACGATTCAAATTTCCACAAAATTTATTGTCTTTGCGACATGTTTCGATACACAGTATCTTTTTCAAGCGAATGGAAATTTGAATCGTTTTTTACCTTAGTGTCATAACTATGGAGTTCCATCAAGTAACGGCCACGTCAATCCAATCATATTACTACTCATTTTCGATTAGTTATTTTTTCGGCAACCGTCCGGGAAGTAGGTACTTCTTTTTCTTTGAGAAAGTATCACTTCCCGGACTAGTCCAGGAAGTACGTACTTTCCGGACTATTCCGGGAAATGCTCGAATTTTGATATAAATAAGAATTAGAATGTTTTTGTTAGTACCTATCTTCTGTTCGAGTTTCAATATTTAATATAAATAATAATTAAAATGTTCGAAATTTTTATAATAAATTTTTGATGATAATCGTGCACAAACGTATCACTTCGCACATAATCTTAAAAATAGTTCGTTAAATTAAAGAGGCTTAGAGTTTTCAATATTACATGCGAAGTGAAACGCTCTGGCACGATTATCATCGAAACTTATTTTATTATAATCTGGACAACACCATGATTCTGGAGTGTCATGTCATCACAATGGCAGTGGAATTCTGATAAAACTGTTAGATACGAACCAATGTACCAGCCAGGGTTTTGACAAAATCCAATTTTTTTAATTTAGTGCTCAGTGGTGTGGAGAAAATGAGAAAGTTTCGTAATTATCATTGAAATACAAATGTTTCAGTATGGTCAAGCTATTAATAAGACAATAATTTGATATGTTTATACAGATAGGAAAATATAAAAAAAAGCTATTTTCAATTTTCTCTCATTATCTTTTCAAACTTTGTGCATGGGTATAAATTAAAGTCTAAGCAACTTTTTCAAATAACTTTTTTGATATCTTGCCATTTTACTCCATTTTTTGCCTTTTCATAGTATTTTTTTTTCAATTTGCCGCCATACGAGCGATCACGTGACATGTGTCAAAATCGATTTTTTGGTTATCGGACATGCACAAACTTTTCCCAAGAATCTTTTTTCCAATACTCTGATAATAAACTTTTTTCCCATATGGTACATACTCTTTGGCGGTCACTGTATACCTACTGTTAAATTAACAGAATTTAAGGTCTACCAAATACAAATCTTACCACTGTTAACTCAATCAACTTTTTTCGTACGATTTACAAAGAAAATTTTCCGAGTGTACCTTCGCAAAGTTGACGCAGAACATATCATAGCACGAAAGCGTCATCTGGACGGCCGAGTCATCCAAGGACCATTAATGGGAAATCCCAGGATCGGACACCAACCACTAACCATTCACATCGCGAACGTCAGGACGAGAAAATCGAAAAGGGTACACACCCCTTTTACGGCGAATGTAGGTTAGAATGCGGCGGCGACGGCGGCCTTTCGGCTGGCTGGAAACGCCGTCGTTTCGACTGAAACTGAACGGGCGATGCCGAAATCCCGTAAAAGCGAAAGCTGCGTGGAATAGAAGGATCGTATCGAGAAAAGTCCGCACGAACGATTGGAAAAATTTGGGTTTGAGAACACGGGACTCGGGAAGGTAACAAATCCCCATCAACTGAATTTGGTTGGTTTCAAATCTCGAGAGATTCAAAAGTAAATATCACAGATCGAGATACTGTGCGATAAGCCAAACAATGTTTTAGGATGCTATTTATAGTTGCCTAGTTATACAATGACCGCCAAAAAGTATGTACCACATGGGAAAAAAGTTTATTATTAGAGTATTGGAAAAAAATTCTGGGAAAAAGTTTGTGCATGTCCGATAACCTAAAAATTGAATTTGACACATGTCACGTGATCGCTGGTATTGGTTTCGTGCACAATTGACAGACCCTGGGTTCCTGGAGGTAAAACAAACTCAATCGTACCAAGAGAAGAAGAAATAACCTTACGTTTCCATTTTGTTAGTTTGCTGTTCTCCTATTCTTGAATAATTTGTGAAAATTTGCGATTTTTTTAATTAAAAAGTGATTGCGTTTCTACTGAGAGACTCCAAAGAATGTTTCAGTACAAATAAAACGGAAATACGGAGTGAGGTGGGTTGTCAGATATCCTAGCTTAGATTGTTTCACCTCCATCAGAGCCTGTCTTTTGTGCACGAAACCGATAGCGGCAAATTGAAAAAAAAATTACTATGAAAAGACAAAAAGTGGCGTAAATTGGCAAGCTATCGAAAAACGTTATTTGAAAAAGTTGCTTTGAAAAGATAATGAGAGAAAATTAAAAATAGATATTTTTTTGAAATATTTCCCTATCTGTACAAAAATATCAAATTGTTTTCTCACGAATAGCTTAAACATACTGAAACATTTGTATTTCAATGATAATGACAAAATTTTCTCATTTTCTCCACACCACTCGGCACTAAATTAATAAAATTGGATTTTTTCAGAACCCTGACTGTTACATAGGTTCGTATCTGACAGTTTTATCAGAATTCCACTACCATTGTGATGACATGACACTCCAGAAACATGGTGTTGGCCAGATTATAATTAAGTTTCGATGATAATCGTGCCAGAGCGTTTCACTTCGCATGCAATGTTGAAAACTCTAAGCATATTTTATTTGATACACTATTTTTAAGATTAAGTGCAAAGCGATAAGTTTTACTTCCCATGGACTAAAAACTAAAATATAATTGACAATTTTATTTCTCAAATTTAAAAAAGCGTGGGTGCTTTCGATCTATATTCTCATATTTTTTAGTTTAATTTAACAATGCAGAGCGCTCAAGAGCTCAAAAGAACTTTATCAAGCACCCAACGCTTTTTTTACATTTGAGAAATTAAATTGTCAATTATTTTTTACTTTTTAGTCCATGGGAAGTAAAGCGTGTTCTTTAGTTTTTTAAACTATTATTTTTTTTTACTAAAAAATCTAAATCTACGACCCCGAAAACCATACCAATTTTGAATCGAATCTGACCATAATCACAATACTCGTCCATCATCTTGGGCCGCCATCTTGAATTCATACATTTTTACGAAAAACTCATAATCTCTGACCCCGAAAACCCTCACACACTAATTTTGAATCGAATCAGACCATAATGACATCTTGGAGCCGCCATCTTTAATTTATGAATTTTGACAGAAAATTCGAAATATAAGACCCAAGAAAACCTCACATACCAATTTTGAATCGAATCTGACCTTAATTACAAATCTCGTCCGCCATCTTGAAGTCATGAATTTCGATAAAAAAATCATAATCTCTGACTCCGAAAACCCTTATATACCAATTTTGAATGGAATCGGACCATTATCACAAATCTCGTCCGCCATCTTGGAGCCGCCATTTTGTTTTTTATAACAAAAAAAATGTCATATTGCATTGTCACGGGAACTATGAACACCTGCCAAATTTCAAATCATTAGGACGTCTGGAAATGGGTGAAAATCACGCCCTAAGGAGTCAGTTACAAACATATAAACAAACATACAAGTGAAGCTAATATAAAGCGTGTAATAAAAAGGAAACAAAAAGTGTCGAGATGAAAATGGCATGCTCTATCCATATCCATATTCAAATCCATCGATGGGTTGTTGAGTGATTTGAGGGGGTCCAATTTCTGAAGCCGGATCTTTTTTGAGTTGACAAATTTTGAAAACGCACAAAAATGTAATGTCTCCAATGATGTGATAATTATTTATAAAATACCAATTTAAAAATTGTTCGAATTAATGCGGTATCAAATACAAGCAAAATTAATCAAAATTATTGAGTTTTCATTCAGTTCCAAAAAAGATATCCAAACTCTTTTAGAAATCGAGCGAGTCTCAAAAACTTTAAGGGTGAGAATGTGATACAAAAAAGAGTGGATTTATGTATCAAATATTGGTCGACAGTTGTTTTCCTATTTATCTATAAAACCGAGAAAAGTTTGTCAATTAAAAAATAAATGTAAATCTGCTACTCAAACTATACTATATTATATTATCTTCTATATTCTAAAAAAACTCTTAACGTGAGCTAAAACTTCTAGTGAGAGATTACAGTGCAATTCATGAGTTTGTTTATGGAAGGTGTGGTACTAATTTGGGAAAAAGTTGCGTTACCACTTACACTTCAGTGAAAGTGATACGTAATCGAAAAGTTGAAAGTAAGTAATATTTACATAAATAATCGAATCCTAACACCGATGATACGAGCGGAAATGAAATCAAGAAGATATAGCTGTACCATTTTTAAAAGGTATGTTTTATTCAATTCTTATTCTCAACTTTTATCTATTTATAGCAAGGCATGTGAAATCGGCCAGCCCGTCGATGCCCTGTATATACAAGTCATACTACCCTCTTTATTGTCCGAATACTTTCTCATTCTAATTCGCGCATCTCATACGTTTATCGACATGCCTTGCTAGATTAATAGAATAGACCAATAATACCTGTAATACCCAATAATTCTCAAGTAATGCCTCTAATTCCCAATTAATACCTGAGTAATGCCACTAATTCCCAAGACACATGTACACCAAAATTCGCCAGCGGTTTCCCCCTCGGCTAGGTCTTAATACGAAAAAAGAGGATCTGACGGAATTCTGCCGATCGTTCTCAAGAAATGTGCGCTCGAACTAACACCAGTTCTTTACAAGTTATTATTTAATCTCTCTACAGACCTATCGCACTAGTACCTGTTAAGGTCATGGAAAAAGCTATCAACATCGAGCTCATGAAATATTCAGAACGCTCGGGATTTTTTTTTCAAGTTCTGGTTAAAAAGGAAAATCCTGTATTTTTCAAAGAACATCGCGAGAGCCGAGGGAAAGTAGGTAGGAATTGGAGTTCTTGAATTTCTGAAGGCTGTATGCCTCAGGGAACACCTCCCGAGGCAGCGAGTTCCAAAGCTTTGCCGTTCTGTGGAAAAACAAGCCCTGGAAAGCAGACGTGCGGCATGTTTTCAAAGTGACGGCATATGGATGTGAGGACTGAGCTCGACGGGTCAATCTGGATGAGACCGCTAACGGTGGAACGATTGATGATATTTCGGAAGAGCATCGTCCATGAAACTATCTATAAAACAGAGACAGATCGCCAACCTTTCTGAGATGTTCCAGAGAAGTAAGCGAGCTGGTGAGCGAAGTATCACTGACGAGACGAATGACTCTCTTTTGAACCGAATCTAAAAGTTTCAATGTGTTTGGGTGCTGCACTCCATATATGGGAACAGTATTCCAAAACATGTCGAATTATCAATGATCGCCAATATGGTTTCCGGTATCAGAGATCAACTGGTGACCTGCTTGCTTATGCCTCAGATACCTGGCAGAAATCTATCGAAAAATATAGTGAAACTGTAGCATTAGCTATAACCAAGGCGTTTGATGGCGTTTGATAGCGTTTGGCATCAGTGACTTATGGCTTGCCTCCCCAGTTGTATTTCTTGATATCTAGCTTTCTCAAAGACCAATCGATCTGTCCAAGTGGTCGATGGAGTATGATCCGATAATCTACCAATAAATACCGATGTTCCACAGGGATTCATTCTAGCACCAATACTGTTTCTTCTTCACATCAATAATTTGTTGGGAGCTACCTCATGTCCAGTGAACAGCTTGGTGAATGATAGTACCCTTCATATTACTTTCTCTTCCAAAGCTCCGATATCAACCAGTGAAAGCAGAAATCAATGGGGAAGAATCGTGAATGAAACACATAACATAAGGACTTGGCAAAAATTCTAGAATGGGGATCTGACAACTTGGTAGAATTAAATGCGAAAAGAACCCAAGCATGTCTTTTCTAGAAAGGCTCATCTCACAGTGGCCAGCGTAACTATGTGGAGTATCAGTACCAATAAAATCTTCCATTTCAATGCTCGGTATTACCATCAGCAGTACCCTTTCACGAAAAAAACAGGTGAGGTCCAGTGCCAAAAGGGCCTCTCAAAATCTGTTTCGTGCCAAGAAGTATTTCACTTCCCGTCAATTGACTATGATTTATAAGGCACAAATCCGACCTGTCCTGGAATACTGTTCCCATATATGGAAAGCAGCACCCAAACACACATTAAAACTCTTAGATTCTGTCAAAAAAGAGCCATTTTTCTCGTCGGTGATACTTCGCTCACAAGCTCGCTCTGAGATGCGCAAACGATAAACAGAGAGAATATGTAGTAGAATATGTAGACCGCCGTTCTCCGTCGGAAAGACAGAAAGAAAGAATAATTAATTCTAGTTATCATCCAAATCTCAGATGCAGAGCTGTTCTGGTTTTTCTGGTTTACCTGTAAAAAGATCGAAAAAAATGTATACATGGTGAAGTACGACCAATCACAGAAAATTATACAGTGTGTTATGCCCACCAAAAAAAAGTGAAATTTGGATAAAAAATAACTACCTTTGGTACGCGCAAGAACGCGCCTACCCTGGTGGGCAACTAGAATAACTGCCTCTCTTTTATCAGACGTAGAACTGCAGCTGGTGATTTGAAATGATGTTTTAGAAAGCCCACAATAGGAAATTGTAAAAAATGACTTTTGTAGAGCACAACACAGCACAACATCGTAGTTGAAGTAAATGTTCAAATGTTAGATCAAAAGAGCTTCTCGTTTACGCGACCTCATCGTCCTTTTCAGCACGAAGTACATTCGAGCCATCGGTATCAATGCTTCTTAAACGACCGATGAACGAAAATACGTCAAAATAATGCCTCAGCAAACACCGGACTGCTTACACGGTTGCAATGTCCGTTAAAATGTGGAACCACGAATAGTCATAGAAACTAGAACTAGGACACTAACCGTCTATTTTTGCGCTTATGCATTTTCGGAAGATGACAAATAAAAAATGTGTATAAATCATCGCGGGAGGCTCTCTATAATGGTACAGATGTTTTCCACGTCATGATAGACGTGTAATTGGTCAGAGATCCTCCTGTTCAGGTGAATCAGGTGAATCTGGTGAAAAGCCAGGCGTGAGTATACTTACAAAAGTAAACTTGCCTGGCGTACCTCTAACTTTCTAGAATCTCGTTAAAAAAAATTCCGTAGAACTGGAAGAATACTTATATCAATTTGGGACTAACAGACGGTGGAGTGATTTTATCTAACATTATTTGTTCTCGATTAAGAAATATTTTTTTTTCAATTGGTGCTCTTTTTCACCTATTTAAAGCACGCCACAGCGTGTGCAAATAGAACTTTCCAAAACGCGCGTTTTTTAAAGTTACCATGGATACATCAACAACTCGAGAACAGTGAAGTCTGAATGACAATGTTATGATTATTGATCTGACAGGAGTACCTTGTAACGTCAAATGAAATATTACAAACAAATGAAAAACTTTTATTCAAACATTAACGAAAGGTATACTGATGTCACAACACGAATTCAACCATTTTACATTATAAGTTCTTATTTCCGTTATTTGTAATAATGAAACTAGTATTTATGATTTCAAAGTGCACCAATCGAAAAAAATAACGTAAAGAATTCGCGGATAACTGATCTTTCAAACATTTGCTCTATTTCGAGCACGACAGCTCGTGTTTGAAAGACCTTTTTATTCACTTTAATACTTTATATATACACTATTCTAATAATAATAATAATAATAATAAATGTTGCGTTAACAATTAACAGTGCTGCTCCTAAGGTGGCGTATGGAGTTAGTAACAAGGTCTATCCAGAACACGTGGCTAATGCCAACACACACACAAAAAATAATAATAATATTATTATTATTATCCACTTTAATACTTTATATATACACTATTCTAATATATTATAACGTACAATGTTTGTAACATACGAAAAAATGAATAACCGAAACATATTGGAAATATACCTCCTACGCGAATATAAACGAAAAATAATCATTACGTTTTGACCTGTATTCGAATGTGAAACAAATACAATCAATCACTCGTTATCCAAAAATATCGATTGTGAACAAACGCCTAGTTTTCCTGTATAAACAAATCGTTGCAACACAATGCGTGATGTCAAAATGTAAACAAATTCTCACAACTAGGAGCACCAATATCAACACGTTGCGTCGAGAGCAAGATCAATTTTAGACCAATTGAATTAATGATTGCGCGGGAGTAGAGCGCATTCCACATACAATTTATGATTAATTACCTACTAATTGATGTGTGACCTGAATCTTCTATTAAGAAGCTGATTAATTGACGTAACAACGTTCGAAATATGAGATTATTTCCCAAAGAAGAGTGGCGTGAAAACGTTTCAGAATTGAATAGTATGTTTGTTTTATTATTATTAAGGGTGGCCCACCAAAAAGAGTTCAATGTTTGAAGCATTTCACGTACTTAAATATTTTTGAAATTTTATTTCTGGAGGAAAATAACTTTAATTTTATATTATACTATCTGTAACACCCGGCGTTGCCCGGGTGAAAAATATATGATCTTGGACAATTTCACTTGAGTGTTTTTTCCCGTACGTTCTAGAACCTTCCGAATACACTACTCTGGTTCATTTCACGATTTCCACGAATTTTCTAGAATTTTATAGAAATCTCGAAAATATTCGAGATTTCAATTTAATTTTCCAGAAATTAAGTAGGTACCTAGAAAGTTTCATTACCATGCTCTTCATCCTGTTCAACGAACTTTCGAGAACTTTACTTGAGTGTCTTTTCAGTACATTCTAGAACATTACGCTTATTCCACGAATATTTCGAATTTTTTATAACTTTATAGGAGGTTCTAGAACATTCTAGAACTTTCTTCCGTATATTCTAGAAGTATATTTTTAAATTTTTTATTTCCTGGAGATTTCCAGAACGTTTCTTCACCACACCTTCTCACTGAGGGCCGACTTTTCAAAAACTGTATTTAAGGGTCTTTTCGGTATGTTAAAACCATTATGAAAGCTCTGTTCTAGTTCACTCCACGAAGATCTCGAATTTTCTAGAACTTTCCAGAAGGTACAGTAATATTCTGGAATTTTCTTTCTTATATTATAGGAATGTCTTTTTCATATTCTAGAATATTCCAGAAAGTTACATCACCACGCCCTCTCCCTGGTTACCGAACTTTTGAAAACTTACTCAGTTGTATTTTCAGTATGTTCTAGAACATTATTACGCAGGCTATGTGCTAGCTTATCTTGATATTTCTAGAAGTATCTAGAAGCTTCGAAAGCATTCTTGACTTTTCTTTCTCATATTCTAGAAATTTCATTTATTTGTTTTAGATATTTCCAGGAAGTTTCCTCCCCACGCCCTCTTTCTGATAGCCGAACTTTCGAAAAATGTACTAGAGGGTCTTTTCAGTATGTTATAAAACGTTTATTCCACAGAGATTTCGAATTTTCTAGAACTTTCCAAAAGAACTTTCCAAAAGAACCTTCTAGGATTTTCTTTCTTATATTATAGAAATGTCTGTTTTATATTCTGGAATATTCCAGAAAGTTACACCACCTCGCCCTCTACCCGATGACCAAACTTTTAAAACACTTACTTGATTGTATTTTTAGTATGTTCTAGGACATTACGGAGACTCTGCTCTAGCTTAATCCACGGAGATCTCGCAATTTCCGGAACTTCTTAGAATTTTTCTTCGTATATTCTAGAAATTTATTTTTTATATTCCAGAGATTTCCAGAACGTTTCCTCATCACGACCTCTCCATGATGGCCGGCTTTTCAAAAACTACGCTTAATGGTCTTTTTAGTATGTTATAAAGCATTACGAAGACTTTGTTGCAATTTATTGCCAGGAGATCTCGAATTTTCTAGAACTTTCTAGAAGCTTCAAGAACATTCTAGAATTTTCTTTATAATATTCCAAAAAGTAGAAGTATCTCATTACACACTTTTACCCCACATCCAAACTCCCTTACAGTGAAACCAATCTAGCGATAGATTTTAAATTGCGCGTTCGATTATGTTGAGTGCCTTATTACTGGATATATTACGGGCTATAATCCGTTGTGCTACGCTGGACATACCCACTAACACTTTCCTTTTATATATTTATAGCTGACCCAGCCACGCGTTGCTGTGGCTCAGTAATTATAATAGATTGAAATTTTTTTTTTTTAATTCTTTTAATACAATCAGCCATCTATAATCTAGAGATAGAAATACGGCGCCATCTACCAGATATCTGTAAAACTTAGATGCCAAACCGCCATCTATTAGGATTATATAGCACTAACCGATAAATACACACTAAAGCCGTATAATGAACATTTAATTTGCAATAACAAATATTGAGATCAATAATTGAGATGAGATCAATAATTGAGATAAAAACTACCCTATCTCCCAAGTTGGACCAAATTACAAATGCTTACAAAATTTGATAAAAATTGGTTCAGTAGTTTCGGATTTTATCGCGAACATACATCGTTACACGAAATTTTTATATATATATATATATATATATACAGGGTGTTCCAAATTAAGTCGGCACCATTGCCAACTCCGTTATTATTGATGCTACGAATTCGGTTAAAGGGGCAAACTAGTAGCATTTTTAATGGCCTTCTCAACGCCGAGAACAAAAAAAAAATTGACAGTCGCGTTTTCGAAATATTTCATAAAATGATATTTTTTTAAATGGAACACTCTATATTTTATCATGCATTTCGACTCGTAACTACATTCTCAATAACAAAGCTCCTATGACTTTTTTTCCTAAAGTTGAAAATGAGCGACTTATGTGGAAATATTTATTTTTTTCACTAGTACAAAAAATTTCTTTGTTTTGGCGAATAAAACCTCATGATTGTTGAAACACCTAATTTTGGTATTTATACGAATGACAATATTTTGTTACTAACAGCAAAATAAAACAGTAAAAAGAAAAAATTGCGCTAGGATTTGAACTCGTGAAACCCGTCAATTGACACAACTGAGCTATTTGGTATTAATTTACAAAACGATAATTTCCATCTTAAAACCATTCCACTAGCCGTATTTAGTTTGTGAATCAAAATATTTCTGCCATAATGATAACTTTGAAGCCGTTTTAGTACAGAACAGAAAATGCAGGAGCGTCATATTAATGCGGTTGGAAATAGCTATTTGTGTATTTAGAGCGCAAAGTGATGGATTGCCGCTCGAACAAAGAGAGTTACCGCGGTCTGCTTCGCGTCGCGCGGTAATCTTTGGAGAGCGGCAATTACACTTTGTGCTCGAAATACACACAATATTTTTTCGACAAACGCAGATCTCAGATACAGACAATATTCTCGATACTTTATTGATCATTGATTACCTTATAATAATATTCATTTCTTTTATTATTTACTAGATTAAAATTGAATGTACAATTCTGACAATTTTTAATAGATATAGCCAAAGTCGGTATCCAAATTACTGGCAATACAATCCATATCTCTAACACATAAAAAAAAAATGGCTTGATCACGATTTGAACACGGGTCGCCGGCGTGAGGTGAAGGAGCCTTAGCCTCTAGACCAAACAGAAGGCGGTGTTTTTGAACATTTACTCGATATTTCATCGCGCTTTATCAAATCCGATTTTTATAAATGTTTCCTATTGACGAAACTGACTTATTTTCAACTTTAGGAAAAAAAGTCATAGGAGCTTTGTTATTGAGAATGTAGTTACGAGCCGAAATGCATGATAAAATATAGAGTGTTCCATGTAAAAAAATATCATTTTATGAAATATTTCGAAAACGCGACTGTCAATTTTTTTTTTGTTCTCGGCGTCGAGAAGGCCATTAAAAATGCTACTAGTTTGCCCATTTAACCGAATTCGTAGCATCAATAATAACGGAGTTGGCAATGGTGCCGACTTAATTTGGAACACCCTGTATATATATATATATATATATATATATGTATAAGATGAAACGCCGGTACAATTTGAGATGTGAATGAATATTCAAAATGAATTAGATAATTATTATTACTATAGCACCCAGGAAGGAAGACATCAAGGAGAGATGAATCGGGTGATTTCGCTGACCACTCTAAAATGCCCCTTTGTACAGGCAATGTGCAATGAAAATAGCTAATAATGTAACGAGATTATTATGCGATTTATAATAATCGAGGATGTTGCCAGGCGACAAGGCGCTCTGCTCATAATAATCTAGTTACATTCAAAGCTTTATCGTATCATTGACATTGACAACGATGATGTGAAAATGAAATCAACAACTTTGGTTATGTCACGTTATTGTTATTTGAGCGGGCCGTTTGGTATCTATTATAAAGTAACTAAAGTATTATATTGTAACTAATGTATTATGTGTTGTTATGATATTATGATGTCGTCTTTAAGAAAAACCAGTATTATTCAACATGACAACGTTTCGGCAGTGTATTTTAGCATCCTCGGTGCTGTGAAGGGTTTTGGTTTTCCTTCGTCGAAATAAAGTATGACACTTTACATAAAAAAAAGAACTAGACACGACATAACATTGAAAAGAAGTATCCTCGAAATTGGAAAATATCATCGAGCATTACAAAGCAAATGTCGAAAGCAGTCTTTCGAGGTTGTCTATCCGATGAAAAAAAAACTCAATTGAATCGGTTGAAAAATTTATGTTTTATAAGGGTGCTTTCATTTTAAATGTGTCACACTGTATTTGTTCAGTTACTCATTCGCAAATATTCTGGATGTTTATTGAATACATTGGGCGATATGAAGTGAAGAAAATTACACACAAATACACTGATCGAGGAGGAAACAAACTCGTTCATTAGGTGTACATCATAATATTTTCAAAACGTTTTCATGAATAATTTACGCTAATCAAAATAGTCAAATCCTATATCATACCCCTTCAATCATTTTTCAGAGAAGAATAACCTGGCCCCTAAAACTTTTTTAATTATTTTTCATAATTTTTCAAAGTTATTATTCATTAGGTGCACAAAAAATTACTAGTTGGGGAAACAACTCGACACTGATATTACTGAAAGGGACATGCAGATAAATTTTAGTTCGATCATCAAGGTGAGGACTCCCAATTCCAAATGAGATCAATGTTTAAAAATGAATCACAAAACATGAATGACATGAAATGAATGACAAGTAGTACACTATTCAGTTACTTCAAAAATGACAAATATTTTTTTCAATGGTTAAAAATAAAAAAAACAACCATGAAACGGTGAAGTTGAAAAGAGAAATATAAAAAAATTGAAAAAAAATCTTCCCCAAAAAACGATACATGGCTGTTTTTTATCAATTTGTTTATTAAATAAACAAAGCGAAAACATTTTTTTTTCAGAACGGTTGCTTTATAGTAATAGGTATGTACCTGCATGAAAAATTGTCAATAAAAAATCGATGCTTGTCATTTTTCAATGACTTACATTGCTTATAAAAAATTCAAAAACCACAATTTTATAATTTTTGCAACGAGGATCGTTTCTTGGGCATTTAAAAAGCCACCAATATTCACATATTATTAATTGGGTAAAATAACTTTTTTTTATTTTTCTCCGATTTGTTTTTGAGATATTCGCAAAAACCAAATCACTCTTTTTCTCAAAAATTGTTCATAACTTTTGCAATTTTTGCGAGAGGACCTTTTTTTCCGATACCTTCTTCTATTGCCATTACGAATCGAATGCCAGTTCGTTTATAATTTTCGGTCTTTAAAGGAAAATATTCCTCCAAAAATCACTTGTGAACCAAACAAATAAAAGTCGTTTCAGTTCGGGATCTTTGCGAATTCCAGAAGTGGTTTGAATACATTTATAACTCCGGTCGGTGTCCTCATTTTTTTTCAATTCAAGTTTTGTAATTGCGATAATGGTCGTTTATTGTCAGCCTTCGAACCAAACTAATTATTCCACGATAATGAAACCACGACGTGCTAAACACCTGCTATTCGCTATAAATTTAAACACCCCGTTATAATTTGAAGACTAATTCAATAATTGTTGTTGAAGATACCCAATGCGTTAGAAATCGAGTAACTAAAATTGCACACATCTACTAGAAATCGTTTTACATATACCACATGTCGTAACAGTTATTTGGTTTTCATTTCAGTTTTCAGTAGAAGTAGATGCAGTTCAGGACTTTTGGTAATTACCTCAACAAGAAGTTTGGTAAGGTTCACATCGAATTCAAGAAATAATAATAGTTTAAAAAAACTAAAGAACACGCTTTACTTCCAACATGGACTGAAAAGTAAAAAATAATAATTGACAATGTAATAACCCAAATTCAAAAAAAGCGTGCGAGTGCCTTCGATCTATATATCAAGCACGGTTTTTGTACATTTGAGAAATTAAATTGTCACTTATTTTTTACTTTTTAGTCCATGGGAAGTAAAGCGTGTTTTTTAGTTTTTTTAAAATATTATTTTTTTTGTATGACTAAAATATTGAAATCTCCTACCCCGAAAACCCCCACATACAAATTTTGAATCGATTCTGACCATAATCACAAAACTCGTCAACCATCTTGGACCGCCATATTGAATTCAAGAATTTTGACAAAAAAAATATAATATCTGACCCCGAAAACCCTCTGAATCGAATTGGAGCGTATTTACTAATCTCGTCATCCATCTTGGAGCCGCCATATTTAATATATGGATTTTGACAAAAAATTCGGAATCTACTACCTGATAAATCACCACATACCAATTTTGAATCGAATCCGACCATAATCACAAATCTCATCCGCCATATTGGACCAGCCATTTTCAATATAAGAATTTTGATAGAAAATTCATAATTTCTGACTCCGAAAACCCTTATACACCAATTTTGAATCGAATCGGACTATTATCACAAATCTCGTCCGCCTTCTTGAAGCCTCCATTTTTTTTTTCAATATCATATTGCATTGCCACCGAAATTATGAACATATACCAAAGTTCACATCATTAGGACTTCTGGAAGGGGTGAAAATCACTTTCAAAGATTCCGTTACATACATAACATACAAGTGAAGCTAATGAAAGCGTGTTAAAAATATATCAATATGAAATTGGTATACGAACAATAAAAGTAAACAGAGAAAATTAGAGGCAATATTGAAAAGCAGATATTGATTTTTTTTGTACTTAATATCTAACGGAAAACAACCACTTCTCTGGTTAAAGCAACGCTGGAAATTGAACTACATCTGAGAGATATTGTTAAAATACCCTAACTAGAAAGAATAAAATCCAAAGTTATGATGATTTGCATTTTCATTCAGATAGTTAATTATCATGTTTTCATCGAAATCCATATAGATAAATGAGAAAGGGGGAATGTTATTTAAAAGCATATTTTTTTTTATGTATCTATACTGCTAATTTAACAATTTCAAGTCCCGGGTATACGGGAGTGTTTTCATAAGAAATGAGACACACTGATTTTCTATAATCGCCCAATTTTTCTCCAATGAACCTTGATTTCCTATATATCCAGTAAAGAGTTTTTCGTAGAGGCGCTTAACAATATACCACTAGGACTTCAAAATCGATATTTTATCACTCATGGAATATTTACTTTTATTACGAAACACAGCCAGAAGGATCCGACAAAAAATGGTAAGTTCTTGAAAACACTTTCACTTTTAATTAGCTCAGATATTACTGTAAACAATTTCAAGGCCTACTTCGAATTATTTTCAAGGTCAAAAATCCAAAAAAACATACTAGCGATTTTTTTAAATAGAATTTGGCGACGCCACTGGATTCACGACATTTTCAAGTGGTGTATGTAAAAATTTTGTTTTATTGATGTGCCCATCAATAAAAAAGTTGTATGGGTATAAAATTTGAAAATTTTGTCAATAAATCAACCCAAATTTTTTTTTTTTTTGGAAAGCAATAAATACATTGCAGTCAAAGTCTTCTAACAAAACGACTATTACTATGATAAAAAACAACAATAACGAACTTATAACAAACCCACTGGATGTATCAAAAGAATTCAATGAAAACTTCATTAACATGGGAGAGAACCTGGCAAAGAAGATAATTCCAGATGTAAATTATAAAACTCCAAGGAAACGCGTAACACACTCTCTCTATCTCTCACACACCAATGAAAAAGAAATAAAAGAAGTGAATAAAAATCTAAAAAATAAGAAAGCAACCGGTTATGACAATATTAAGGCAGAAACACTAAAACAAATTTTACATTTCATTGCAGAACCACTGGCATTTCTCATTAATATTATAATCGATACTGGAGAAGTCCCGTCAATCTTCAAAATCTCAGTGGTAAAACCAATACACAAAAAAGTTGATAAATTAGCTACAACAAACTACCGACCTATATCCTTAATATCCAGTTTTGCCAAAATATTCGAGAAAATCATTAAACAAAGACTCTGGTGTTATCTAAAGAAATATAAAATCATATCTGAAAAGCAATATGAATTTCAAGAAGGTATCTCAACCCAAGACCCAATAGCACGACTGATGGGAAAAATCTATTGTGACCTGGATGACCAGAAACCATCGCTAGCCGTATTTCTAGACCTAGCGAAGGCCTTCGATACAGTGAGTTTTTCGCTTCTAATCAAATCCTTAGAGGATATTGGAGTACGGGGCTTACAACTAGATCTATTTCGGAACTAGAAAACCGAATACAAACCGTAAACATAAATGGAACCCTCAGCACTCCAGGAACTTTAAAATATGGTGTACCTCAGGGAGCCGTTCTGGGTCCCTTGCTATTTATACTATACGTGAATAACCTATTGCTTCTGGATACAGTTGGAGAAATTATCACCTTCGCAGACGATATGGTCATATATTATAACGATGTGGATTGGGACAAGATTAAAATTAAAGTTGAGGAAGATTTTCTTCAAATTGGAAAATGGTTCAAAAATCAATTACTCACCATAAATTTTGAAAAAACGTTTTTTATACCTTTCAGCTCGTATAAAAAAAACTTACCACATTTTAAAAAACTACAAATCGTGGACGATCACAAAACTATCGAGATAAATTCAGCCACGAGCGTAAAATACTTAGGTATTCATATTGACAGCCACTTAAAGTGGGATACCCATATAGAATATATCATGAAAAAACTACGGTCGTTAATCTATTTATTCTATAAATCCAGAAAATTTCTCCATCAAAATGACCAAATTATCTTGTATAATGCCTTAGTAGTACCACACCTCAGCTATGGAATAATTGCATGGGGTGGAATACTGAAAACCCACCTACTTCCGCTAGAAAATATACTCAAGTGTTTTTACAAAATCATCCTAAGAAAACCCCATGCATATCCTTCGGAAAAATTATTCCAGGAAATCAAGCTCTTTAATCCAAGACAAATATATTTCTATAATGCTGCCAACCACCTATACAAAAATAGACACACTTTAGAAACCGCATACAACTCCAGATACGACACCAGATCAAAAACCCTCTTTTCTGTCCCACACATGAATAAAACTGTTGGATAAAGAAGTTTAAACTACTTAGGCCCCAAAATTATAAACTCGCTTCCATCATAAATATACATTCCACAAAAAAATTAAAAATACTCCTAAAAAAATTCGTATCAGAAAATAAAACAACAATAGAAAAAATCATAGACCCTAAAAATAACAGAAAATAAAATATTTTTATCCCAAACTTTTATACTTTTGTATTTTAGATTACATTTAATATTTTAACTTAAATTATATGTACATATATATTGTCATTTTACTTTTCGTACCATCTTATATTTTATATATAGCTTGTATATTATATTGTATATTATCATAAAACTGAAACATTTACATTTATATATTTTTTTTTATCGCACACAGTGACTAGTGCTTATCCCTTATAAGTGCTCGACACTCGCGAATATATTCCAACGTTAAATTGTAAACATAGGAACTTTTTCTTGTGAGCCTTGTTCAATAAACGTTGTTATTATTATTACTACCATTTCAATTTCAGAATTTTTATCAAAATTCTTACAACACCACTGGATTCAAAATATTTCGAAATATATTTGGTCAGAATTTCATTAAAATCTGTTCATAAATAAAAAAATTATAAAATAATAAAATAAAATAACATTTTCCTAAAATTCCACTCATTTAAAATTGTATTATTTTATAATTTTGTTATTCATGAACAGATTTTGATGAAATTCTGGTAAAATGTATTTCGAAGTATTCTGAATCCAGTGGTGTAGTCAGAATTTTGATGAAAGTTCTGAAATTGAAGAGATGGGTTGATTTATTGACATAATTTTCAAATTTCATTCCCATATAACTTTTTCATTCATGAACACATTCCTACGTAATTTTCACATAAATCACTTGAGAATGTCTTGAATCCAGTGGCGCCGTCTAATTCTATCTAAAAAAATCGCTAGTATGTTTTTTTGATTTTTGACCTTGATAAAAATTCGAAGTGGGCCTTAATTTTTATTTTCATTTCGAATTTATGTCACTCGACTAGAACTATTGATGCTCTATCTATTGAAAAAAAAAAAAACTTCCGAATCGGATAATGAATAACAGTATTACAGTGGTGGTCCGCTTTCAAATGGGTCACTCTGAAGAAAAAGAAAACAAGAAAACAATAATTTTGAAATGGGTTTATTGGTCATTTTAAAATTCGTATTTTCAGCTTTATGCATACTCGAATTAGCAGAGTCAAGGTGAGTACTTGGACCAAATTTCGAAAGAGCTGACAAAGTTATCATACAGAAACAATAAATCATTCCTCGATCAAGTAATCGCTTCAATTACACATTCATTGTGAATTGATGCCAACGTTAATACCTTCTTACAGATTTCAAATCCCAATAATTTATGATGGGTACCTATAATGGATTACATTATAATACGGGTAAGAGTTGGCATTCAGATAACCTCAAGCAAAGTCCAAGTGCAATTCATTGACAGCAGGGGCAAGAGCAGAAGCCGTAATTGGTAAATTAACTGAACCTAGACTCCCATCAGACAAAAGCACAATGCGAAACAATGGAATCTATTTTGCAGTGGCGTGAGTCACCAATTTCACAGTTAGATTTACAAGATATTGAACTTTTGTCATCATACCACAGGGAACGGCGAAAACTGATTTTTTTTAGCGGACAATAATTTCTCTCAACAATATACGAGCAACCACAACAAACAATAAACCACATTTACATGCAGAAAGTTATTTTAGGGATTGACAGTAAATATAAACTTGTTCGAGACTAATTGATTCTGCATAAATTCTTATTCTCATAATTATTATAATGAGGAAGTAACACTTTTGCCTAATTCTCAATAAAGTTTATTATTTTACGCAATCAATCGATTTTAACCCAACTACTCGATGAGCTAGATGTAACTTGAAACGTTAAACATAGCTCAGAACTGGAAAACAATGCAATTTTATGGCATCAAATGTTATTAATATAATAATAACAACAATAAATGAAAGGCAGGTGGGTCAACCAACACATGAGGCCCTGACGAGGGCCCTGATAAGTAGCAACAGGTGCAAAACCAGACCGCAGCATGTAGTTTACTGCCAAGGGAGGAAAAGACCTTTTACTCCCATGTATACATATGATTTTTCCTCCTACCCACTTAATAAACCTTTTTTTGTTTTGAAACGCATCTCAATTGCTTTTGTTTAAAAAGGACCTATACTTGCATGATGGAAAGTATAGAAAATTAATTCATACCCATCTAAATTACCCTGATGGCATAGTGGTAAGCGACGCTGACTAGTAAACCGAACGTACCTGGGTTTTTTTTCTGTTAGAGATATAAATTATTGGATATTTGGATAGCTTATCCATTTGGCATTATTACGTGCCTATTTTGAATGAATTGTCAATTTAGTCCCTAGGGAGGAAAAGTATGAGCTTTCTCCCTGATTGGAGGGAGGAAAGTGTGTACTTTCTATAGAGGTAGGATGAAAATGATATTTCCTCTGATATCGGCCGAGGGTATACTAGGCTAACCCAGCTATGCCCAAACACAGATCACCTCGAATAAGGGGTCAAAGGCAAGGTGGTGGGCTATAAACGACGATTTGCCAATGGATAACGACCGCGTCGAAAAAGGGCGCTTAGAGGGAACTGATGAATCCAGGGACGACCTTTTGCATTGATTGTGGAGCAGTAAGACCCTCCCGTCCGAAGAGGATACATCGCGATTGCATGTTCTATGCTGTGTGAGACACCCAGAGCATGCCGCCTTTCCGCACAAAAAATTAGGGATTATGTATCGCATCGAGGATATGTCAGAGCTCCTCATCGACGAAGTGGCAGATATGACACATGTCGTTCTGGCAGTAGAGGATGCAGAGCATCAGAACCCACAGGGTGCTTAGTAACCTAACACCAAGCGCCTGAAGCCACAAAAACTGGCACGAGTGGATGCGGGGATTCGCAATGTTCTTCCAGAAGAGGCTGAAATTAGTCCAAAGTAAAGAAGACACAAGGTCGGCAAGACAAAACACGTCTCGTATCGTATCCAGTGTGTGTGGTCTATGTGGCGGACAATAAGCCTTTTACGACCGCAGTGCGAATTTCCTCAAAATTAAGATGAGCTCACCACACACTAAATCAAGGTGTTCTGTTTTCTTTTAAACATCACTCACTGTCTTAATAGGATACGGATGCTGGTGGTTGCAAAGAATTCACTAGTGAGGCGGGCGAGAAGTATCGCGGAAAACACGAGGTTTCACGCTAAACCTGAATCTGAAAGACGATCTTTGATCGAAATCTTAGATTATAGAAACAGTAGAACCTCCAAACGTTTCAACTGCAACTGCGGCAGTCATCTTCAGTGGCATGGTCGAAGTACTATTTTCAAATTATCAACTGAAACTGAAGAAAATCGCGACGAAACTAGAAAAACACCCAGAAAAATCAAGTGATAACATTGCCCGACAAAATTTTTGGGGATGTCTACTTGTTAGGCTATGGGCAGTCCCAAATATTTGCTAGCAGAGGGTGTTGTCTGATCCGACATGAACAGATATACAATGTTTCAATGTTGAAGTAATTTTTTTTTGTTATTGGGTCGGAGGGCTATTACAAGTATTTCCATAACTATCGAATTCCCAATCACATTTTTTTTGGCATAGTCCGTGTTATGTATTGGGTTATAAATCTATATGGAGTTCGAAAAACCGATTTAATTCTTTTTGGTCCGTTTTGAAAACGTGGACTATTCGTTACTACCTGTTTCGGCTTTTACATCCTTCCTTATTGAGTAACATCTGAAAATTCCATAAAATTCTTAAATTATAAAGTACAGGTAGGTGTTAATTAACCTAGTAGGCGGTGTTAAAAATAATGGGATTCTATATAGTATGGTTGATTGCCAATATAAAGGTCCCAGAATGTCGGGGTTTACTGGTCATTCAGATTTTAATTTTTTTCAAGAATAATCGTATCAACGACTAGAGTTATCAGCTTTACGTTATGTAAGATTAGGTGACCAGAACATTCTGATTAAATGAAAAATATTAATGTGTGTTAAGTATGATGAGATTTTCAAAGACACAGATTTCGCCTACAGCTTCCTGTAGATTTTTTTCATTATTTGAAATGTATTTCTTGGTGTTTGAGACTTGTTTTAAGAATATGATTCGCATACACTGTTGTATCATCGTGCGAGAAGTTGTGTAGCCCATACGTAGACGACACAGAGCTTCATCTCATCTTTAATCATTTGATGATTATTTTCATTTTGAATATCCATATATACTTAGCTGATTTGTTATCTGACAAAATATGTTCACATTACATTATCTCATTTCTGCCTGTTTGCCCCCTATATATGATACTGAACATTCCACACATACCATTTTGCCAGGTCTATAGAATTTCAGTATGGTGTCTGATAGAGACACTTCCGTATTCTTATCGATCTGCGCATGCGCAAACTCGATACGGTGACAGATATGTGTTACGGGCTACGTATCGATACGGAGCCTTTCAGTATACGTATCCAGAGACGGATCTGTCAAAAATATTTACGTGATATATGATATTACATGACATTTATATGACATTCGAAGGTTCCGTATACGTTTGGGTTGATGAATGGCTTTAAGGGCTTCTTTCTCCATTAACGTAATTTGATGCGATAGGTATACGTATATGGATACGTATAAAAATGCACAATTGTTTAAGTGTCTAAAACTTTGACAACCTAGCGGTTGAAACGTCAATGCGGACACGAGTGATCTGGAAATTTTGAAAATAATTCTTCTGAACTCAATCATAATAAAAATATATTTTCTTCCTCGAGAGGTCAGGTAGGAACATACAATTATTACCATTGGAATATTGAGGATTTTACTCTTTACTATTACTGTAAATTCCCCTTCACCTACATTCCCCTATATTATTTTCATCCATTACTTATCATTTAGATTTAAGTTAAATACGTTTCAAGCAATCACTATGTATTGTACGCCCCTGATTTTCGTCTGGTATTATTAACGGTTTATCAGCATACAATTGCCTCTTTCTGACCAATCGTAAAAACAAACATTCGTACAACGTGCACAGTACCCTCTCGACTGGAATTTTTTTGACAAAACGAATCGCTTGAAGTTGCTTCGAAAAATTGATGACCGTAATCACCGACTTATAGTCCTTGGGCCTGACACCGAAAAAAAAGTAACTGATATATTGAGATTTCGTACAGTGCGGCTTTTTATAGTCCCCCCCTTTCTGTTAACTTTTGGACGGTTCGACGTACAAACATGGGAAAAAACTATTTGGGGTAACAAAGGCATGGTGACTGATCGGCAGGCGGCGCGGGGGGGAACATCAACTTCAAATTTTCAAAAAGCATAGGGGATCTTTAATATTTTTTTGCAATTCGTATTCGAAATATCAAGTATAAATGCGGATCTGAATGGTACTCATACCTCCATAAATTTGAACGGTTCGATGAGGAACAATGGAACCAAAAATATTTTGAAGGGTATTACCGATAATACTTTTTGAAAGAAGATACATTGCAATTACTCGGCAGATGGCGCTGAGAGCACATCAACTGAAACTTTCGAAGGGCATAACAATTGAAATTGTGAAAAGAGGTATTCACGAAATTTTGAAATATTTAGATTGTTTTTTCAACGATGTTTCACTTGACCTCCCAACAATCACCATGTTTTTTATTTCGGAAAATTTTATCGATGATACCGTTCAAAATTTCCTAAGAGGAGAGGGAACTATAAAAAGCCTTACTATTTATCCGTTGAATCGATTCTGACAACATGGTATTTGCGAAAATTCTCGGTGGGACTGCGTTTTTTTATGGAACCGTTCGACAACTACACAACTAGAATGCCGCCAAAATTTTTTCACACAATGTTACCACTATTTTATTAACGATTCTGAAAAAAATATGTGCGAGGTGCTGAATTTTATGTCGTCATAACTTTGATACCCATCGGCAAAGTACAATTGTGTGCATAAAAAAGTCGTACAGCAGTTATAGGCTATTGTATTTTTTCTTAAAACTTCGACATCCTGTATTTCAAAAAAGATGCAAGTTGGGACACATGCTCATTTGAAGAAAATGTCTTATTTTCACCTAAAAAAATCGATACTGATCGTTTGGCGGTTTAATCCTGGGTCACCCTGTATATTTTTTTCCCTCGTGTTCCTAACTACGCTACGGTACGAAACTACAAAGGGTGATTCGTCAGGTCGTTTTAAGAAAAAACTTCCTACGAACATATGTCCGGAGTTGCATGGTTCCTGAAATACAGGGCGTAAAAAAATATGTTCATGGGAACTATTTTTCTTAAAACGACCTAACGAATCACCCTCTGTAGTTTTGTACCGTAGTTAGAAAACACGAGGCAACCAAAAAAAGTCGATTTTCGATATGTTATCCCCAAGAGCCACTCGTAAAAATATCTTCACTTTACTCCATATCGATATACTTTTCAACCCTATTCGAGGCTAGTATGCGAACTCCAACTGTTTATTTTTTCAAAATGTTTTCCTTGAAACAACATTAAATTTTTTGCAATTTTAGGCACATTCGCATTTTTTCAACTTTTGAAAATATTACTAATTCTATACGTGTTGAGATTGACCTAATTTAATATCCCACAATGAATAAATTTGTTGGTTACTCAACTGAATGGCCCCCAAAACATCATGTCGAACTATAAACCGGTAAAAACTACCTGCATCGTTATGAAATTAGGAATTATTTAGTTTATCACGAGTACACTTCAGCTACTTAGAATATAATAAGTATAATTAATATTCCATGGGATCCACACTCATCAGCGAGTGTCTTAATTTTCGGTTTTACGATCGTTATGAGTAGGAATACAATATCGAGTATCCAGCTACGCGTGAGATATCTCTTCTCATGCATGCGACTGCATCGAACATAATTAACTTAATGCTTTCTCTGTTGCACGCGTTATTTCCCTATGTATGACAGACAAACTCGAGCAAAAAGTGAAGAATGACTTGTAGCACTCTGAAACTCGGCACATGACATATCGACATCATGTAGTATTAGAAAAAAATTGTTTACCAAAAAACCAGGGGTGGAACTGGTGGAACCTACAAAATTTTTCATTTAATAAAAATATAATTTTTTTTGTTGTTATTTTAGGAAATATAAGATTTATCAAAAAACGATTTTGATAGGTTGAGAGACAATTCAATTCTCCACAAGAATGATTTTCAGTAATACATTGTGAAATACGCTCGTTTTCTCAGAAAACGTGGTTTAACGCCGACGTCACATTTCATGCTCGCGCTAATCCGCCACTGCAAGTTCAGACAGGACCGAAAATTAGATTTGTCATAACTTTGCTAAAAATTATAGTCGAAGGAAAAGAAAAAATGCATATCGTTCATGAAGACTTCTACTTCCTCATGCAAATATCATGTGAGTATCTGAGTACCTACGATGTGTTTTGTCCCACTTCACATAACCCTTCTACGATATTAGCATGGATATTTTAGTTGATATGAAATAATTAGTACCCTCTTTGGACCATAATATGCAACGATTTTAGACTAGTGAGACAAGTCTCGCTTATACATGCCAAATAAAAAACTGGGTTTTACTCCTGCCTCAGTTTTCAACTCACCCATAATCCCGGCAATTTCTTCAGTTAATGTTGAAAATAATTGCTCATACACATCGTACATAAAAAATGTATAGTGTTATTAAATATATATATATGCAGGATATGAATAAGCGATTATTTTCAACATTCAGTGAAGAGAATGCCGATTTTATGGGTAAGTTGAAAATGAGGCAGGAGTAAAACAAAGTTTTTTATATAAGTGGGACACTATTTTAAAATTGTTGCATTAGTCCAAAGAGGGTATGGGTTGCTGCTTCGGTATAATTCTATATTTACTAAGTTATTCATGATTTTCGGATCATCCGCAAACATCTCTGTGAAGTGCGACAAAACTCACAAAACACATTTTAGGTACTCAAATATTCGCATATTATATTTGCATGAGATTAGAAAGTAGGAGTCTTCAGAAACGATATGAACTTTTCCTTTTCCTTCTCCGATCATATTTAGCAGAGTTATGACCAATCAAATATTCGGCTCCGCCAGAACTTTCAGCGGCGAGTAGGGTGAACCTGAAATTTGATGTTCAATCACGTTTTCTGAGAAAACGAGCGTATTTCATAAGAAATTACTTTCCAAGATTACAGCAAAAATCTATTTATATATTTTTAAACGAAAAAAAAAATGTTCTACCCCTGGAATTTTGGTAAACAATTTTTTTCGTGTTTATCATGGCTCCAACTAATAGCATACCAAGTTTGGTGGTGCTACAATCGATTCTTGTCTCAAAACCCAATCGTACTGGATAATATATGGTTTTATACTCCAAGCATACGATATACGAAATTAAAGTTTCCAAATTTTTTTTTTTTCAACGGTTGTATATATGCTAATTTGTTTACCTATCTGTTGCTATAGCAACATGCAGTCTTTTTCGCCATTGGCAAATTAGCTAAAATAGGAGTTTCGTAGTTTTTCAAAAACAGTAGGGCTCGCCGACTAAGCACCTCACAGACTATTGCTAAAGCGTTAAATGTGATCTAAGAAAATCCGGTATACATATTACACACGATTTTGGGCAAATGAAGTTCATACATATCGCGGCTTCACTGCCTTTTTCACTAAATCAAACTCTATATACAGGGTGTATCTTAAATGATGTCATTATTTTCGGGTGGTGATTGCTTTTCATATTTTTTGAAAGAAAGTTCATATAAACGTGTGTCCTAACTTGCTCCGTTTCGGAGTACGGGTTGTCAAAAATTTAATAAAAAATCGGTAATTCATGAATTAGTCAAAATTCTCTTCCCCGATTTTGATTAAATTTCGTGTGTTTCTTATCAGTAACAAGTTGCTTCTTTTCATGAAATAATATTTTGAATTTTAATCGCAGTTGACACCCCGTTACTCTGAAACGAAGCAAGTTAGGACACATTATAAAATATGACAAGGAATCACCTCCTGAAATTAATGGCATTATTTAAGATACACCCTGTATAGCGGCCTCTTCCAACATCATAGAATTAAAGTCGACATATGTGAAATGTAGGAAATTTAATCTATATCATCCGATTGAGCTGAAATTTCGCACACATATCAAGAACTGATGACAATACAATAATCAAAAAAAAATTACCCCTCTCCGTCCATCTCCTTGAAAGCTAGGTAGAGTACGCGTAGAAATTCGGAAAAACATTCGGATGTCAAAAATTACGACGAAAAAATAATGGCGGTAGGGTGGCTCGAGCCAGCCTACTTCTCGAAAAAAGTTTCCAAAAAGTAGTTGTTTTCTGTCAGATATTTTTCTCATATTTTCCACTTGGTGGACACACCTTCAAAAGTTCGATTTGAATAAAAGTACAGTTCGACATACGTAGCTGAAACCGTGAAAATATGCACGTCAATGCTGCGCATCAGTCGTACAACGGACTATAGTCCGTAATATATCCAAAGATAAGGCACTCAACATGAACGTTCGAGTAAGAAATGAGAGTTTCACATTTTCAGCTATGTTTGTCGAACTGTAAATGTTATCTTTTGTTATTTCCGACTTACGTTTCATTTTCTACGAAGCACCACAGTTTTCCGTGGATATCCTGAAAAGAAAAAGAAAACAGAATATAATAATCAACTCTGAACTTTCGATTTGAAAAAGACATGAGCGCGATCACATTTTAGACGCTTTGAGGGTAAAAGAGTCAATTGATAACTCAAAAATGGTTCATCCTATCGATTTTAAACAAGGACAGGCCCTTAAAGGACGGTTGATTCTAAGTACGTGCTGTAATGGAAATTGAATTCTCTGTCCACTTTTTCACAAAAAAAATCTCAAAAATTTCCCAAAAGTGCAGTTACTTTGAAGCAATTTTTTGGGTAGATGAACAAATGATTTCAAAAAACATTACACCACGTACATAGATCAACGTTTCACCTTTCTTTTGATACCAAATTCATTTCGATTGGATAAAGATTGCTTCAAATTTTAATGAAAGAGAAATACCAGTGCAGCTTCCTCGACTATCTATAAAAAGCATCGTGAGGTGCAGCCGCAGACGCGGTACATAGAATCAAACGTCCTCTAGAATCCTGTCCTTGTTTGATATCGATAAAACGAACCGTTTTTGAGTTATTCACTTTTTTACCCCAAAAAAACGTCCCAAATGTGATCGCGCTCATGGCCTCTTAACGATCAAACCTTGATAGGTACATTATATGCATTGCGTTTCAAGGTAGCTCGAGTGACCTAAAGAGGACAACCGCTTGGATAACGGGTACTATAACTAGAACCGCCAGTCACGTGGACATCAGTTTCTTTTTTGTCTTTTTCAATGCTGAATACTGAATATTGTGGCAGACCTATTCATTCTGTATGCCAACCTGTTTCATTCAGATGAAAAAAGAAAAGTACTTGTCTCGTTGATCGAAACTTGAAACAAATGAACGGATTGTTATAAATTCATTCTGAAATCACGGCCGACTTGTTTGAAATAACCGACACAGAAGTTATGTTGCATATCGAATCGGTGTTGCGGAAATTATAAAAAAATCCTGTTCGGTATCTCAATTAAAATGTTTACATGATAATTTGAATTGATTACAATTAAAATTGTATTATTCCATTTGTATATTATACAAGGAATAATAGCTAACGGTAATATACATATCAATTCGAGAAAACTCAGATTGATAGTGGAGTGGAACTATTTTATCATGAAAGTTGAGCTTATTCGGCTTTATACATATAGTCCAATAGCTGGTGACATACTACCATTAATCCAGTACGATTGGGTTTTGAGACGAGGTTCGATTGTAGCACCACCAAACTTGGTATGCTAGTAGTTGGAACCATGATAAACACGAAAAAAAAATTGTTTACCAAAATTCCAGGGATGGAACTTTTTTTTTTTTTCGTTTAAAAATAAATAAAAACGATTTTTGCTGTAATCTTAGAAAGTATATGATTTATCGGAAAAACATCTCAACAAGGTTAAAAACAATTCAAATTTCCACAAAAATTATTCATAGTAATTTCTTATGAAATGTGCTCGTTTTCTCAGAAAACTTGATTGAACATCAATTTTCAGGTTTACGCTTACCCGTCACTGAAAGTTTTGGTGGAACCGAATATTTCATAACTCTGCTAAAAATGATCGAACAAGGAAAAGGAAAAGTTCATATTGTTTCTGAAGACTCCTACCTTCTCATGCAAATATAATATGCGAGTATTTGAGTACCTAAAATGTGTTTTGTCGCACTTCACGGAGATGTTTGCGGATGATCCGAAAACCATGAATAATTTAGTAAATATGGAATTATTATACTGAAGCAGCAAAACAATTTTTTCACTATTGGTATGTATTCATAAAAGCGGAATTATCTAGAAAACGATTGATTTGTCCGAGTTCAAACAATTATACATGTTTTCCTTAAAATTGAATAAAGAAATCAAAGAAAAATAATTTTCCTGATTTTACCAGTGGCGTAAAAAAAGGAGGACCAATATACCCTTTTTGTACGCCACTGGTGGCAACTAAAAATTTAATTTTTCTTTTAAAATAAAGCTCTTATTGAACAAAAATATTTTTTCGAATTAATCTGTGAAATTTCCAAAACTGTGTAAGTTATGAATAAAAAATAGATTTAATTTTTCGTATTCAACACCCTGTATCTGTGCAACCCACCGCTACTCAAGGGTCTGACGATTGATTTCGTGATGAGTATCACATGATCTATCAACGATAAAAAATTCAGCGTGCATACTACGACGTATTCCAAAGTGACACTACCTCCCGGGCTATAATAAACGATCGATCGCGTCGTATTCGTTTCCGAAATCCCAGTCGAACGTCGTAACCTGGGTCAGTATCATTTACTTTGAATTGTTGGTATATTCAATAATAACAGTTCTCACGTAACGTCCCAGAGAAATACGCACCATACAAACATTGTTGCTCGTTGAGTCATCAGCAGACACATCAACAAAGAGGCTTTTATGGCGACACGTTTGTCTATTATCAAACGCTGTTTATGTATGGTCAACTCTTTAATCACTCTTCGGTATAATTAATAACACGCCAATGCTAGTGCCGGCTTCAGCCGTAGGGGATTAATTTTCCAAACAACTTCCCTCTTCTTACTGTCGTGCTGAAATCAATATTTTTTCCGATCGAGTGAAAAAGTACTTTTTTTAATCGAACTTTTTTTTAAAGAGAGGAGTACCTCGTAATGTCAAATTTTGATGAACTTGTCAAATTCTTTTTTAAACGCATCATTAGATTTTTGAGGTATTAAACCTTGATTTTGCTTTTCTATTTGAAAAATCGATATTAGAATTCATTTTTAAGTACTGCGGTGACAAGAATTAATCTCTTATGACAAATTGCAAATTAATTTCTGTTTTTCTCATTCACATAACAAATGGAATATGACAAACAAATGCAAAACTTTAATTCAAATAGTAACGAAACCATTTTACATTATTTCTTATTTAATTTTTTTGTAATAACAATATCAGTATTTATGATTTCAAAGTGCACCTGTTAAAAAATAGCCTAAATTATTCTTTGATAAACTGGTCTTTCCAACACTTGCTCTATATATCCGTCGTGCTCGAAATATCGCGCGTGTTTGAAAGACTTTTTTATCCACTTATACTTTAATATAAGTACTATTTGTGTAGTTTGTGTACCTAAAATATATATTTTTTGTATATCAAAATTATATTTGATTACTTTACGGAAGGACGTGAAAAAATAAGCTTTAAATTCATTGAGTAATATGTGACCAACACAACTGATATAACAAAACCATCAATCCAAAAACTCATAACATTTCTCCTTGCATAAATGATATTATTAACATGTTTTTCAATCAATAATGCACACAAAGTTTCCTAATTTAGTTTGGCAAAAGCGAGGTAAGATATCGACAAGTAATGTTTTTTTTTTCAATACACCTTGAGTGTTTTGTTTCATCAGTTGTGTAGGTCACAGGTAACTTAATGCATTCCCATCTCATTTCAATCTCAAAAGGTGTTTCATTCGAATAAGGAAGATCTTGAGTAATCTTTTTAAGTTTTTTAACGAAAGTTTGTTTGGGCGGTATTAACATAAGCGTAATAAAATGCACAATGTTGCCACAAATTTTAAAATAATTTGGTATATAGCAGAAATATTCGCAAAATAATATAAAAAAACTGTTCCAAGACAAGCTTTATTCAAATACGAAAGCGGCAAGCTTTTGAATCTGTAACAACTCGGATCTAAAGAAATTAATTTTTACTTTTTAGCTTATTTGAATAAAAGCTTGTTTTCAAAAAGTTTTTTTTTTAATTTATTTTGTGATTTTTAGTTAGAACGCATTGATCTATGGATTTCATAGAAAGCACGGTTATTATAAGGGCCGTTTCCTGTGATTAATTTAGAATCGAATCGGACCATAATCACAAAACTCGTCCGCCATCTTGGAACCGACATATTGAATTTATCAATTTTGACGAAAAATTCATAAATCTCCCACCCCGAAAACCCCCACATACCAATTTAGAATCGACTTGGACCATAGTCACAAAACTCATCCGCTATATTGGAGCCGCCATATGAATTATAAATTTTTCCAAAAAATCCCCATCTCTTACCATCTTGGAGCCGCCATTTTGTCACCAGAAGTATGAACACCTGCCAAATTTCAAATCACTATAGTGAGAAATTCGATATTGGCAGAATTCGATTTTTCAGTTTTTCTCAATTTCTATGAATTTTTTCCATTGGGGTAGTATATTTTTTTCTTTTATATGAAAATTGAAGTCTTTTAGAAAAAAATGTGTCCCCACAGAACTCTCTACAATGGAAAAAATGCTTTTTTAGGGACTTGAAAAAAACGAGTTTTTCGCGAAAATCAAGTTCTTAAAGACCACTGAACTTTTTGACAATACTACATTCATGCCAATTTCTGTTATCGAAAAGTAATAAAAAAAAAATAAAAATAATAACGAACATATTAGTTTTTCGCATTTTACTCGGCAATTTTGAGGTTATGTGAAAAATTTGTTGAAACCAAAGTTGTAGATTTTTTAATTATTCACAACTTTTGAACTTAACTTTTTTTGAGAAAATACGTATTTACGCTGTAAATCGTGAAAAACCGATTTCACCCCCTTTTATCCCCCACCCTTACTCGACTGCAAGCATTCAGATGTTGAATTTTTGTCCCCACATTAGTTAAACCCTGTTCTACCCTTTACAACTTAGTTTACCCTGTACGGAATTTTTCAATCAAAAAAGGTAATTCACCTGGTCTATAGGCGGGTCCATAAATTTGACCAACTCTGTATAATGTCCCATGCACACCTTTGGGATATGGGATTCTTGTTTGTTTAACTCACAGGTAAAAAATGTAAGCCGTACGCTTTGTAAGAAATTTGTAAAATGAACATTATTATTATAATAGCCGTGCTGTAATTTAATATACAATTGAAAACAGGATATACTTCCCTGTTCGAAAAAAAAAAAAAAAAATGGGTGTCTGAGGTGTCAATTGTAATTTATAAACGACTGCTTTCTTATTACTGTCGTTGAAACAATAATATGCGCGTAGAAACTACAATCCGGTCCTGAAGAAGATAATAATCCTGTTCTCATGAACAGATTACGACTACATATTATGTTTAATTGAAAAAATTCTAGTTTTGTATAGAGCGTATTGGTATTAATTAGTCAATTGTTACTGGCAAATGAATGATTCGAGCGAAGAATTGATCGAAATTTGAGAACTGAAAGGTCGAAAGCTGAAACAGGGTGTGTTCGCAAGAGTATAATAGATCTGACCTTCTGCCGAAATCAATTGTGCCCTTGGCATGACACTGTGCGATCCAAAAGGCGAATTCCGAAGTCAGAACATTATTTCATGATGGGGTTGGGTTCCGAAGAATAGATTGTCTGAAAAGGATGGGTAGTTACACTAATCAATCCCAGCTTTGGGGAATAGACGAATACTATCGACAGTAAAAAAGAAAACGTTTCCACGAAATTTACTTTGGAGAATTATCCTACTTATATACAGGGTGAGCTATGATCAATTGCCGAAAATAAAATGGGGTACTAGTATATCATGTAGAAACACACCTGTGAAATTTCAGAGAAATCCTTGTTCATTTATATAATTTTTTGGTTCGCTACTGAATGAACACCTTATATTTTGCCCCTTCGTTTAGGTACCATCTCCCGATCTGCAATGCCATTTTCAGTTCAGTACCGTGTTTACTGAGACATTTATTTCGACGTATTTTTGTTTATCGATCGTTTAAACGGCATTAATAGCTTGGATCGAATGTGATTTGTACTCAAAAGATAATTTTGTTTTGCGTCAACGGAAAATTTACATCTTTTATAGCATTTTCTTGGGTTTTAAATTTGATTCATTTAGAGGGACGGGATTTAATTTCAACCATACAACCCTTATTTAAAAGATAACCATTTCTCAAAATCTAAAAAGATTATAACTCAATAAACTTATTAATTACCTGCTTATTTATGCAAGAGAAGGGCATTCAATCTTAACCCTCATTATATAAAATAGAAATTGGGTATTCGAAGAATCAGACATTCGTAAAAACTGCAAGTTCGTATAATTATCATTCGAAAAACCACCCAGATACCAGTCTCTGTAAACTAGCCAGCCCCTTCTCTGGTTGCAACTTTTTTGACCTTTGGCCACTACTGCCTGCTACTTTGGTAGAGCATAACTATCGCTGTGAATAGCTAAAGGGACTGTTTGTGTCCAAGTCGCCAGTTTTGTCAAAGGAACGCCTGACCATCATTAGGGATGTCTTTACCCTTGTCAGCACTTTTTCCAGGTGAGCTGTGGGAGATTATAAGAGCTCGGTTGGAATCCAGATTTTTTCCGACGAAACTCCGGTAGTATAAAGTTAGTCAAATGTTTGGACCCGCCCATATTTCTCAGTAAATATTAGAACTATCGAAAAAAAGTTCGGATGAAAGTTGAAGGGTATTTTATTCTGCAACTTTCTGTGAATTGAAATATTTTTTTGATGTACCATTGGTGGAGGAGTGACGTCATCGACAATTTTTTTTTACTGGAAGTAAATGTCATGTTTAGTATCTTGTTCAAAAATTCACTCAGTTGGGGAATGTAGCCAGACGAATATTCTGGCGGTACTGCAGTTTGAATCAGACAGTGGCGTACGTAAATTTTCGTAACAAAAAGTTTTTAAATTCTACATTAAAGTTGTTGTTGTTGTTCCATTAAGAAATTTCACTCACGATGTTTGGGTTAATTTTAAGTATCAAAAACTGGAACTAATCCATTGATAGTTGAAGATATATTTGACATAAAGAGAACGTGCAATAATCGAGTGGCCAGTACGAAGTCCAGATCTTACACAACTTGACTTTTTTCTATAAGGTTATGTCAAAAATATAGTCTATGTCGACAGACCTAATGGACAAATGGAATTAATACACTAATTTTGTTTAAAAACGAAATAAAATGCTTTTTATTTTTATATCAAAAATTTCTTCAGCTATTAATGGATTTATTCCAGTTTTTGATACTTAATATTTCATGGAATTAATGAAAATGGAATTTCTTAAAGAAACAATTGTTAATTTAGCAATTAAAAACTTTTTCATGAAAACTTGCGTACGCCACTGTCTGATTTAAATTGCCGTATTGCTAGAATATCCGTCTGGCTACTTTCCCCAACTGAGTGAATTTTTGAACAAATCAAGCAATAGGTAAGTAAATTACAGAAGTGGACAAAAAATTACGAAACACACTGTACCTATGGAGAGAGTTGATATAATATTAATACTACTGAAACGAGAAAAGAACAAGCTTTCTAATGATACTAAACTTGACATATGGTTCCATTTAAAAAAAATTGTCGATGACGTAATTTCTCCACCAATGGCACAACACAAAAAAGTTTGATTTCATAAAAAGGGGCAGAGTGAAATACCCCTCAACTTTCAACCGATTTTTTTTTTGATAGTTCTAATATCAACTGCGAAAAATACATTTGACTAACTCTGCAGAAAATTTGCGAAATTTGGGTTTGTGGCTACAGACAAATACTGAACAGTTTATGACTCGTTTATTTACAGCTCTAAAAACAACAATAAATTCGAAAAAACCAATTACACAACTGAAATTTCATAAACTTATACTTCAACTTGAACTTCTATAGACTTCGACTTCCAACTAGTCAACTTCGTCTTAAACTTCTCCATCTGCTCGAATCATCCTGCTCATATAGTCCGATGGAAGTTTCGAGAACGCCTAGAAACATCCATATCGGCAAGTTCTAGAAACCTCCACTTCCTCGCTTCCATAGCGTTCACATAGTGACGTAATCCAACTAGAATTGGCCAGCGTCGTTTGTTGAGTTCTGGGAACTATACTGGTAGCCTAGAGTATTTCGTAACATTGTCCCGTCTCTAATTTTGATCGTCCCGATCAAAAACTATTGCTTCACCATGATAGGGCTTTAGTCTTTCCAAATGAACGACTTTCATCTCATCTCGCTATTTCGTGGGTATCCAGCAAGGCCCCCTTTAGTTTACCGGCACAGATCTGCATATTCGTTTCTTTCGCGTTTAGTAATCTGAATATTAAGTGGCAGGGCAATCAAAGTTTCCTTCCAACGATAATGTACACATTTTAACGGCATCGCTTTATGTTATCATAAAAATTTAAGTATATTTGAATTTAGACATCGTTAAAGGCAGCAGGGAACATCAACCAGTGTTGTCACCTAATTATAATATTATTTCATATAAACATATTTCGTTGAAAGAGAACTAACCCATGCAGAACAGAGGCGTCCATTACAAGAAAGTTTACGTATATCATAAGGTGAAATTAAAATTAGCTACTCGAACGAAGAACAGGATGCATCAATTCTAAACAAAACGATCAACTTCCGGGCCACCTTTATAATTCCTAAATGTCCTAAAATCTTCATTTATTTTTCTTTGAATATTTTCCAAAAACATATTTTATATTTAACTTTCTGCTTATAGATGGAAACGGAACACGAAATTGAGACTTGCTGTTGGCTATAAACCGTAAGTTCCACTCCTTCAATAATAGTTATTTATGGTACTAGTGTGTTATGTTGAAAATAAGTCACGCGAGTAGATTTATGCCACGAGGCCGTCAACCCATAACTCACTAGTGTGTTATTTGGTAGTAGTATTTTTTATGAGAAATCAAGAAACTTTATTATTAGTTTAAATTAACATATTGAAACTAACAAGAACAAAGTAAAAAGTAACTAACAAGAACAAAGTAAAAACATTAAAATGATTGATCGGCGCTCCGGGGCGGCTTAAATGATATTGGTGGCGCATTCGCTTTCAGAGCTGCAGGGAAACCCGGAAAAACCTGCAACACCACATCATCTGAAGAGTTGGAATTCATTGGTAGAGAACTTTTAAAGAGGTCCGACGAATTGTGACAATCTGCTCTATGGTGAAATATGAGGTATGCTATCTTCGAAGGCTCCAAAAGGTCCAGTTCCAAAGAAGGTGTTCTATTTACTTGTCTAAAATGACATTAATGACGGTCATAACTGTCATGTATTGGATAAATAATTTAAGGAATCTCATTATCTCAAGCCCTATAAAACTGTTGTTAAGTTTCATCTCCAAAGAAATGCCAATTTTTCGTTTAATTTATACAGTGCTAACATGGAATAACGAGTAGATTCATTATTTCTAAATATGAAGATATATTGGAAAAATCTTTTGCACCATAGCAAAAATCTATAGTATCATAAACTGAGAGAAAATGGCCTTGGTGATTTTGTTTAATAGAACACCAGTATATTTTTCCATTATTGGTTAGAGATCATCACGACGAATCCAGTTATATGTGATTATGTCAAACGACTGCGAAGTTATGGGAAGAAAACTTCCCTATATGCCCTATGAGCGACAGAGTTAACCTTCCGAATCTCAGTCATACTCATTATAGACCACAAGCCCCCATAACAATTTGGGGGGATCATTTGATCCATCATGAAACATGTACAGAACGATGCTGCTATATGAAAAAATAACTTTAGGCATTATGCCGTCAATTCTGGGTGATGCATTTGCCTATAATAATAATGATAATTTTTCATCTGAATTAATTCCTTTCACCCTTTTCGCAAATGATTGAAATTGATACGACACGTTCATTTCGTGAAAAAAACCTGTCTGTGAATTTCATGTTGGCAGGTTTTTCTCTATTTATGCCATTCGAGGGTTGATTTTAGCCCTTTATCCCCTTTGCAAATGAATGAAATTGATACGACACGTCCATTTCGTGAATAAAAACGTGTTCTGTGAATTTCATGTTGGCAGGTTTCTTCTGAAGGCATTTCTCTATTTTATGTCATTCGGGGGTTGATTTCTGCCCCCCCTTGCGTACGAATGAAATTGATACTTGATGATCATTTCATGAAAATAGATTTTTAATATGAATTTTATGTTGGCAGTTATTTTCTGAAGGCTTCTCTATTTCATGTCTTTCGGGGGTTGATTTTAGCCTTTCATCCCCTTTCAAATAAATGAAATGTATACGGCACGTTCATTTGCTAAATAAAATTTGAATTTGAATTTCATGTGGGCAGGGTTTTTCTTTTTGTCCATTTTGAATATTTTGGGGGTTAATTTTAACTATTCAGTCGGTTGGAATGCAATTCAAGTGATCCCGCATTTGGAAATATCCGATAAGCGGCATTGCGCAATTTTTTCCTGGGAGCTAATTTCCTGATGTCGGAGGGCGTTAAAAAAGCCCCATACAGGAACTCTAACAAAAAGCGCCAGGCAAATTTTAATATATCAAATCCCTTGATACTTGATGTTACAAAACATGTTCATGTAATTCCTCGGGGATTTTCTATGCAAACAAATATTGTCATTTGTAAAATATCCGAGTACTTGAATATGTATATGTTTATGGTAGAATAAATACATAATAGCTATAAATGTAACCAGATTATCATACGATTTATACTCTGCACAGAGTCGTCTGTGCAGCTTCCGTGATTTATTTAAATTGCATAATAATCAAGTTACATTCAAAGCTTTATCGTATCAGTGACAACGATGATGTGAAAATAAAATCAACAACTTTGGTTATTGTCACGTTAACTCATTTTAGCGTGCCTTTTGCTATATAGGGTATAAAGTAACTAGCGAATTGTATAGTAACTAATGTATTATGTGTTGTTATGATGTTAATAATTTGTAATAAAGATTCAACTCAAAGGAAGCTTAATATTCAATGATACGATAAAGTATGCTATCAAGATAAAAAAAATGGTAGGAATAAAAATCATCCCCAACTTGTAGAAAAATATTCTATTTGATTATTCTTGATGGAGACTGATGGAAATTTCAAATATGAGGAACATATTTCCGATCACAGAATGTGTTCGTTTTCTCTCAAAAATTATTGTGAAAAGACTCTAACTGAAAAGGAAAGAAAAAATCTGAAAGTGAAAATTCGCATTTTCATTCAGATAGCTGATTTTTTTAATTCTCTCTAGTTTTCATTGAAAATTTAATTGATGATTTTTTCAATGAAAACTAGAGAGAAATAAAAAAAATCAGCTATCTGAATGAAAATGCGAATTTTCACTTTCAGATTTTTTCTTTCCTTTTCAGTTAGAGTCTTTTCACAATATCTATCAGATGCAGTTCAATGTCCAACGTCGCTTGTGCCGGGGAAGTAGTTGTTTTCTGTTAGATATTACAAATAAATCACATTTCTCATTTTTCAATTTTCATGGAGAATGTTCCCCTTTTCAACATGAATACCTCCCAAGAGGTTATCTTGAACGATGGAAAATAGCGACTTAAGTTTGTCTTTCAGTCGCAGATGATTCCACAGCAGATTTTATGAACTAAAATTCATATTTTACTTTTCTTAAATGAGAATATTTATATTCATTACCTTCCCCCATACCAGTACCCTGGATCCGCCACTGATGAAAGGAGTGTTATCCAAACTTTAATTCGAAAATTGTTCACATGAGGTGCCGCATTCCGCACGCACAGTATACCCACATTCTTGATGAACAATATAATGAAAGCATCTCGTGTGCCGACACTGCCGACACAGCAAACTACCATCCAAATTCCAACATTGTACGTTGTCATCCTTCCTTCCTGGAGGATGCAGGGTAAACCGTGACAATAAAACAAATGCCGCACGTGGAAAGAATCAATTAACTTGTAGTCGTCACGGCCCGCCCTATTCTAGTGACACGGAAATACATTGTTATTTTTAAAAAGCGACGTCGATATCTCAAAGAAATTTTCGCCGTTGTCCATAACAAAGCTGAAAGTGAACCTTTTTTTAAACGAACAAAGTTCAAAAAGAGTTTGGGAGAGTATCAATTTAATTAAACAGATAATTTCGACAAAATCGATGACTGAGAGGACAAAAAATATTGTATGTCCAAAAAAGTAGTTTTGAATAAAATATTTATCAATTTATGTTTTTGCTACTGGAAAGGTCTTCATTTTCATGCAAAAACTTCAGAAAACATTTTCAAGTGGATGTACAATATTAGGGCATCATAAAGATTTCCCCTTGGATTGAATTAATAGTCATAATATCACATTTTCATTTGTGTCCTCTTGAATCATTTTTCAGTGTTCTATCAGCCAAATAATTTCATCTATACTGGGTGACCATGAGGTGAGGTACGCCTCCTAATTTTTCTACAGTTTTGAAGGCACATGTTTCAAATTTGGTATGTCGCTATAGTACTTGAGTACGCTCATTTATCACTTCTGTTTCAACCGGAAATGACCGCAAACTGTTAGTTTTCAAATTACATCCTGTATATTTTTTTTATTTGTTCGAACGCGCAATAACAATATTTTTCAAAATTGAAAATCGGTTGAAAAATTGCGGAGATATAGTTGATTGTTCACTCAAACCAAGTTGGCCATGATTATCATAGTCGTTAATTCAACTCTATTCCGTATTTTTTTTATTTTTCCCGTACGCAGTCTGGATGTAGACAATATTTTCCCGGAAAATGGATCAAAAAAATCTTTCAATTTGAAGGGGACTTTGTAACAAACCCTTTATTATTTCTAACGGAAAACTAAAATAATACACCTGAAATATCATTAATTTCGTAGGGGTGATATTTCCCACAACTCATGACGCATAATGATAATGACAGGATTGGACACTGCCGCAGTTATTCACATAATCTAATTACCTTCCGTACTTGCACGTTCGGTTTCAACCATCACGACTTCAATATCGTTATGAACCGCATGGGTATAATAAACAGACTCGCTAACTGGGATACATTCTCGAAACAATACGGACAAATACAACAACTGAACATTTGAAGACAACTAGATTCAAAATAATTATTGAAACTGTAAAAAACCTTTACCTACCATCAATATGTAATACCAATTATAACGATACTGATATGAGTTTCGTAATGAGGTTCATTACGACACTGGAACTTCATTACGACACCCTCACTCCATTACGACACTGGAAAATAAACATAATCAGAGTTTTTGATGAATTTATTCGGATTGACGTAATGTGAAATGACAACTTGAAATACGTTGCCGGCTGAAATATTCCATCTCAGATCGTAATATGAGTCTTTACGACACTTATATCGTAAATATCTATCTATTTTAAATTCATTCCAAGTAAAATTTTGTTTAATTTTCATTTCTTGTCAAAACTAACTTACCACTTTCTACGAACTTAAAGCCAGTGAGGGCGGTTCTCATAACAACATTTTTTATTTTCACGAGAAGCCTATGGGACCATAATTGTCTCTAACAAAACAATTACACTTCAATCGTCGAAAAAGTACTGACAAGGTCAAGGACATCACTGATGATGGCAGGCGCTCCCTTAACAAAACTTGGTGCCTTGGACCGAAACAATTCCTTTGGTTATACTCAGCGATAGGGAGGCCCTTAATAACGTACCGAGCTCTTCTATGGAGGTTAACGGTTGAACAAATGCCAACCAGAAGGAGGCTGGCCAGTTTACAAAGACTGGCCATGCTCGTGGTCACTGGTACGATTAGCCTAAAGATGGTTGAACTTTCGTCCTCTGCATTTGTGAATTGTAACGTATGCGGGGACTGAAGCCTCCAGACTGAAGCGCCGGGGCCACAATGGAGAGGCAATAACCTAAACCACTCCAACATAATAGAGGTTATAAGAATCGAAACATCTGATATGTCGTCGGACCTAATGACTCCAACCTATTCAATGGAACATACACCACCATAATATAAGATGGTGAAGTCACATCGAAGACCATACCAATGCTGTCGAGAGGACAAATCTGGTAGACGGATGGCTTTGAGACAAGCAGTGGGGTAGGGTGTAGAATATACGGGGAAAGACCGAGACAAGACATTAGTCTAAGCCTTGGCTCGTATGAGGATGAATATCTTCGGACACTGTAGTGAGGAAGATATCATCCCACAGGGATACCTCATGAAAAATCTCCATTAGTTGTTCATCAGAAGATCCGGAGTACTCACGAGAGAGACCTGATAATGGGGAGCAGAAATGTTCTACACAGAACTACTTAACTTCGTCTAAACGTCTAATATCTGTTCAGTTTGGAGAATACCTTCGGCGCTCAGTGTCAACCGCAATACAGTTTCTTGGGCTATTCATCTGTTTGTATTTGTCTATCTGAGATGTTGTCGGACCAAATGACTCCAACCTATTTAATGGAACATACACCACCATCATACAATATGGAGAAGTCACATTGAAGACCATACCAATGCTGTCGAAAGGACAAATCTGGTAGACGGATGGCTTTGAGACAAGCAGTGGGGTAGGGAATAGCATATACAGGGAAAGACCGAGGCAAGACATTAGTCTAAGCCTTGGTACTCAAGCCTCTATATTCCAAGCCCAGGTAATGGCTATTTTCGTTTGTACGAAAGAGATTCTACGGAGGGGTCAGTCATTCTCTCAGACTGTCAGTCGGCAATGGAGGCCTCGCGATCATGCAGGTTCTCTTCCAACTTAATTTAGGAGCCTCACAAATACGTCAGCGACCTAGAAGCACATAACAAGGTGAAACTTGTCTGGTCACAGGGGCATCCAGGCAATAAGAGTACAGCACCCACTCTCATCGAACCGAAACCAGCCTATCAAATCCTGTTTGGGGACAATAATCAGAACACGAAGTGATGGATTAAGAACCATCATCAATCTTCCTAGAAGAAGTCTCGAAAAGATGGTGGTGCCAACAGACCAGCTCTCAAGGCAACTTCTCGAACTGAGCCGGAACTCTCTCAGGAAGGTGGTAGGACTCCTAACAGGGCACTGCTACCTGGGACTCCACACTGTGCAGATTCTGTGATGAGGAGGAAGAAACAGCCACCCAAAAAGTGTTAAATGCTCGCATGAGGATGAATTTCTCCGGACACTGTAGTGCAGAAGATATCATCCCACAGGGATACCTCATAAAAAATCTCCATTAGTTGTTCATCAGAAGATCCGTAGTACTCACGAGAGAGAGAGCTGATAATGAGGAGCAGAAAGGTTCTACACAGAACTACTTAACTTTGTCTAAACGTCTAATATCTGTTCAGTTTGGAGAATACCTTCGGCGCTCAGTGTCAACCGCAATACAGTTTCTTGGGCTATTCATCTGTTTGTATTTGTCTATCTGAGATGTTGTCGGACCAAATGACTCCAACCTATTTAATGGAACATACACCACCATCATACAATATGGAGAAGTCACATTGAAGACCATACCAATGCTGTCGAAAGGACAAATCTGGTAGACGGATGGCTTTGAGACAAGCAGTGGGGTAGGGAATAGCATATACAGGGAAAGACCGAGGCAAGACATTAGTCTAAGCCTTGGTACTCAAGCCTCTATATTCCAAGCCCAGGTAATGGCTATTTTCGTTTGTACGAAAGAGATTCTACGGAGGGGTCAGTCATTCTCTCAGACTGTCAGTCGGCAATGGAGGCATCGCGATCATGCAGGTTCTCTTCCAACTTAATTTAGGAGCCTCACAAATACGTCAGCGACCTAGAAGCACATAACAAGGTGAAACTTGTCTGGTCACAGGGGCATCCAGGCAATAAGAGTACAGCACCCACTCTCATCGAACCGAAACCAGCCTATCAAATCCTGTTTGGGGACAATAATCAGAACACGAAGTGATGGATTAAGAACCATCATCAATCTTCCTAGAAGAAGTCTCGAAAAGATGGTGGTGCCAACAGACCAGCTCTCAAGGCAACTTCTCGAACTGAGCCGGAACTCTCTCAGGAAGGTGGTAGGACTTCTAACAGGGCACTGCTACCTGGGACTCCACATTGTGCAGATTCTGTGATGAGGAGGAAGAAACAGCCACCCAAAAAGTGTTAAATGCTCGCATGAGGATGAATTTCTCCGGACACTGTAGTGCAGAAGATATCATCCCACAGGGATACCTCATAAAAAATCTCACGAGAGAGACCTGATAATGGGGAGTAGAAAGGTTCTACACAGAACTACTTAACTTCGTCAACCGCAATGCAGTATTTGGGCTATTCATGTGTTTATATTTGTCCATGCATTTGTCCCATATGTACCAATGACAATATCTGGATTATTATCAGTTAATTAAAATAAGAATATTTCCTGAACAATTAGTACAGTAACCACAGATAAATGTAATCCACAAGTGAAGAATGAATCGTAGCACTCTGAAACTCGGAACATGACTTTTTGGCATTATACCAAAATATCAGGGGTGGAACTCAACAAAAAAAAATCATTTTATTTAATTATAATTGCTTTTGCCGTTGTTTCGGAAAGTATAAGATGTATCAAGAAACAATTTCAACAAGGCGAAAGATTCTATTCTCATTAAGAAATATAGTCAGTAATTTCTCACAAAATACACATGAAAACCTGATTGAATTCCGATATCAAATTTCAGGCTTGCGTTAACCGCCACTGCAATTTCCGGCAGGGCCGAAAATTTGATTTGTCATAACTTGGCTAAAAATTATAGAAAAGGAAAAGAAAAAGTGTGTATCGTTCCTGAAGACTTCTACTTGCTCATGCAAATAGGTATAACATGTGAGTATCTGAGTACCTAAAATGTGTTTTGTCCCACTTCACATAACCCTTCTACGATATTTACGGAGGATCCGAAAGTCATGGATATTTTAGTTGATATGGAATAATTATACTGGAGCAGGAATCAGTACCATCTTTGGACCATATGCAACGATTTTAGACTACTGGGACACGTCTCACTTATACATGCCAAAGAAAAAACTTGGTTTTACTCCTGCCTCAGTTTTTAATACCTCATAATCCCGGCATTTTCTTTAGTAAATAATGTTGAAAATAATCGCTCATACACATCCTACATGAATTCAATCTGATTTCAAGCTTGAGGTTTGCATTTCACAATAGTTATTAAACATTTGATATGCAGGATATGAATAAGCGATTATTTTCAACATTTCCTGAAGAGAATGCCGGTTTTATAGGTAATTTGAAAATGAGGCAGGAGTAAAAAAAAGTTTTTTTTGCATGTATAAGGAGGACCTGTCACACTACTTTAAAATTGTTATAGTTCAAAGAGGGTATGGGTTGCTGCTTCAGTATAATAATTCCATATTCACTAAAGTATTCATGATTTTCGGATCATCCGCAAACATATCTGTGAAGTGCGACAAAACACATTTTAGGTACTCAAATACTCGCATATTATATTTGCATGAGACGGTAGGAGTCTTCAGAAACGATATGAACTTTTCCGTTTCCTTCTCCGATCCTTTTTAGCAGAGTTACAACCAATCAAATATTCGGTTCTACCAGAATTTTAACAAGTTTTGGTGGTGCAATCGATCCTCGTCTCAAAATCCTATCGTCTGGATTATATATCCATTCAAACATTTCTTTTCTAACTAGCCCTTTATGTAAAGTCACTTATATCTCATTTCGTATTTACACATGGCAAATACAGATAAGGATACCAATTGTCAACTTTCTTCGATGACTAGAACAACGAGAAAATGTGGTTTCTTTTCTGATGTTGATTGTTATTGTTTCCTGGTAATCGACGCTATAAGGTAAATATTATGGTTTTAGAAAGAGAGATCACCCATAAAATTGTATTTGCCCGTGTAAACAGACAAATGCGTTTACGATCGTTTGAGTTCGCCGAAGTTAAATGGGTCAAGAAGCTACATAAATAATATTGAAAGTAAAGCATCATATAAAAAATTGAATGATTCACTCGTAAACTTAGCTGTTGCCCTAACAAAGCTCGAAAAATATTTGTTTGCAAATCTATAATAAAAAAATATTTAGCTTTTCTTAATAAGACTATAGAAGATATACTGAAGTCAAATCAGAAACTGATCTTGAATTTTCTCGAGCAATATTTTGGTTTGGTACGCAAATGTTTTGAATGTGTATTTTTATTATGAACGCCCTAAATATCCCTGGAAATTCAAAAGGTAAGGTGTCCTGCCCTATCAGGCCATAATCCTATACAATAGGAAAAATTGGGTGGAAAATCCACCAGAAAACAACTACTTACTTTCCTGCAAGGCTATCTCTGCAATTGCTAGTTGCATGGAAATGTTAATTGAAACAATTGAAAACACGCCGCGTACGGAGTGGCGGGACTGGGGTGCACAGTTCACAGCGCGGCGCGAACCGCACGCAATCGGCGTGACACTCCGCAGTCCACATGCCGGCACGTCACTCTTCACGCCGTGTAATGGCCTCTTTACACGGCGTGTGGAGTGTCGCGCCTGGCGTGTGATCTGACACTCCACGCGCCCTGAGAATGGTGCGGCGTGCCAAGTTTCGGGTGGAGTGTCATGTCACGTCTATTGTCGGTAAATATACACAGTTCAAAAGAAACACGCCGCCTACGGAGTGGCGAGACTGGGGTGCACAGTTCACGGCGCGGCGCGAACCACACCCGACTTGTCAATCGACAGGCCGTGAGATAGCTAGCGCCCAGGCACGCGATCGGCGTGGCACTCCGCAGTCCACATGCCAGGCACGTTACTCTTCACGCCGTGTAATGGCTTCTTTACACTGCGTGTAGAGTGTCGCGCCTAGCGTGTGAACTGACACTCCACGCGCTCTGAAAATGGTGCGGCGTGCCAAGTTTCGGTTAGAGTGTCATGTCACGTCTATTGTCGGTAAATATACACAGTTCAAAAGAAACACGCCGCCTACGGAGTGGCGAGACTGGGGTGCACAGTTCACGGCGCGGCGCGAACATCACCCGACTTGTCAATCGACAGGCAGTGAGATAGCTAGCGTCCAGGCACGCGATCGGTGTGGCACTTCGCAGTCCTCATGCCAGGCACGTTACTCTTCACGCCGTGTAATGGCCTCTTTACATTGCGTGTGGAGTGTCGCGCCTGGCGTATGATCTGACACTCCACGCGCCCTGAGAATGGTGCGGCGTGCCAAGTTTCGGGAGTGTCATGTCACGTCTATTGTGGGTAAATATACACAGTTCAAAAGAAACACGCCGCATACGGAGTGGGAGACTAGGGTGCACAGTTCACGGCGTGAACCACACCCGTTGTCAATCGACAGGCCGTGAGATAGCTAGCGTCCAGGCACGCGATCGACGTGGCACTCCGCAGTCCACATGCCAGGCACGTTACTCTTCACGCCGTGTAATGGCCTCTTTACACTGCGTGTAGAGTGTCGCTTTTGGCGTGTGCACTGACACTCCACGCGTGGTGAGAATGGTGCGGCGTGCCAAGTTTCGGGCGGAGTGTCAGGTCCCGTCGATTTTCGGTAAAATTTACACAATTCAAAGGAAACACGCCGAGTGGCGAGACTGGGGTGCACAGTCACACGGCGCGTCGGTTGTTCAGTAGTCAATTTAGCTTTAGCGGCGCCAACCACACCAAACTTGTCAATCAACAAGCCGTGAGATCGCTAGCGTCCAGGCACGCTATCGGCGTGGCACTCCGCTGTCCACATGCCAGGCGTGTCGTTCCCCACGCCGTGTAATGGCCTCTTTATGATGGTTCAGTTTTGCTAGCATTGATAGTGAAACTCAAGTCAAAATCAAAACTGTTCAATAGTGTGGTGTTCACAGAAGAAGTGTTAAAAAATGTGACACCACTAGAGTGGTGAATGTCACAGAAAAATATATTTAGTGAAGAGGAACAAAGATTTTTCCAATGATTAAGCAATTTTTTGGGGCGATAGCTTCTTTAGCTGCTGTGGAAAGAGTGTTTCCACCTTTGGAATTGTTCATAGTAAATTAAGAAACCGACTGGGAGTTGAAAAGTTAAAAAAATTAAAATTTGGTAATCAATCCACTCTTTCGCTTGAAAATTAGTTTTTTTCCAAGTTTAAAAAAACATTTTTTGGTGGATATAAAAAAAAACAAAAAACGGTTTTTAGCAATTTTGAGGTAATATTGAAAAACGTTTGATACAAAAGTTTTATGTATGTTAATTATCTAAAACTTGCAGATTAAACTTTTTCCGAGATGATGCATAGATATTTCAGTCCCAAATCGTGAAATAGTTATTTACCTAACAAGTGCGGAAAGTAGTACTTTTCCGCACGCGGCGGCAGTTGCACGAACGACGCGGAGCGGAGTTCGGGCAAGCCGTTAAGGGCGGAAAAGACATTTTCCGAAAGAGTTAGGTACAATATTTTTCCTACGAGTGTTTTTGTCCATCTTATTTATGAAAAAATAAAGTTTTCAATAAACAAGTTTTTATAATAATGCTACAAAATGACTAATAAGACAGAATAGTTACCTAGATCATTTAGTTAGTCGTAAATATCCTCATTTTCAACAATACAAAAATCGTGCGGAAAAGTAAAAATCGTACGGAAAAGTAAAAATCGTGCGGGAAAGTAACTTTTCCACACGATTTTAAATTGTACAGAAAAGTACAACTTTCAAAACAAAAAATCGTGCGGAAAAGTTACTTTTCCGCACGCTCGTAGGAAAAACAAATATGCAACCCTCAAAACCGAGAGGGAAGTAACTCGTTCATTAAGTGTACATCATAATATTTTCATTACTTCATTACTCATTATGTCCCGAGCATTAGACCGCTTAGCCAACGCTTACAAGAAAAATGTACGCTAATCAAAATAGTCAAATCGCATATCATGCTCCTTCAATAGTTTTTTAGAGAATAACCTGGCCCCTAAAATGTTTCTCATTATTTTTCATCAAAATTAATTAGTAATTAGGTGTACAAAAAATGACTAGTTGTTTCCCCTTCGCTCAAAACCTATATTTAGATCCACCTTTCGGATTTATTTACTGAATCGTTTCGATTTTTTTTCAATTCACTTATAATTTACTCTACATTTTCCGACCATCCACATACTTCTAAGATATTTTTTTTGGTTCAAAAATTATTGGCCCTGGTCTATATTATATAAACTGCTGCTTCTTATCGCCATTTCGAGTGAGAAGTATATATTGCTAACAAAAAACAGGAAGGAGTTGACTTCCCAAGAACGACATATAGATTGAAATCGTTGCCATGTCCCCAATCTAACCAACTTCCAAATAATGCGAAAAGACGGAAAATACATTTTTCCTTCGTGTACGACATTTTCCTGTCGGCATTCGATTCCCTTGAGAGTAGCCGCCATAACGAAAAGGACTTTTCGATGCCTTTTTCGCGATGAAACTTCCAACAGCGCTGCAAAGAACGCGAAAAGGGAAATTTAATCTTTTAGTCGATAAAATCGTGCGGGGAAAATATTCTATCAACCCATTTACGATACAAGCACTAAATTTACTAAATGAAAATTGATGTTCTCTTATAAATAGGCAATCTTGGCTAGCAGTCGTGATAGACGGGTTTCGAATTAAATTAGAGAAAGCGGAGAAAAATATGGTGGCGAAGTTGCGGAAACTTCCTAACGAACTTCTGGCTGATGAAGTTGTATTTATTTAGTTGATTACGAATTAGTCGGTCCCAAGGCATTCGGAAAAGGCCTCGAATCCACTGATTGCTCAAACTGTCGAAAAACTTAATGTCAGGTAATAGTACAATCAAAGGTGCTTTGGCTGGGGAAAGAATATAGTGGTTTTTTCCTCACTCGTTATATATGTTTTTTTTAAAGGTGCTACTTCCCACGGATATGGCGTCACAACGAAAATAGCAAAAACCTCAAAATTTCCGAAAGATTTTCAGTTATTTGCCTAAAAGTAAAGAACTATGCAGTTTTCGAGGTAACTAACTTCATTTAGTTACTAATTATAAATGATTTTGTTTATTACATATACATCAATTCAATCAAGTACTAATTATTAAGTATATCTATATATAAATTGAACCATTGTTGTAGACGTTGATTTGCGGATGGGAATGTCCGTCTTTGAATTTGGTATGTAGCTGAGACTTATCTATAGACCGGGTTGAAGATGAAAGAATTATAAAATATTGAATTCACTGCATTCGTACTAAAAAATGCAACTATTCATTCTATAGTATCATTGCGCTACTAATTCTCCTTTCATATTCTCGAAGAGCAACCTCTAAGCGTCGTAGTCTCTGTAGCAGTCCATCACTTTTTTTAACTACATATATTAAGGGTGATAATATAAAAATTAAGTATTTTGTGTCTGAATTATGAGGCACCGTTCGGGTAAAAAGTGTGTTTGCAAATATAAATAATTTGTGTCAATATATTTGAGCAAATAGAAAGTTTGAATGTCGGAATCACATATCTCTGCCCAATTAAGTGCCCAATTATTGTAAAGTAGAAAACTACACAATAACAAAACTGCCTGTGCTACTGCTATCTGTTAGCCACTTTATGTACTAATGACTGCCTAGTTGCCATGTTGCCACACGCTCGAGCTTGGAAAAATCGCGTCGATTGTGCCATCTCTTGACGACATAAAATAGATCGAATTTATAAATATATGGGATAACGTTTTTATATATTTGTAATGCTTGGAAAGTGCATATATTGTGTTTTATCGAAAATAAATATATCGGAAAGCAAAATGAAAATATTTGCTACAACTAATAAATATATTGACACAAAATTAAATATATTTGCAAAAACACTTTTTACCCGAATGGCGCCTCATACTGAATACCCGAACATACTCTGGACAAATTTGACAAATATAGTTGAAATTATTAATAAGTAGTAATTATAAAGACGAATAAATAGTTTTTAATAAGTAAATAGTAATAATATAGTTCTCGTCTATCACATAAAATTTCAATGCTCTCTAGCAGCTACGCGGTTTGTCCAAAATGAGTGATTAGGTGTGCAGTTTGTAGGAAATTCAATGAAGTCTATTAAGAATTACAAGCAGTTTTTGAGTTATAAGCGAATAACTAAGGAGAAAACTGGGTTTTCCACAAGTCGGAAATTTTGGCTTTTTTCAGCGCGCTCCAGCGGCCAAGCCATTCAACCAAAAATACATTCGGGTGATGCTGTATGCATGTAAGACATTTAATGTTCTTTATTTTTGTATCGAATGGCCTACCTCGAACATTGCGTAGATTTAAAACTAAAAAAAGGTCGAAAACGTTTTCTGCGATTTTTGTTGTGAAACCAGATACGTGGTAAGTAGCAAAATTGAAGAAAAAAACTAATATATTTCTTTCCTGAAACAAGCACCCTCGGAGACGATTTGACTGGATTATTACACTGAAACGTGGTTCTGTTTTCAAAACATACAACCGCGAAGAAATTCTTGAAAAAATGCTATCAATCGAGAAGTTAGAAATAGAACAGAAATGCAAGCTACTTATGAGTCAGTGAACTTTCACTTTCGCAATTAAATTCGGCACTGACAGTATTGAAATGTCGATGTAAACGGTCGACGAGTGGATCTAGAGCATTGAGTGCATTTATCGTCCGATTACGGTAACTGCAAAACATTTTAAAATGTTTCTCTCATATCCATCCCTGATGTGTATGCTTCTGAAGAGCCTGTTTTATTCCAATCCTATATCAATCCTCCTGAAGAGCTTGGCAAAGCGAAATAGATTTTTGTCGACCAAAATGTATTGGGGATTAAATGCGAGAGAAGCGAACCTTGCTTCAATGAAATGAACGATTTCTGTGAGTGATATTTTTTTAATAACATTCTCCTTATCTAATTTATTTAATGATTTTTTTGAAGGAAAACTAGAAAGAATTAAAAAAGTCAGCTATCTGAATGAAAATGCAAATTTTCACTTTCAGATTTTTTCTTTCCTTTTCAGTTAGAGTCTTTCCACAATATCTATCAGATGTAGTTCAATGTCCAGCGTGGCTTGTGCCGGGGAAGTAGTTGTTTTCGGTTAGATATTACAAATAAATCACATTTTTCATTTTTCAATATTCATGGAGAATGTTCCCCTTTTCAATTTTAATATAGTTATTTTCCTAACAAGTGCGCAAAGTCTTACCTTTCCGCACGCAAATACAGTTAGGCGAACGACGCGAAGCGGAGTTCGTATAAGTTTTTGCGAGCGGAAAAGGCACTTTGCGCACGTGTTAGGAACAAAATTTTTCCTACGAGCTTCATATTAGATAACGAAAACAAAAAAAATTATAACTTATTGAATAATGTTTAATTAAACTTTGGTTGACTCATTGCAGAAGGGCAGATGTTCGTGGCCAATATTTTATTCGATAAATCCTTTTTTGATTTGTCGAATCATCAATGTAGCTCTCGGCTACAGTCGTCGATTTCCAGCCTCCGAGTCGCTTGACATTAGTAATTCCTGCTCCAGAATCGGCCAACATGGTAGCTGAGGAACGACGGAAACTATTTCCTGTATACTCTTCTGGATTTTCCAACTGTAGATATGCAGCTATTCTCGCAGGCATTTTACCGAATGAATTTATTCCAACACATTGATTACTGCATCCTCCTTGGCTAAACTGCACAAAAAAACGCATGTGCGGAGTGTTTGGTTTGCGCAAATGTGCATATTTATGATACAGTTGTAAATAATGTCCCTTATTTGTTTCATTGGATACTACAAAGATTCTATTATTTTTACTGTCAAGGATTTTGACGACTATCAAATTTCCTTTATCCTATGTGATCAACCATTATCTTGCAAAGCTCATCGCGCCTGCAAGCACCGGCCAACCCAAAAATTGTGGAGACTTTTATTAGAAGGTAAGTTTGATCAGGTGCTTCTTCCATAAATCTGGAAACTTCACTTTTGTCAAAAATTTTGGCCTTTTTCGGACGGTATCCCACAATTTGCTTCTTTAAAAACGATGTTAGCTTGAAATATTTACTCAAATCCAACTTTGTTTTGACTTTAAGGATACTTTTCAATATAGAGTACTTACTCCATAAAGTATTTGGCTGAAATGTTTTTTGTAAATCTGCAAAATAAGCTAGAAACACCTCTTCCTTGATACTATTTGTTCCTTTGTTGTGGCACCAGTTTTCAAAATGTTTACATTGGTTCTCATATTTTTGTTGAGATTTAGCGGGTAGTAAATTTAAACTTGCAGAGTTTGCGGCCTCTAAGATGGAATCTGGTAGCTCGTCGCCAGAACTGCTCATTTCAACAGCTTTTAAACCTTTTTATCTGACATCATATGTCAAAGTTGACAAGTGTACTTATTGTTGCTTGACAATATTATAATCATTTACCTATCATTATACAAGGTACTTAAAAAATATATATTTTTTGTATTAAACTGAAATACCAATATCGGGAAATACGATTGAATGGTAAAAGGGAATACACTTGCAACGCCTCATATTGCATAAAATAGTCTACAGCAACTAAAATAAATATAAATTTTCCATATCAGTGAGATTTTTGAGAAGTTTTACTTTTCCGCACGGCGTGCGGAAAAAACTCTTATCCGCACGGCGTGCGGAAAAGTGTAACTTTGCCCACGCAAATGTATGCAGAAAAGTACTACTTTGCGCATGCTCGTAGGAAAAGTACTTTACCTCGGTCTGAATCAAGGATTTTGGGATTTTGCATACTGCCATTGTACATGGCTCCGTCACATTTCACGTAGGTACCAATTTTTTTTAAAAGGTTTTATCAACCTGTTTGTTGTTTTTTGTGTCAAAATATTATTTCGAACGATTTTTCAATGAAAGCAAAGTGGATTTTCTGAAAAACCCACGAAAAATAAATTGTATACTTACTCTTCTCTCGTGTAGAAAGCCTTGAAATTTTTAAATTCGATTAATCACTGGAAATATCTTGTTAAGATGTATTTTGAATTTCGGAAATTGAAATTAAAAAATTAACCACTTCTCCACAAAAGAAATCCCGAGTATGCCCCTGTGCTATTTCAACAGGAAATTAATTTGTCATGTCGTTTTGCAGGTGAGTACGTAGCAAGTTTCGTGTGATTGGCTTCATTGGTTTGTTACGAAATTCGACAAAACCCGATACGGATTTTTATTACGTACAGTAATCTACCAAGAAAGTATTGAGTAACAATGTGAAAGTTTCATCTGAGTTGGCGGTGCATATTATTTCGAATTTCTTCTTTGGAGGATATGAATCCCGAATAATTTATGATTTACGATCATCTTCAGAATCAAATAAAATTGCATTTCTGTACCGTTGAATGTAAATATTGATTTTGTCGCATTCATTTGACCTCTTTCCTCCTCTCTAACAATAATCAAAAATGTTTCAGAATATATCATCTTTTTGGGATTTTTTTCATAAAAAATATTTAGAAATGAAGTGTTGAATACGTTGAATATGAATGTTGATTTTGTCGCATTTATTTGACTCTCCCACCCCCTAGAACTAAAGAAAAAAATGTTTCTGACTCTCTATATATTTTTTTTGGGATTTTTTTCATGAAAATTATTGAGAAATGACGTGTTGAATGTGAATGCTGATTTTATCGCATTCGTTTGACTTCTCCATCCGTCTAGAAATAATGAAAAATATGTTTCTGACTTCGATAGTCATCTTGCTGTTTTTGTTCAACAGAAAATGAAGAAAAGTTATGTGTTGAATATTGAATACGTTAAATATTAAAGTTGATTTCGTCGCATTCATTTGACCCCCTTCCACCACTCTAGAAATAATGAAAAATATATTTCTGAATTCGACTGTCATCTAACTGTTTTTTTTTACAGAAAATAAAGAAAAATTATGTGTTGAATACATTGAATAAAAATGTTGATTTTGTCGCATTCAACTGACCCCTTTCCTCCAGTCTACAAATAATCAAAAATATGTTTCTGATTATATAATTTTTTGGGACATTTTTCATGAAAAATATTGAGAAATGAAATGTTGAATGTGAATGTTGATTTTGTCGCATTCGTTTGACTTCCCCATCCGTTTCGAAATAATGAAAAATATGTTTCTGCCTTCGATAGTCATCTTGCTGTTTGTTTCACAGAAAATGAAGAAAAATTATGTGTTTCATATTGAATACGTTAAATATTAAAGTTGATTTTGTCGCATTCATCAGACCCCCTTCCACCACTCTAGAAATAATAACGATTTTCCTTCATTTTCTGTAAAACTCAGTTCGCATATCGTCATTTTGGAGACATGCTGAACATCTCTTTCCCAGGGGTCATTCTTCCAAAGAACGACAAAGCTTTGGAACTCACTGCCTTGGGAGGTGTTCTCCGAGGCATACAGCCTGCAGAAGTTAAGAAAAACAGCAACTCCTACCTACTTATCCTCGGCTCTCAAGTTGTTTTAAAAAAATAACAGCAACTTCTAACAAAATAATCAATAATAAGTCTCCTTATCACTTACGCACGCAAATTTATCCAACTTCAAATATCTCGAAAACCGACAACATTTTTTACAACACAACAAATTTATTTTTTTATAGAAAATATCAAGGAATAAGGGAAAATGGACAAAATCTATATTAATCCAGTGCGTGAAAGTTGGGGAGGGGCGATTAGGGTTACCATCTGATGACATTCTGAATTATATATAGAATATTGAGCTGTTATCGAATTTTTTTTTAACCACTTTCTGTAACTCAGGTAATACTCATTTAGAGGATAGTATCGACAGCTGAGAGGACTTATATTGTATGTCCATTATTGTCGAAAACGAGATATTATTACATTATGATTATAATATTGATCAAGGGGAAATCTTTATGGTGCCCTAGTATTGTATGTCCACAATCAAAACATGTGCACTAACAAAAACATAAACCGATAAATCTATAAATTGATTTTATTTTGGACATACAATATTAATTTGTCCTCTTAGCCATCGATATGTTAATTGGAATTTTTAGTCTCAAACTCAACCTCAAATTTGCGTTGGGCAGTAAACTACATCATGCGGGAGGAAAAGTGGCACTTTCTCCCTAGTAATACAAATAGCTATTCCTTCAGTCTACTTCACTAGTGAGATAGGAAAAATGTTAAATATCAAGTCTACAAAATGTGAACAAGAGAATCCAACTGAAGGTACTCGCTTACATGGTGAAACCTCGGTTGAAAGGACAAATCATATTTGTAATTAAAACTATTCACCGACCAGCTTAACATAAATAGACAATTCTTATTCTACTATGAACATTTATCGGACAAGTTCAAGATCATTTTAATGTTGAACTAATTGAAATTAAAAACACCTAGGGCCCTTTCTTGCTAGCCATTTCCGATGAAAATAAAATAGTCGTTGGCCTAAACTAAATTTAGTAAATTCCTAATAACTCAAAAATAAAAGCAAACTGAAAATAAAATCTGAAGAATATGTATTCAATTTATATTTCAATCATATTTGGAAACAGGAAGAGGAGTTCTTAATAGGAATCTTCTGCAGCTAGATTAAATCATGTGTTCAAAATTAATTATTAAATTACTCTGAACTGATTTGAAATTAATCTGAATGGCAAGTTAACACTTCATATTCCATCAATTAATTCATCTTGTATATTGTATCGTAGAAAAGATTTAGATAAAGACGATTCAACGGGAGTGTCATCGCAAAAAAGAATTGAATTAATGGAATAAGACGTCTACAATAATAGGTATGTGTACTGAATACAAAATCAGTGTAGCTTGAAATTTTATATAGCTTCATCATCAGCGAGGCAATAAATTTCGCAGTAGTACAGTTACGATAATACATCAAATTAAATCGACAAATCCTCTGTCAAAAAATTAAAATTACTTTCAAATGTAAATAAATATCCCTAATGTAAAAGGAAACAGGAGTTGAAAATTCTTTCGACATCAAAATAGCAAAAAGAATGAACTCACCAAATAGTCTGTGTCCACCAAACATTTTAGGCAAAGTTTTCAACACTTTTTCACACACAAAAAAGTAAATAAGCTTTATTATTTAGCACAGATGCATCACAAAACGACTCGTATTATGAATTAGGAGTTAGGACTGCCATTTTAGGTTTCAATCAGTGAAGTGTGAAGTCTGAAACTTGACAAACTGTTGACATTTACCACAGTCAAATTTCAAGGCACGCCTGCAGTCCACAGAACTCATAACTACATCTGACATAAGACATATTATATATAAGTTCTGTGCTGTAGTCTCGTCACCTGGCGCTGAAGGTATGGAGTCTACCACCGCAGTTGTCGCCGATCCATAAGCTACGCTTTTCTGCTTCATGGATGTTAATAGGAGAGTAAATCGACCAATGGTGTATGGTGTCGCTGTCTATCGCTAGGATAATGGCGACTTAGGCAGTACTTGACTTATTTGTTTGTTTACATTTGTTTATGTGAAATTATGAAATCATTTCAAATTCCTTCAATTTTATCCTGTTTGACTTATTGTAATCCCCTCGAGTGTTAAGTTGTACACAACCAAAAAATAGCGAATTGACCTTATTAGCTGAGCGCCATATTGAATGCGACCCTCATGGTTGCCAATGCCAACTGCGTAAAGAGTTTTATTTCTGTCTCTCCCATGGATTCAACCATAATGTCATTTCACTTATTCTGTCGAAAATGGAATTCTATGATTCGCAGAACGGGTCGCATCCAAACATAGCGCTTAATTAATAAGATCAATTTAGCAAGTCCAGCACTTGCTCGACAGATTCAAATATCCAATAATATATCCAAAGTATGAAGCATTTTAAACGTTGTCCTGTACGAATGGTTCATTATCAAAAATCAGTGCCATCATTGGTTAAATCACATTTCGAAACTATTAACGTGGCTCACAATCAACCAATCAACGCCTCAACAATCAAACAATTTGACTATGAGCCATAGGGCAAGTTTTTAAATTCATCGATGGATCCATCAATGAGCATTGCATCCTTATTTAACTAATGGAAAATGACAATTCGCATTATCCATCGATGAAATTAAAAACTCGCCCATAGGCTTTTTACTGCTTACATATGCTTACGTACGACAGAAATGAATGAAATTCCATTCAAAGTTCAAACAAGCTTCTAACAGTCTAGAATTGAAAAATCTCATATAAATAATTATTGTTATCGTGGTCAACAATACGTGGCTCACGGTCAAATAGTTTGATCAAACTTCGATCTTTGATGAATTCATGTTTGTTGATGATTTGTGTTCATTCCTTCGTGACAAACGAATGAATTTTACAGTGTACCTATACCAAAGAGTAATGTTAGCTGGAGTACTCTTTGGTTTTGGCAGCTACAGTTTGAATTGAACGCATTCTACGCAAAGGATGCTACGCGCGACATCTATAGTTACATGGTTGAACTAATATAAAGTTAATCATGTCTTTAGAGGTGAACCTTACTCTAAGCGCGGTAGCAGTACCATATCAATGTATCACTGCATCTCTTTTAACTGTTTTCACATCATTAATTGATTTTTGGACAACAGCCCTGGGATTCCGAAGTGATGATCGGACCTCAATCGTGTCGTTTAGACGATTTTGGTGATTCCAAACGTAAGTTCTGTGTTCCGAACCTTTTCGACAATGGTATATGATATGTGCAGGCAAATTGCCTACATCCCAGCGAGCACAAAAACATCTCAGAAATGTTAAAAGTAAGACTTTTGGAAACATTAAACCTCCACTGAGATGTTCTGTTTATACATAAATAGAACGTGTATGTAACGGCAAATGTCCACCACACGGGGCTATTTTCAGGATGTTCCTGGTATATCACAAAGTGCATTTTTTTCTCGTTCTTTTCATAGCGTTTTTAAAGACACAATATAACATTTTCAAAGCCTTTTGTCTACATTAAATCACTGTATATAACATTTTTAGAGATGTTCCTTGGACATCACGAAAGGCATTTGAGGGGTATATTCACAAAACTGGAATTATTTAAAAAAATTCGTCATCAACAAACAATATTGAAAATTTGCCATCAACAATGTGTTTCCTGTGATAGAAACGATACAAGGGAGTCTTTATATATAAATTAACTCCTACATAGAGTATTCTTCAAAATAAACACATTGTTTTTGCCAAATTTTCAATATTGTTTTTATAGACGGAATTTTTCGCGTAAGGTGGGCCAGTTTTGTGATTGAACCCCCCATTTTTTGCTTGTTTTCTCATCCTACTTATTGTGCAAATTTACAGTCAAATTATGCAGATGAAAACCTTAACGCAAATTAAAAAAGAGTTATGGACAAAAATTATTTTAATCAAAAAATCAAAATCAAATTGTCTTCTCTTACTTACTAAAAATGACGAACAAAAGTTCAACAAAAAGATAATATTCATTTTGAAAATCAATGACTCTAAGATTCAAAGACTGTTTTAAGGCACTGATCTAAAATCAAACTAGATGAGCACTCCCATTTGAGAAAATTACGCCAACTAGTAATGACATTTTAGCACCACATATGCGCGTTGAGGATATGTCAAACAGATGCGTCTCCTGAAGGGTGAGTTAAGGGACAATTTTAATCTCAATGAAAATTATTAACTAAAAAAAAATTTGTGAGGTACTCTAAAATTAATAATAATAAAACATGGACTCGCAAGTTATACTAATACCGTCTTCGACTCCAACTTAGCAAATTTCACAAAAATAACTGGCTAAAAATTTTTTAAACACAAACAATAAGAACACAGTACACTGATAACAATGGAGTCCTGAAGTAATGACATTGACAATTTGTAGCAATGCACATGCGCATTTTTAATTTGAGAGGGTTCAATTTGGCGTATTATTTTCATGGGACAAACAGGCAGTGCTCATCCAGTTTGATTAGGCTAAATGGTTGAAAAAAATGTTAAAAATTACGATTTACGGTTTTTGAGGAAGACAAAGTTCTTGAAAACTGTGAAAAATTACTTTTTTATGTGTTTTTGAGAAATCAGACCAAGAAAGCTGCCAATTTGGAGGTTATAATTTTGTCAATATGCTCGCAAGCCAAAATATCCGGGCTGTCGCTAGACGCTAGTCAAGGATACAAGGAACCCTCACCATCGGATCGTCGGATATCGTATGCATGAAAATTCGGTCTTACTCTTAAACGTAAACAAATAGTCCATAACATTTCACCACCCGTCACCCCCCTCGCCCCAAATTGTATAGAAAAGGATAGTTCATGTTCACTTCAAAACAGGTATTTGTGTAAGTATAGGCAGGGCATCTCTATGTATTTTATTACTCTGAGGGCTGGATTGGCCTAAATTTAAAATTTGACATATCCGCGTTCCGCCTAGTCTGAAACAGCCTCATTTGCAAATGCGCAAGCGCGATCGCGGTACAATACTACCAACCTTTATCAGAGTCTCGGTGACCGTCTCAAGGACGAACTATGTTATGCCAAATGAAAAGTTTTACATGGTAACATTTTGTTCACATCGCCGAAACATTTCTATAGGCGTTAAAAAAAACAAACGTCACAAAATAACAAAATCAAAACTTTGAATATCCTTCAGAGACCTCTTCGGAAAGTACATATTACGTCTCAACGAAACGAACGAAAAGGATTTTGAGGATTTGATTGAAGTACTCGAGATGCCGAACGTTGAAATAAGTTTATCAGACATTTTTCCCTAAGACTACATTACGATGTCTATCAAATCATTCAAATCGAAAATAATGTACAGAAACTTTGTCTTCGCTACTGTTGATAGTACATTCAGCATTGCGGTACTGAGCAAATACGCTTAGTAATGGAACTTTTGACTCCTGCCGCTATTTTAAGTTGACTTATTCAGAAACTATGAACCAAACTATGAACACTAAAGAATATCACTGATTTCAGTTTATTTTCCAGAAACCGTTCAATAATGAGAAAACAATTGAAATAGATACACTACCACTTATGGCAAGAAAGATCTGATCTACTTTTTATCAGTTCAATCAAATAACTATAGATATCGCACACTTTCTGGCTTCTGCAGACTGCGAATAGACAAGAGAGACTAGTCGTCGCTGTAACGTCGTGACCAACAACAGAAACCTATGCCTCGTGTTCACAGATGTCTCACAACAGTTTCGAAAATGTTAACAGAATATGATAGAACCATTGTTTAAATATAAATAGAACTTATTAATTAACAATGAATACTATTCTCCCAAAAGTATAGTGGAAACTGCAGTCTTTGGTGTGATACAATTGGCTATTTTTATAATAAGGAAACTCGAATTTTGCTGTTTAAATAATTTTCTGAAACTTGTGCCTCCTGTTCATAGATGTCGCATATGCCAGATTTTAAAATTTTAACCGTTGTATGAGAATTAATCCTCATACAACGTTTTAACATATCTTCGGCCATATCATATCGTCATTACGCCATTCTTATAGCGATTGTTGTTTTCTACCTATATTTTATGTTCAATGGGCAAATTTCAAAATATTGTTAATACTATATTTAACGCTATGGAATCAAAATATACATAAAAACTAGTGAACTAGTCGGACAATTTAGGCAAAACCGAATTAAAAATTGACTACAATATTCAGTTTCGGAGTTAATCAATTTAAAACTTTCTCCAGGCAATATATCGAATATTTGCATGGCTCCGCGTGTTCAATTTTTGTTTCAACGTCATATTATTTTTCAGCAACGAAATGATAAAAGAGTGTGTTTTTGCTAGTAGACGGACACGTAATACTAGTTGCTCGTGGTCGGACAGCTTAGGATTGGTTAGTTTTGAACAAATCAGCTTTCATTGAAATTTTTCTGATTTTGATGATTCTTGATGTGAATTCATAACCGGGTTATATTATCATGTTTTCCCTATTCAATATTTACAGGAAAGAAAAATAAATAGGCCTGTCATTTTTAAAGAAAGTTTTGAAACATTTTTTGGGCACTATTAAATAATTCCTGTTTATGGGAAAACCACAATTTGTCATCGACCCATTTTACAATTTTCTTTTCGAATTCAATTGTCAAAACCGGATCTGGTTCCATATGGTGTTCTGTACCGTCGGCTTAGCTACCCCATACTGCGGGCAAATTTCCCCCAATAATTTCCCGCGGTTTCTTCCGAATTTACCAATTTTTCCTTTGGGTTTCAAGTTTGAAAAAAAAGGCAAAAAATCTTGACGATGTTTGTCATGAAATACCGAAAGAACTACTTGTGTCCGACTTTTGGAACTCAAAGAAATTTTATAAAGCCCAGTAGTCGGACAGATTGTTATTGGTCATATTCCAAATTTACCATTATATTTCTCGGTCTGACCACTGGCTAGAGCTTAACACAAGTATGATGCTAAGAGGCCATGAGCCTGATCACGTTTGGGACTCTTTTGAGGGTAAAAGAGTCAATTGAACTCAAAAACGGTTCGTCTTATCGATTTCAAACAAGGACAGGCTTCTAGAGAAAGTTTGATTCTACGTACGTGCTGTAATGGAAATTGAATTTTCAATCCACTTTTCCACAAAAAAAAATTCAAAAATATCCCAAAAATGCAGTTACTTTGAAGCAATTTTTTGGGTAGGTGAACAAATAATTCCAAAAAAATATTACAGCACGTACATAGATCAACGTTTTACCTTTCTTTTTATACCAATTTCATTTCGATCGGATAAAGATTGCTTCAAATTTTAATGGAAGAGAAATACCACTGCAGCTACTTTGACTATCAATGAAAAGAATCTTGAAGTGCTGCCACAGACATAGTTACAAAGAATCAAACTTCCTATAGAAGCCTATCCTTGTTTGAAATCGATACGACGAACCGTTTTTGAGTTATCGACTCTTTTACCCTAAAAATAGGCCATATCTATAGGTCAAAAAGAAACAAACTAATCAGGCTTTCATCTACCAGTAGTCAGAGACCTGTCCGGCTTCTGGAATTTCACTAAAAAGTTTTTCCTACGAGCGTGCGGAAAAGTAACTTTTCCGCACGATTTTTTGTTTTGAAAGTTGTACTTTTCCGTACGATTTAAAATCGTGCGGAAAAGTTACTTTCCCGCACGATTTTTACTTTTCCGTACGATTTTTACTTTTCCGCACGATTTTTGTATTTTTGAAAATGAGGATATTTACAACTAAATAAATGATCTATGTAACTATTCTGTCGTATTAGTCATTTTGTAGCATTATTATGAAAACTTGTTTATTAAAAACCTTGTTTTTTCATAAATAAGATTGACAAAAACACTCGTAGGAAAAATATTGTACCTAACTCTTACGGAAAATGTCTTTTCCGCCCTTAACGGCTTGCCCGAACTCCGCTTCGCGTCGTTCGTGCAACTGCCGTCGCGTGCGGAAAAGTACTACTTTCCGCACTTGTTAGGTAAATAACTATTTCCAGTAATATAATGTGTCTTTTGTCCGACTATTGGTAGTGTCCGGCTTACTGGCGAATTCACATAGATCAGTGAAAAAAATTGTAAAATCCGTTAATAAATGACTGAGAAATAGATTATTTAAGTTTTTTAGCGTGGAACATCTGTGGTCTTTGACTCGCTTGTGACGTCATGTGACCTATTTTTGTTAGTACTCTGCGAATATGAGTCGCCTCGTTCAGGTCGCGTGACGTCAGACTAGAGCGCCGCGTGTAATGAAATTATTCTTCCAAGCACTACTCCACAGTCCCATAACTTTTTCATTTCTAGAGATATTTTAATGAGTCTTTCACATTTTTGTTTCATTTTACTTACATTTTCATAATTGATCCATAATATGAAAAAATTGAAACTTGTCTATTGGTCTTTATAACAAACATTCAGTATTAGATACAAATATTTCATATATGATTTACTTATTTTCAAGAACCATCAGCTACTGGAGTTGTCTCATCACTTGAGACCGTTGTTTCTTCCGCAGGCATTGTCGTTCCGGTAACTGTTGTTTCTTCCGCAGCCATTGTCGTTACACTATCTGTAGGTTCTTCCGCAGCCTTTGTCGTTTCTGTAACTGTTGTTTCTTCCGCAGCAACTGTCGTTTCGGTAACTGTTGTTTCTTCCGCAGCCATTGTCGTTACACTATCTGTAGGTTCTTCCGCAGCCTTTGTCGTTTCTGTAACTGTTGTTTCTTCCGCAGCAACTGTCGTTTCGGTAACTGTTGTTTCTTCTGCAGCAATTGTTGTTTGGGTTACTGTTGTTTCTTCAACAGAAGTAGTTTTCTCTACAGGCGTAGATGATTCAACAGCTGTCGTTTTACTAACACTGACTGTTTGTTGTTCCTCTGAAGTAGTTTCTTGACTAGTACTTAAGCTTGTTTCTTGCAGTACAGTGCTTTCTTCGGTTACTGTTGATACTGATGATCCTCTTTCGTTGGCAATTGTAACAGTAGGGGTTGTCAATAATCCCGCGGGAGGAGTTGTAGAAGGAGTCTGCATAACTGAAAAATATAATGACTATAGCAAACGAATTCATATTTCGAATAACACCATGAGAAAGACAGCACACTATACGTAGCAATTATGAACCCATCATATATTTCTAACTGTTATCTCTTATTCATCGGGCACATGAAATATCTGGAAACTTTCATGATATATCTCTTCGTGTGGTAGTTGATGGGGCTCAATTTGCTACCTTAGCTATAAACGCTGATACCCCACCTCTTGGGAATTCATCCAGGCAATCACATTTGATTCATCTCACCCCTTCACCGTCACTTTGGAGACGTGCCCAAAGTCTCTTTCCAGGGATGGTTCTCTCAAGGATTGGCAAAGCTTTGGAACTGAATGAGTAGGAAAGTGTTCATCGAGGTAAATCGTCTCCAGAAATTCAAGAATTCTCCCATTGATAACTATCCAGATGCTGACAATGACTTTCTGCAATTCTCTCAAATAGATCTTATATTTGATATCTCAACAAACTTATTTACCTACTCTGATATTTTATGTTGACAATTGTATGTATTTGTCAACACTGTAATATTTTTCATTATAAGACGTTCCATCTTTATTTTGTATTAGATTAACTGATCCGACAAACGTTGTCCTGATGTCCCAATTTCAGTGATAATTTTTTTTTGTGTTTTGGTTCTCATGAAAAAGAGTATCCTGTAATGTTCAGAAAACATCGTGAGAGCCGAGAGAAAGTAGGCAGTAGTGTTCCTCTTGAATTTCTGCAGGTTGTATGCCTCAGAGAACACATCCCAAGACAGCGAGTTCCAAAGCATTGCCCTTTGTTGAAAAAAGGAGTTATGGAAAAGAGATGTTCGGCATGTCCCCAAAGGTGACGGCATATGGGTGTGAGGACTGAGTTCGATGGGTCAGTCTCGATGGGACCACTAACGGTGGAACAATTATTGCTGATATTTCGAAAGATTATCGTCTAAGAAAATATCTATAAAACAGGGACATATCGCCAACCTTTCTGCGGTGTTCCAACGATTGTGGTAATGGGTATTCAATTTGAGGAATGCATTGAGAAGTACGCCATTGGAAAATTCTACATACGATATACGATTTCAATCGCAATGGGTTTCAAGTTAGTGGGTCTATTGCGGCCCTCCACTGCGACCCATGAGGACCCAATCGTCATAACTCCGCCGAAATGCTGGAAATGTGTGATATAGTCTGGTGGCCAGCTGGCTTGAGTTGATCAAATTAATTCGGTCCAGAGCTGAAATCATATGTATTTTATGTTTTTTGGGTTGTCGAGTCCGAATATGTTGATTATTTTGCTCAGAAACCTATAATTCCATTGTTGTTAACAATTTCAAGTCAACAATTGGCCTGGTATTTCGCCGGGTCACCCGCAGACCTCCACCTGAACCTTTTTCGTACTTTAATCGCCAATAGCAAACCAAAAAAGGAATTATGCATATTCATCGTTTGAATCGTGAGTTATGGTGAGGACATTCAGAATTAAAAAAAAATACAATTTTCCGGCAACTTTTCTAATTTTTTTTTTCAGTAAAAACATTGTTGAAGAAGAAAATTGTTAAATCGGCGCAGCAAGTGATGCGCTTAGCAAAGAACGGCATTTAATTTTTATTTATATACAAAATAGATAGATGTGTTATTTTTACTTGCCTATGTTTAATAATATTTAGATATTCATTTATATCTTATGAACATGAATGAACCTTTAAAAAGTATAAATGAATAAATAACTAAATAAATAAATAAATAAATAAATGAATAAATAAAAAAATAAATGAATAAATGAATAAATAAATAAATGAATGAATGAATGATTGAATGAATAAATGAGTGAATGAAAAATGAATAATTAAATAAATAAATAATAAATAAATAAATAAATAAATAAATAAATAAATAAATAAATAAATAAATAAATAAATAAATAAATAAATAAACAAATAAATAAATAAATAAATGAATGAATGAATAAATGAATAAATAAATAAATAAATAAACAAATGAATAAATGAATAAATGAATGAACGAATAAATGAATAAATGAATGAATGAATAAATAAATGAATGAATAAATGAATAAATGAATGAATTGATGAATGAATTAATGAATGAATAAATGAATAAATGAGTGAATGAAAAAATGAATAATTGAAGAAATGAATAAATAAATAAATGAATTAATAAATTAATAAATGAATGAATAAATGAACGAATGAATGAATAAATGAAAAAAGAATAACTGAATAAATAAATAAAAAAGGACTCACTTTTTTCCCGTCACAGAAAAAAAGTAGACTTTACTCACCAGTCATGTTTTTAGGTGGTAGAGTGGATTGTGTGTACGAAGGCAATGGTGGTGGAGGTGGAAGTCGTCTCTTATGTACAAAAATCCAAATGCACGGATGAACTCGCCTCTCATCAAATTTGTTGTGAAGGGGAGAAGACAACTAGAAAATCATAGATCAGTAAAGTTGATATCAGATGTGTAATTATGTACCTATTTGATGACTAAACGTAGTTCTATTGTTCAATATGCATAGAATTGATATAATCAAGAAATTTCCAGATAATACTAGCACTAATGATGAAACACGTAGTAGAACAACTTAATTTTAACGAAACCATTCAAAATGAACTGACATTTACTTAAAATTTTATATCACTATCCAATATTTTTCATATTATGTTCCTCGGGCCCAGATAGAAATTATGTGAAAATTTTCTGAAGGAAAGTGTTTTCTCTTAGAATCCCCTCAACCCATTGAAGTGTATCGGAAAAGTAACCACTTAATATCAAATATTTTCATCGAACTATGTTTTGAAAAAAATCAGCTGCCTTTGAATACATCACTATGGTATTTGATTTCGATGCTTAAAAAAAGGTGTTTTCCTGTTGATTGACTGGCGTGATGACATAAGAGAGATCGACTTAAAAGATTTAAAGTTTGTTGTTTTAATAGGAATTCGTAAAAAAATACGTTATGTAACGTGTTTATAAACTCCTTTAGGCACTCGTTTATTAAAGATTCGCTCCGCTACACTGGGCTCGTACTTGAAATAAGTACTCGTTACTAAATGGACGTTTATAACACTTGTTACATTTATTTTTTTACAATAATAAAACTATTCGATATATTTAAAAAAAATTCTATCAAAATCATGTGAACTATCATGTAATAACAATAAAGGACCTGGGACTTATTTCACTGATAGACGCCAACTTTCGGATGTTAAGTTCATCTTTAAACTGGTCAACTCTGAGATCAAACTGTAGTGCGGTCGTAAACCAAGTTAACTTTAATATTCCCTCATACAACTCAAGGACAAAATAGGTATGTCTTCAAAATAAACTCAAGTCACACATATTATTACGTAAATTCTCCACTACAAAGATGTAGTAAATCTTTCAATACATTATCCGCAATTTTAGATATCGATATTTTCTCCTTCTCTTTAACAACTCTTAACCACAAAACAAAGAAAAATTGAATTTATCTTACCTAGAATAGAGCACAATTCATAACATACCCTCTTTCGGTTTATTCACTATTTTCAGCTTATGATCTATTGAATACTTTATTGGGCTTGTCCTCTTTGTATTCTTATTTGTAAATAATGTGATAACATACGCGCTCACGGCTACTATGATTTTAATATTTCTAATGCAACTGTAGTTATAGAAACGTCAGTAAAAAATTATTTCTGACAATTACAGAATTGAAAGTTTTGAAATGAGTATTATTAATGGAAAAATAGATGATAGTGATTTCTTTCAAAGCAAATTGATATATAGTAATAAGTAATTATTTAAGCTGCACTTTTCATTTTCCTACACCTAGTAATAAATAATTTTTTGCTTTTTGCATTAAAGTAAAAAAAATGTTGTATGCAACTCGTGCAAAAATTGTTTATTGCACACGACGTGAAGTTGTACGACGGGGCCGTTAGGCTCAATTTGCACTTGTTGTATAAACAATTATTTCATCATCAGCTCAATATAGATGTCCAGTGACAACAGTCTTGTGATAGTAATCGCAGAAACTTATCGGGGCGTATTGATTAATTTGCCACTTGTATAGATTTCACTGAATTTACATTGTTTTCCTATCAGACTGTGGAAGGTTGAAACATTCAGAGAACCATGTCAAGAAAAGAACTGTGGAGTTACAATAGAGTCAGCAGGATCTAAATTTTTTTTTATGGTGAACGTTATTGTCGAAAGATGAATGAGAGAGCTGAAGACCACTTAATACTTTTGAGGAGGTTGGGTGAGATTTTATATGAGTAGGTATAATTGCGCAAATGTTTTTTTTTTTAATATAGGATGGTACATAGTGACTATTTTTTGGATTGACTGCCGATATATTGCTGGATTAACCTCAAACTACATTCTTGAAGTCTTTTCGATAACTGAACCATTGATTTTGAAATCTATTCATATTTCGGTACTTACGTTTATGGCACATAAAACGCTGAAAACGAGCAACAATAGTAGTTTTTCCAGCATTGTTATTTTTCAGCGAAGGACACAATACCACGGAACAACGTTATCAAATGACATTAAAACTGATGCACAACATTTTGCGTAATTCAGTTCATTTTCGATAAAAATCTCTTCATACATACATATATACAGTCACAATATGATCGATCCAACGTGAATTTTGCAATTATATAACTAATTATGATTTGAAAATGAGGAATTTTTACAAATCATTCCATTGTTATCAACAATGAATCTATAGCTATGAAAATAATACTTCCTCTATAAATCATTGTAATGACGGCTCATTAGTTGACAAATAAACTTGAAATTGACCTGAATCAGATTCGCGTGAGTATCGTTCAAAACGGCACACTAGTGAGAAACACGTGAAACATTTTCTGTGTGTATCTGCATCGTAAGTAGCTGAAGAATTGTAGACATATGCCCTCTTTTAAATTGCCGGTTCCCACGAAAAAAAATCCTTTAACCCTTTGCGGTCCAATTATATTGTCATACCCAAGGAAATAAAAAACAGTCTAATCAAAATATGCAGACCTCAACCAAAGCCAGTGTTGGGGCTAATCCAACATTGGACCGGAACGTGATACTGTAGGAGATTACCTGATATCGGACCAGAACGTTAAAAATTCACTGTTGTGGCTGTCCCGACAAAGGACCGCAAATGGTTTAAATTTTCACAAATATCGTAAGAAACACGGGAAATTAGGTAGAAATTGGTGTTGTTCTTGCATTTCTGAAGGCTATATAACAACCCTTAATCCATAATATCCAAAGTTTCACCGTCTGTTGTGACGACAAAGACGTGTGCAGACTAAATTTTTCAGATCAATTTCGATGAAACTGCTAACCGTTGAATGACTAAAAGAATTTCTGAAGAACATTGGCTATTTAAATATCTATAAAATAAAGGCAAATCGACAACTTTTCCACAGTATTCCAGAAATATAAGCGAGTTTGTGAGCAAGGCATTACCGACGAGACGAACTGCTCTTGTTTGGATATAATCTAAAAGCTTAAGTGTATTTTCAGGAGCTGCACTACAGATATGGGAAAAGTATAAAAGTAAAGGCATGTGTCTTATGGATTATAAGAAGATAATGCAAAGTTAAATAGCTCTTAGCACGGAGCAGTAAACCAAATCTTTGAGGAACACTATCGGTATATTACCTATTCACATTCCTATTGTTTTTTGTTTCCATCAACTGGCTGTCCCCTATTAAATATTTACTGATATCTGTAAAGATTCACGAAAGCTTCATTAAATGAACGTGAAGCCTCTAAAGGATGCACACTTATTCCGAACTTCCGTTATTTATTATTTTTAGGATAGGCTGTAATATATATACTATACTATATTTTTGTCTACTTCCATCTTTGACTGTACACGTTGAAGGCTCACGCTCTACTGTGGAATAGAAGTGAGAGCTGACCTTTATCATTATTATCATTAACATTATTGTGCGATGGGGCTAGCTATTAGCTGAGAAGTTTGGTCTATTTCGAGAGTACTCCGGATCGTCTCATGAACTCTTGGATATTTAGAACGAGGTTTACCTGTGGTATCAAATCTTTTGCACTACATGGTCCTAAGATACCCCCATCCCCCATGCGTGCCAGGGCTTCGCATTCAAACACTATGTCGGAGGCTGTTTCTTCCTCCCTATCACATAACCTGCATAGTGTTGGGTCTTGGAGCATGTATTTTTCGTGTTTTCTCAGGTGTAAGCAGTTCTACCACCTTGCTGTCAGTTTGAGAAAATGTCTTTTGATATCCGGTCAGCTGGCCCCATATCATCATCATATTTCCGTGAGTATTGCCTCCAAGGAACATTAGAACCCATTTCTTCTTGTCCTGCTCATTGTATTCTCTATGGGATTCCACAGGCTATTTTCGGTGCGATGAGAATATGAGCTCTTGATAGGTCATCTGCACTCTCATTTTACTGGATGTCCATATGTGATCTAGTACCTAGCCAAGTTTCATTTTGTTCGCAAGACCTGACTGTCATAAAAAATTACTATGGGTTGGTTTCTAGGACTTCTCCATAGTATCTCTCTAGTGTAAACGGAAATAGCCATTACCCCGGCTTGGAAAATAGAGGCTTGAGTACCGAGGTTTAGACTAATGTCGTTCTTTTTCCATATGTTCCTGCCCTTACCTCATTGCTGGTCTTAGAGCTATCCGTGCAACACATTCGCCCTTTTGACAGCACTAATAGTGCCTTTGATGTGACTTCCACATCCCATATATGGTGAGGTATGTTCGATCAGAGGAGTAAGTTGTTGTCAGTTTGTCCGACTGCATCTCAGATGTTTCGATTCCTAAGACCTCCATTATGTTCGAGTGGCCTAGGTTGTTGCTCCCCATTGACCCAGGCACTTTTGTCTGAAGACAAATGCAGAGGAGAAAGGTTCAAAATCAACGATGTGCTGAATAAAGCACCAGTGACCCTGAGCAAGGTCAGTCTTCGTAAACTACAGCCTCCCTCTGGTTTTCACTTGTTCAAACTTTGGTCGCCACAGCAGGGTTCCATACGTTATCGAAGGACTCACTGTCTCTGTGTATGTGTTAGAATAATTCGAACTACTTGTAACTATATGTGAATTACGATGAAATGCGTCAATCAATAAAAAAGTTATGAGGGAATGAAATTTGTAAAATATGCCGTTTAATCAATCCACCAATTCAATTTCAAAACTTTTATCAGAACTTGGACTACACCACTGGATTCGGGGAGTCTTGAAATATCACTGACTGTAATTTCATAAAATCTGTTGATAGGTAAATAAAAGAATATAAAGTTTATGATGGAAAATGACAATTGTTCTGAAATTCCATTAGGATATTTTTGAAATTTTATTATCTTATTACGAACAGATTTCGATGAAACTTTTACCAATGATATATCAAGACCTCTTGAATACAGTGGTGTATTCCGAGTTTTGATAAAAATTCTGAAATTGAATTGGCAAATTTCAACGTAATTCACAATTAGACCATTTGGAAACGTCGCGAATCCAGTGGTGTAGTCAGATTTTTCTAAAAAAATCTCTAGTAATTTTTCGATTTTTGACCTTGAAAAATCGAATTAGTTGGCTCTGGAAATGGAGATTCATTCATGAAATTTGGTGTCATAGTAGACATTTTGAATGTCTACCTAATGAAAAAAAAATCATTCCAATGTTGGAAAATATAGATTTTATAAGGGTGCTTCGGTCTTAAGTGGGTCACACTGTATATGCCTCATTAAAGAAAGATCTGGGGACCGATTCTCAAATGTCTACTACCCTATGTCACTATCACTTTTCATACATAGGGTAGTAGACATTTGAGAATCGGACCCTTGGTTTCTCAGGGTTTACAGCACTTTGGGCGTTCTTTCTCATTTTGTTTAGAGGGCAGCTTTTTTATAATACTCACTGTTTCTATGACTTGTTTTACTCATTATTCTTATCATTATAAATTTAGGATTCAAAAGAATTTTGGCATTACTTATTACATCGCAAAACTGAGATCTCCATACACCTTCATTTACAACCACTACATTTAACACATTTCATAATTTTGATGTATTTTTCAATACCACACTTAGTTTTTCACAAGGGTATTATTGTTTGGTATTTCAGGCAACTGGAGATAGCAAAACTAGAGTAGTACGCTCCATTTAATTTCACAGCAGCTTCAATCCAATTTTCAATTCAATACAATTTTTTTTTTTATAAATTATATTAAAAACATTTTTTTATCAAGTAGTGATAGTAAGAAGATCGCGGGTCTAAAACTGCGACCATTTAGTGAGATGACAGTCCATCCTGTGAATACCATATAAGAATTCACATTCTAAACAAAAGGATCGTAACGGAAGACCTACAAAAATCGTCGAAAAAGTCAATAGATGATTTCTCTTTGTACTGCTGTGGGCCCTGGCCGATTTCAAAAATATTTGGGGTTTTTGGAGTTTTCACCTCACGAAAACGAAGACGTATGTGGGTCATCACATCTTAGAACCCACAGCTCTTCCTATGAGTTTTATGAAATAATTATATAGAGATACTTTTCAGATTTATTCATTCAATCAGTGTCTTCACAGATGATTCAGTTATTGTGGATTCAACCGGTGGCGTTTGTTGATGCAGCAGTTGTTACTGGAGCAGGAGCTGGCGGGAATTGACCTTGAACAAATAATTGTCTATGTTAAAATAAATATAAAGATATGAATGCTGATATTTCCCAATGATTTAGCGAATGAAAACCAATAAAAATAACTTTATCTTCATTTTTTGCGATGGAAAGTGGAGCGAAAATGAAAAATTTGCGAAATCACCAATTTTTGCTCTTTTTCGCATTCTCGTAGCTCAAATACGCTTGGTTCTAGAAAAAAAAATATGAATCATATGTGTTAAAAATTTAATAGTCTACATTTTTTTAGTCGAACATATTTTCAAAAAAATGAACTGGGAATGAGCTAGAAAACTGAAAAAGGTGCCGATTTCTGATAATTTTTTTAAGATGGCGGACGAAGTAAGAGGGGAGGAATGACGGAAACTTGGATTAATAACTACTTAATGGTCCTTAAAAATACCAAAAAATAAAAAACGATCCCGCATTTGATGTAAGGTGAACGCCCTTTTGCGTAAATAGGGTGAGTAAGTAACTTCTATTGAACGAGAACTATAAAATTGAGCAAGTCTGCTTATCAGATATTTCCAATGGGGGATCACTTGATGGAATTATTTTCAACCGACAATATGAATACACCGCCCAGAAATGACATTGAACAAACAACATTTTTGAATTGAGGTGACGAAAATTTGACCCCAAAACATCAAAGTGTCGCCTCTGAGTGACGGTTTTGGGAAAGTATGTGTTCTGTGACCAAAAGTCAACTGGTGTTTTCCTTGTTTGCGTCAGAAAACCGTACCTACGGTGAGGTGTTTTCATGTATTTGAGAAAATAATTTCTTTATTTACATTCAGCAATATGTGTCAGACTAGCGCACAGACAACAGCGATAATATTCGACTACGCTTTGCTGGGATCTCGATATTGCTATTCTGCACCAAATTGCCCATGTACATAGATACATAGGATTTTCCCAAGTTCTTAGAGCGATTCACCGTATTGTATATGGCAGCTATTTATTGTAGTTAAACTCCAGCGTTGGCATCAACTATCTAAAGAGCATTTGAGCGAATTTGGCATCAAGTTTTTCTCGAAATGTTTTTTCAAATGACTTCAGAAGTGCACTTTGTTTTTATCCATAATAATCGCTGGTGTTCCGTAGCGATATACGACAGTACCATCTGGTCAGAGACCTGGAATAGGATAGATAGAATATAGAATTAGAATAGGATTAACTACTATAGTAAGCTTATAGCTCTTTGAGAATGCCAGCTTTGTTGACGAAACTCTCGTCGAGTGAAAGTGGCGTTGTTTTGGTGTTTTGGGTAGTTTCTATTCCTTGAAGGTTCCGAATGTTCCAAATATTCATTTAGTCGAAACACCTGTATATAATTTAGGGACAGAGGTCAAACGATTTGACGAAATTTAACGCTTCAAAACGCCACTGATAAAATCCTTCCTCAAGAGGACAATTTTTTAATTGAAATGACAAAATGCTTGGCTGTTGCATCATTTGGTAAAACCAAAAGAAATTTTTGTACCGAGGACAAAAAATAGCAACTGGGTTGATACTGGAATTCCACGAACATATCGAGAACTTGAAAAGACAATTTTGATTGATTATGAATAATCTCTATTCGGTTCATTTCATTTACATAATATTACCTCCGTTGCATGAAGCGGTGTGTTTGTGCCCATCGTGCAATCCAGCGGCATGAGTCAAAGTTCTTCCATTTTCAATTTCACCGGACTTTAACACTGTTGATTGTAGATGCGGAACAGCATCACACAGGATCTGAAACATATTGTTATAAAAAAATGTTAATTGAAAAATACAAGAGGGTTATTTTTGAATTTTCTAAATTTCTGGCAAAGCCTTCCTTGGAAACGAGTTCCAACAGAAGCTTTGTGTTCTTCGGGTTCAGGGTTTCACAGAACGTCTTTAACAGACAGGTCGGTATCAATTCATTAGGAGCTAAGGATATTTTGTCGTTCCATAAACACCGAATTGACATAATCATTACAAAAACCATAAAGGAGTCCCAATTAATCTATATAGAATAAGGGATTGTCTGTTGATGAAACAAAAACAGGGTGTGTAGTAAGGAACCCAGGACAAAATATGACAGTTAGAATTCGAACCTTAATTAAATGACGATCCCCCATCAGCAGGCAAAAAATTAATCAAAACAACCATTAAAATATATACTAACACAAGTTTATCTGCATAATACCAACCTGTCTTGAAAAACTGAGAATAGAAATACTTTCTCACTTTCTGTTCCAGTTTTGATGTTTGAGTAAGAATCTTTGATTCTATAAAAGCTGACGAGCTGCAACTGTCTATATTTGAAAGGAATACAAGCCACCTCTAGCCAAGTCTTATAACACACAAGTTCAGCAAAAAATTGAGATTTTCCTGTATGCTGTATTATAGTTACTGATGATGATAATAATACTGATAATAATGTAAAGGCTATTTAAGCATATGTACTCCACAAAGCGAGTGTATACTTGAGAATAAATTGATTAATTTCCATTAATTCAAGTTCTGATCCTGGATTTAGAGATATATCTCATAATTTGCACCTTCAATATCAATTACCGATTTGAGTTTTTTTAATTTAATAAAATGTATATCTTACCAATCCTGCAATCAAGAAAGCGAATAGGAAAATTCCAGAGCGATACATCTTGTTTTGATTTATTTGATACTGCCAAATGGACAGAGTTGCTAGTTTTTATATGAATATACATACACATAATTCTATTCAGATAATATTATTCTAGTAATTTAGTTTTGAATGAGATTTGAAAATGCTTCCGTGTTATTGTTAATTAGACAACTGAAAATTTATGATTATCAATTATAGAGAGCGTTAAAGCGTAGAAAGTATTGTAGAAGCTTCAAACAGAAAACTAAAGCATCCACATTAAAAATTTCAATAATTGAGTAATTTAGTGCCAATACAATACGTGATCATACTCTTATTTCCAGTAGATGCAAACATTTTTATTTCGAATTGCAGAGTTTCATCCATACAGAATAAAAATTAGAGGTTGGTCCGGATAGATTTTAGTACATATAATAATGAAGTTTTGGAAACATTTCGAGTTAGAGTTGGATAATTATATTTCGAGGATGAGGAGTCACAAAAATAATTCAGAAACACTGCGACACTGGAACTCCATTACGACACTGTATTCCATTACGACACCGGAACATGAACATGATCAGAGTTTATGATGAATTTATTGAAATTGACGTAATGTCAAATTTGGGCTTTTGAAATGACAACTTGAAATATGTTGCTGGCTCTCCCTCTCTAAGATCACTATTTTGAAGATTGTTAACTACCTTTGAGTGGATATTTAGAATTATTGATGGTAGGTAAAATATTGTACTATATTTGTATCGTAATAGATATTTACGATAGAAATGTAAAGATTCATTTCACGATATGAGATGGAACATTTGTCAAACGAGGCCTTTAGGCCTTTAGGCCTAGAAATAGGCATGAATCCGAAACACCTAGCAAATAAAATCTTGAAACTGGTTATAGATACAGCCTTATTTAACTAGGAACTACTGACGACAGAGTAATACAATGACCCGTCTCTGGTCTCAGTGTTAAGGGACACCCTGCATCTGGCTCGTCCACTTCAAACCAACCAACTAACCAACCAAGACATTGGTGACGGTGATGGCTTCCTGGTTAGGCAGAGCCTAGGGTTCAGCCTACTTATTGAAATAGTCCATTGCTACAAGATGTGATTATTCCCGTGGCCAGATAAAACGAGCCAGCGATGCCAATGGCGATTCTTTCAAATGGAGCCTTAGGTCATGCTTGAGGTCCATTGCTGGCATCATAAACTGAACCAGTCCTCCTAGAGAATCGGCGCAAACAGTTGCTTCACTTTCTACAGGGTCTTCTTCACTTCCAGATGTCCTCCGTTTACATCATCATGAATTTCTTGAAACATTTTCTTCTGCTCGTCGGCAATGTGAGCGCACAGGGCATCTGCATTCTTATGAAGTCTCTTGATCCAACGTGCTACTTGACTCTCGAGGTATCGAAAGTGTAGAAGCCATTCAAGGGCTGCGTGGTCAGTTCTCAACAGGAATCTCCTCCTATGTACAGATTTGTAGGGGTGCCTACACTCTTTTGCGAACAGATTCCGTCTAGTGTCTCAGTAATTACGTTAGGATTGAACTAAGGGTATTGATGAAGTAAGCAATATCCTTTCCATGTCCCTTCTGGATCAGACAGGACAGCTCCAAGTCTCATGTTGCTAGCGTCTGTGTGCAAAATGAGTTTTCCGTTCGGCAGGGGCTAGCTCGGAACAATTGCGTTGATCAAAGCTCCTTTCAGATAGTTTTGACATTCTTTGGATCACTGAAACTGTTTACTTTTCCGTGAGCCTGGTCAGGGGTTCAGCGATGTCAACAGACCCCGCACATACAGTTGTGTGCATAAAAACGTCGTACAAGATTTGTATGTTATCTAATTGAAGCATAGCATTAATTGGACTAGAAAAATTGCGAGTTACTGACAAAAATAGTTTGAATTTTAACACTACTTGTCAAAGTCGATAAGAAGTTTAATTAATATTGACAAGCCTGACTCACAAAAGCTTATAACTGCTGTACGACTTTTTTATGCAAACAACTGTACCAGCGATGGGAAGAGCACAAACCAAATAAATTTCGAAACTGATGACTTTCGGCCTTCGGGGGCAATCCTTTACTGCTTCGATCTTATGTTTACTGCTACTCCTTAGCCAGAGATAACGTGGTGAGACTCTTTTTATAACTTTCAATTTTGAGCCGGCAATGTTCATGAATGTCAGTTACTATCCAGTGACCTTGGAGAAAAGAACAATTTTAGGGCACTGTTCATCTGTGATTTAGGAGTGTACTCAGTACCAAGACATCTTCGATACCTGCCAAGAATGAAGTAAAACACTTTTGCTTAGGCTATCGACAACTGAACAAAGTGATGAAAAAGGACAGTTACCCTCTCTTTACCCTCTCATCTCATGGGCACACTGTATATGAAAATATAGAAGAGACAAAAACATGGATGTAACCTTCAAATTATGTTTCAGATTTTTTGGTCATTATCAGCAAATGAAAAGATGTGCAACACTTTGGTGCAGAGGAAGAAACAAACAGAGTCAACAATGGATTGCAAACAGCACATTTGTTGTTTCGTTTGGAAGACCCTGTAGAATATGAATAAAATTAGTTGGCATAATTATTGTTGTTCGCCGAATCTCTAAGTGGAGAAAAATGTTATGGTTGCTGAGTCCGTTTAATAAAGCGTAATCATCTAATGAGAATCATTATCAGTGCGTTTATACAAAATAGATTCTTCCTGCCAATAATTTTTGAAATAGAATATAAATTGGCGCTTTTGAAAAAATTGTTGGATTATTGATAGCAGTACTTATACATTCTTCGCAATGAAATACTGTCTGATAATTTTTCTTTTATCGACTTGCTGGGTAAGTGATATCGACTAAAGAATAGTTATTTAACTTAACATCTAAAATTAATGAGTGTAAGAGATTTCAGATCGAGCCGTAGGCGAGTTCTGGTGATATCTCTGAGACAGAGAAGGAAAGTGTACAGGCGTGTTGCATATCTACGTTTTATTCGACCAACCGCCTGAAATAATAAAATAGTAATATTCGTTTCTTTTCAGAATTTCAATTAATTTTCCAAAATGAAATTTCCAATTTTCTTCAAGATTCATAGAAAGGCCAAATTTCTATCATCAATTTTGGAATGTACTAATAATTTTGTTCTCATATTCATCTCCTCAGATGAAATCAAGCTAATCACAATGTAAAACAAATGTAAAATTTCTTTTTACGAATCTTCAAGGTTTTTGGGGAAAACCCCTCAAAAGCAGAGTCTCGCCAGAGCAAGGGAGACCAGGGACCTACACTTTACGTACAAGTGGATTCCAAACCACTTTAGCTCCGTGATGGCGGTGGAGATCGAGCCCGAGCAGCCTGGGTGGAAGCAAACGCTTTTAACACCTCGACCACTTTCTATTTTTGTAAAATATGTTTTCTATTTGGAAAGGACGATTAGTTCTTTGTTATTTTGTTGGGAACCTACCTACAGCCGTCACAAAAAATGTGATTCTTTATAAATATTTGAAGTTTCATGTTATAATATTTTGATATATCCTAGGTGAATACATTCGGCCAAATGAGTGGAGGACCTCAAGGTGAAATGGGAGGTGGAGCAAGTGGCGGAATGAGCGGAGGAATGACCAGTAGTGGAGGTGGTGGAAGGCCACCACCAGGTGGCACGAGTAACCAATCAAGTGGTTCGAATGGAAGCTCTGGTGGACAACAGGGCTAATAATGATGTCTGAAGATTAATGGAAAAACTGTATACGATTTATGATTTGAGCAAAATAAAATATATTTGGTTTCCGTATTTTGTTTTATTAGTATGTTTCGTTCATTCTGTTCCGTAAAAGTTCCGTTTTGAGAGTTGGATATTGGTTTCTCACGATTTGTGGCTGAAATATGCATCCCATTGGAAGAAATAGTTTGATGCAAAAGTTGTGGAAAACTTTTTTATCAATTATTTTACAACATAACCTCAACATTAACGAGAAAAACGCTAAAAACGTTTTTTTTTTCTTTTCAATTTTTATCTCCTTCAGTTTTTTTTTAATGATAGTTGGTGAAAACGTTCTTGTTCGTATTTAAATAAGCTGTAATTTTTTCACTTATAATTGCACAAGTATTTTATCGGGTAAATTTGGGCTGTTTAATGAGGAACTGTTACCTAGCAATTCGACGAGAATAACTGTCAACTATTAAAAATACGACACCGAAGGTGGAGTGTTGTTAGGTTGACAGTTATTCGAGTCAAATTGCCAAAGGAAAAAGTTTAGAATTTGAACAACACAAATTTACTCGATATCAATACAAACCTCGAGTGTAATTCGGCAGGACAATTTAATGAATAAGAAATTCAGAAACATATCAATGTCAAACTATTCATTTTGGCAACCAACACTGCGATTTGACAATTGATAAACAAATGAATAAGTGAAAAACCACTAGTGTATTTGTCGGGGGTAATACCACAAGAGCTCAGATTTAGCCGGATATTTTTTGTGGTTGTTTTCGAATACTTACTTTCATTGGCAATTTAACGAGAGCGTAGCTCGAGTGATTTGTCAGAACAGATCGAGCTAAATTACCTATATGAAAGTAAGTATGAGAAAACCACCGTAAAAAATATCCCGCTAGATCTGAGCTCGCGTGGTATTTGTTAAGACCATCCTATGAATATAACATTCAATTCAATTAACCTCCATTTAACAAACTAAAAGAGCAACAAGTGGAAAACTAATGATTAGAAAAAACCAAATCAACATCTCGACAAATTTACCAGAATATTATTTCTTGTTTAATTCTGTTTTTGACAATTATAATTGTCAAACTGATGCGACGCGCGATACTTGATGAACGAACAGTAAATGCTAGCGTTGCTATGGTAACGTAATTTATCCGATATTTTTATCCACTTGCATTTCTGTTCCTTCCTATTTAGCCGATAGCAAACTACGATTTTTGTACTCGCCAATGTGAATTATTATACATGAGTGGGATTGTCGCTGTAAAAGTTAAAGCTAACTTTTGCCGCTGTCAAAGTGACAATTACACTGTGGCATATGCGATTTTTTATACATACATTAAATTGTCAAAGCAACATATTACATTTTTGATTGTATACGAATTCAAATTAGAAGAAGACTAATTTTCAATCGAAAATGTTGGTTAAAAATTTTTAAAATTTTTCAACTTTACCTAAAAAACTAAAAAACCTTTTTCATTCCAGTTGACTTTATTATAATGCATGCATATGAAGGTAAAAAAACAGTTGTGGAGTAATATGCATTATCACTTTATTTCATTTTCTAAAATCTTGTTTAATTCAGTGTTTAAATATATTCCGATGGATTTACAAATATTTGCGATAACATAAGATAATCTAAATATATTCAGAAAATTAAATGAATCTGAAACTATTTTCCTTTTGTTCCTCCACTTCCGCCTGCATCTGCTTGGCCACCAACATTGAAGTTACCACCTACTCTACCTCCAGCTCCAGCTCCCTCTTGACCATCACCCTTTGGAGCACCACCTGGTGGACCACCATTTGGAGGACCACCTGGTGGACTACCATTTGGAGGACCACCTTTTCTGTTTGCCCCACTGACGTCGTGTCCTCCCTGGAAATAATTTAATGTTGTAGTGAGGAAGGTGTTTTGAAAATAGGGCAAGTCTGAGATAATATTCGTTATTGAATAGTATCTATAATGAAAATGATTTTACGACTGTGCATGAAGTAAATTTGTATGCACTGTTCATACGTTTTTTATACATTTTTGAAAAATACAGTATTTTGCGTTATATATAACTCGGAAATAATCATTTGATAGTACGACGACAATTCATAATATAAGACATTCAAATTGATGATAATATCGCTACAATTCGGCAATATAAAAACTGCCGAAGAAAACTAGCAAACTAGTAGCATTTTTTATAGTCATCTCGTTTCTGAAGAAAAAATAAATAATTGAAAGTCGCGTTCTCGAAATATTTCAAGAAATGATATTCTTTTAAACGAAAAGCCCTATATTTTATAATACTACTACATCAAGAATGAAGGGAAATCTAGTGAAATCTTTTATAACTTTGATGAAAAATATCTGGAGTCCTGATTCTTCTCGGAAAATGGTGGATACTTCACATTTCGTCCATGTATTCAGAAATTTTGCTCCTTCCTTTATTCATAACGTCCCCAGAGATTCGGAAGAAACAGCTTCTCGTAGGCTCACATGAAGAATTAAACCAGACGAGTGCAGAGAATCATCCATCACGAAATGATTTGGTTATCATGACTGATAATCAGAAAGCTTCCATTTCTTGGAATTCTATATTGAGATGTACTTTTTGTAATTACTGCTCCGTTACTTTTGAACCTTTCTGGGTACTTTCAATCCCTATTCCTGACTTACCAAATGAAGCCGTGAATTTAACACAATGTATTGAACTGTTGACAGAAGAGGAGACTTTGACTGACGATACGAGCCCATACTTGTGGAATGAAAAGGGAATTCAAAAAGATGATTCGTATACGAACATTTCCAAAAAATTTAGTTATAAAACGTGTTTCTTCGACTGATGGCAGTAAATTGGACAATGTGATTGATTTTCCCATACACAATTTGAATTTGGACCAATATTCTGCTCAGGATGGAATTAATACTAAGTAATTATAATATCTACGCCATATCTAGTCATAGTGGAAGCATTTCCGATGGACACTATACAGCATACTGCAAACACTCTTATTCTAATTGTTGGCATCTCTTCGTGTATCATCCAATATTGATTCTTTACCAGGGAGCATGTATCCTTTTCTACGAGAGAGTTGATAATATGAATTCTTGTGGGTTTTTCCGGGTTTTCGTCCAACTGAAACAGCAAATGCGCCATCACTTCAACTCCCGGACTTTCTTCTGATTGATGAAGGAATGTATGAGTGTATACAGATAAAAATAACAAAAAAAATATTTTGAAAGTATTAACTGAACGAAAAGGATATTTCTTCCCATTTTTGTGCATTTTTGATCAGTGCCACCATCAAAATAAACGAATATTTTTATGATGTTTCCTTGTATTATTGAAGTCTATCAATTACTTGATGGAATGACGGTCTCGTTTTCCTCTTACACAATTCGGTTTATTTGTGAATAACTTTACAAAAAAGTGTTGTTTTTGCGAAATGAATTTCCTTGCATTATTCCATTCGAATTGGGAAATAGCCAATTTTATAACCGTCAAGCTATAAAGGAATGTTTCAGCCGTCGACTAGTGAAAATTAATTAATAATTACAATTCTTGAATCCAAAATAGAACTGAATTTCTTTAGGCACCTCACGTTGCTCCTCCAATACGGCTGATAACGTGAAACGTGAAGAGAGGGATCATACAAGTTCTGGCACAGGGTCGGATTTCGGATCACTTAAAATATTCGCTGCGCCTAGACATTTTTGTTGTGCTATTAACTATCGGTTATGATATTAAATGAAAGTACATTCCATTTAACTTACTCGACATTGTTTTATCTAACTTATTTGGATATGAACTCTTCCGATGATGCAACTATTTGTGGATATATTCCAAAATTCGGGAAAATATAAAATTCACTGGTCGGGTGGAAATTCAAAAAAATATAATTTAAAAAATTACTAGTTTTTATACAACTTGTTTTCTGTGTGTGGGGGTGGGTGCGTGTAGGTGTGTTTGTGTGTGCATGTATACATGTTTATTTCAAATTTGAAAGTGGTTTATATTATTCATCGGAAGTTTTATTTTGTGGAGGAAATTGAATTCTTGACATGATTTGTTTGGGTATTCAACCTTCCACAATCTGTCAATTCAGTCATCCAGTCGACTTGTTTGGCAGGAATTCATCAGTTGGAAGACAATAAATACATCATGACATTTTCAGATTGAGAAAAATTTAAGATGGCGGCTCCTGTTGGACGAGTATCGTGATTACTGATTCGATATCATTCTGAATTGATGCTTTTGGGTTCGGATATCATGTTATTTTTGCGAACATTTCAGAATTGGAAGTAGCAGCTCCAAAATAGCAGAAGAAATTTTCGATTATATATTTGGTGTGAAGCAAAGTTTCTACATACATACTAAGTATTACTTCTAAAAGAAATGATTACTTGTTGACATTACAATGTTCTGGTCTTGATACTGTTCACTTTTGAGTCAAAATTAGAGCCATAATTTCTGTTTCTCAATGCTTGCCTGGAATTGACAATATGGAAGTGTTTCCTAAACTAACTCATTTGACATAATTTCAGGTGTGTGATTATGAACACTCGATTCGTAGCGAAACTGACATTTCCATATGACAAACCCAATATAAAACTTTCACTATTATGGATCAAGTGTTCATAATTGCAACCCAGTTCTGATGCACGGTTTAATACTAAAGATTAAATGAAAGCCTCATTTTTCAACTCAATATTCCAATCTTATCTTACTATTACTATTTTTGGGATTTTCCAGTGGTGTTACCACTATAGCCCAATAATAAATATCTTGAATTTATTAATTTTAACAAAATATTAAAAATCACCGAGCCCGAAAACCCCCACAGACAAATTTTGAATGAAATTAGACTTCAGTCACAAGTATCGTCTGATATCTTGAATTTTTTATTTGACGAAAGTAATGCATACTCAAAGTGGAGTTTCAGTATGATGAAGTTAAGTAAAATTCAAAGTTAAGTGAAAATTGTCAAGCTGTGTGCACGTTCCAATGTAATTGGATGAAAAAAGTTTGTATTTCGTGCAGAAATTTATTTATAAAATCATAGCAAAGCGCTTTCGACTATCAAGTCATCATCAGTGCGTACTCGTCAGGTGTACAAGAGCCATACCATAAAAATATCATGATATTTTTATGGTATGGCTCTTGTACACCTGACGAGTACGCACTGATGATGACTTGATAGTCGAAAGCGCTTTGCTATGATTTTATAAATAAATTTCTGCACGAAATACAAACTTTTTTCATCCAATTAAATTCAAAGTTGTCTCCTCAATATTTATTTCAACCCAGAGTAGGGAGGGGAAGTTGTCAATGCCACTTGGGCAATCACTTGTCAAAAAGTTGCAGCAAACATAAATCAAAAACATGTTTTCGAGCATATTAATGTTCATCTTCAGTTGACATGAACAGGAGGTGAAAATGAAATCAGTAAAAACACTAATTACAACTACGAAAAATGTGAAAAACCAATAAATTAGCGTACAAAATCGAACCGGACCATAATCACAAAACTTGTACGCCATCTTGGAGCCGTCATCTCAAAAACAATAATTAAAAAAAAAGATTCACTATCTCCTACACCGAAAACCCACACATACGAATTCTGAATCGAATCCGACTATAATCGCAAATCTCGTCCGCCATCTTGAATTTATTAATTTCAACAAACGATTCCTAATCTCCACCCCCGAAAACCCTCTCATACCAATTTTGAATCAAAAAATCTGAAAAAATATTACAATGCATCAAAACCTTCAAGAAATAATATACGATAAAAACTTCATACACCAGCACTGTATATTTATGCTGCATGCATGTCATTAGCTTTTATCCAGTATTCTAGATGAGACCATCGGTATAACTTTTTGTTGTACACTTTTCTTCCCAAAATTCTCATTCAAAACATCATCGAAATAGTTTCCGCCCGTTAATCAATTATACCTACTATTTTTAACGCTTCATATTCTACAGATTTTCAGTTTTTTTATTTTACTTTCAATTTTCGATTCATTCTTTGATTGGACCGCAATATTTAATCTCAAATGCTCGTACAAATTTTCAGATTACCACGAAAGCGAATAGGAAAAACAATCACCGAAATACTTAATTCGGTCCTAAAGACCGTTATCAAGATTTTCATCAGAAAGAATATAAACTGAGTTCTTCTGCTACCGCGCTCGATAGGCGTGCCGATTCCATATTCCTTGCCAGATCTGCCAAGCTGTACATCTGTCAGATATCTGGTGTATAGTAACAGGTCGTTGAATCACAGTTGACCCACCATATTACTGATAAGAGGCAAACCCCTCCAAACTATTCTGCCACGTAGATTTCGACCAGAACGAGTATTTGACAGATGTAGTTCAATGCCCTTCGTTGGTACTTGGTATCAGCCAGGAAAGTGGTTGCCTCATACCTAGCTTGGCAACACTGATGGAGAAAAAGGAATTTTGACTTTGTTGGAATAAGTTCCATTATTTGTTGGATTATGTCCGAACTCCTATCATTTGTTGATAACAACAATAATTAAGATTTGATGAAATGTTCAGTTTCTGAAATGGATTAAATGTTGAAACAGCATTCTTGATGGACACATATTTGGGATCAGTTGTACACACTAAATCAGATGGCCATTATTTGAACTATTCAATGAAAATGTTCGAGGGCTGGCAACGTTGTTGATTTTTATACGCTTTATATTAGCTTCACGTGTATGTTTGTTTGTAACTGACTCCTTTAGGGCGTGATTTTCACCCATTTCCAGACGTCCGAATGATTTGAAATTTGGCAGGTGTTCACAGTTCCGGTGACAATGCAATATGACATTTTTGTCGTTATAAAAAAACAAAATAGCGGCTCCAAGATGGCGGACGAGATTGGTGATAATGGTTCGATTCCATTCAAAATTGGTATATATGGGTTTTCGGAGTTAGAGATTATTTTTTCATCAAAATTCATGAATTCAAAATGGCGGCTCCAAGATGGCGGACGAGATTTGTGATTATGGCCAGATTCGATTCAAAATTGGTATGTGAGAATTTTTTAGGTGGTATATTTCGAATTTTCTGTCAAAATTCATAAATTAAAGTTTTCGGGGTCACAGATTCTGAATTTTTCGTTTTTGAGTAAAATTACTATTTTGGCGGGTCTTTTCTGCATTACACATGGGTACAATTTTTTTTATAATGTCAGAAATAAAATGTTTTCAAAAACAATACTTGGGTAATAGTTTTGAATACTTATACGTATCTATGTGTAAAAATTTACTTTCTTTTACTAATTTTTAAAAATACATTAACAGCTAGGTTCACAGTGGATCACTTGCATGTAGTACACAGTGGATCAACAAAGAGGCAGGCATATTACAATTTTTCAGTAAACTTTGAATGGGTAAACATGATATCATGAATTTTATTATTTTCATTCATTGAGATAAGTTCTTCGTTTTATTATTTATTACTTTCAAGTCGCTAAGTGTTTTTATTTAGTCCGTAGCCAAAGAAGAATAATTAGTTTTTTGTTATATTTACTCACTAAAAATGTTTAATGTAACGTTAAACCGTACCGTCTCTTTTAGTATTACTTTTTCGAGTTAAAATTAAAATCTTCAGTATTATGATCCACTGACAACCACAGGACAATCCACTGTGTACCATCGTGGTATATAAAGGATCATTCTGTAGTTCTAGTAAAAAAGAGTTTCGTACGTTTTTTGCTCAAATGTTATCCTAATGGCTATCAAAAATTGGTACTATAATAAATAAAGTAGGATGGGTTGAATTTTGATTTAAATACGCATTATATTTTCGGAGATAAATGCTTCGAAAAATTTCCTGATCCACTGTTAACTAGATTATCCTAGTTTACTTTCGTCTTTGTGGGGCATTCAAATGAAAGCTTTTTTTAGAAAGTTAATTTTTTCGTGTATTTTTATGATTATATGAATGGTTGATGTTTCATATCGATTCAAATAAAACCAATTCGACGAGTATTTTTTTTTAGCTTGAAAACATATCTGTAGGGACTTTCATTCTTTCAATAAACCGCAGAAGTTTGCAACTTATTATTTATACATATAATAGACCGTCAGCTAGTGACAGATTTAGGTGCACCATTTTGGCATACAAGGCTCGAATAGGGTTGAAAAGTATATCGATTTGTAGTAAAGTGAAGATATTTTTACGAGTGGCTTCTAGGGATAACATATCGAAAATCGATATTTTTTGGTTTCCTCGTGTTTCCTGACTACGGTACGAAACTACAGAGGGTGATTCGTTAGATCGTTTTAAGAAAAACAGTTCTCATGATATTCTCATTAGATAAATTATATAAATACGGAATCCATGGTAAACTTCACGAATGGTTCTTTTCCTACCTCGATGGACGATTTCAGAGAATAAAAGTAAATGGTGTCGATAACAATAAGAAAACTAACTATTTTTCTAGTAAACTCCCAATAAGAATTGGAGTCCCGCAGGGCTCAGTGTTAGGGCCAGTTTGTTCACACTGTATATCAATGAATTACCCCTGATCCTTCCGAATGCTTTTACTTGTTTGTATGCAGATGATTCTACTCTATTATTCACAGGTAAATCTGAGATAGAAATTCAAAACAAAATAGAAACTAGTGTTCAAACACTCTCTAAGTGGTCATATGATAACTCCCTGTTTTTAAACACTACTAAAACCAATTATATAACGTTTCACACCAGGCAGAACAAAAACATCCCTACAGTAGAAATAATAATAGATGATCACACTATCGAAAATGTTGAATGCTCCAAGTTCTTAGGTATCAGACTTGATCAACATCTATCTTTCAAATCACATTGTGAATCTTTAGCCAATACTCTGAGTACCAAGTGTTTTCAACTGAGATCTCTCAAATCAATTCTAGACATATGCGGGCTCCTACTTTTCTACTTCGGGGAAATTCAGTCTAGAATGTCATATGGAATCACCATCTGGGGAAACTCACCTGGGGTTCATAATGTTTTTATGGTGCAGAAAAGGATTGTACGATGTTTAGCTAATGCTCCAAATGGTACCTCATGCCGCGAATTATTCAAACATTATGGGATTCTTCCTCTATGTGAACTATATATACTGGAACTTTTATCATATATACATAATCGTCGCGAAATGTTCGTTAAGAATAATTCAATTCATGATCACCATACAAGATTAAAAAACAGTTTTCACTTACCTAACGTTCGCCTAACAATGTCCCAAAAATCATCCGACATATTGGGACTCAAATTATACAATGCCCTTCCCCATGACTTAAAATTATTGGATAGCCTACATAAATTCAAGAAGAGAACAAAATTACTTCTCCTTCATCTCTGTCCCTATAATATAAATGAGTTTTATGACAATTTTCGATAAACTCGAACTTGTTTTGTAAATCTTTTATGTTATACGTCTATTGTACATATTTGTTATACCTGACTTGTCTGATAGCTTCACAGCTCAATGGATGAAATAAAATTGAATTGAATTGAATTGAATTGAATTGACTATGTTTTTTTCACACCCTGTATTTCAGAAACGATGCAACTCCGGACATATGTTCATAGGAACTTTTTTCTTAAAACGACCTGACGAATCACCCTCTGTAGTTTCGTGCACACGAGAGAGTCAAATAAACACTGTACTGAGAAATCGAATTTTCGGCGTGTTATCCCCAGGAGCTTCTCGTAAAATTATCTTCATTTTACATCAAATAGATATTGTTTTCAACGCTATTCGAGCCTTGTATGCAAAGAAGGGGCACCTAAATCTGTCAATATCTGACTGACTACAATGTCTAAAATTTAATGTTTTGTGTGAATCTAAGTTTGACAAATTATAGTGATATATTTACGCTCTCTTACGAAAATTTTTGTACAGAAACTCCTTAAAGTTGGCTGAAAACGCCATTCAAGTGATCGTGAAAATTTGGATTGGTTTAAAACTGTTTCGTTCAATCGGATGGATTAATAAAAAATAATTTCGATGCAAAAAATCAAGTAGTACACTCACCATGATGAGGGCAATTGCACAAAAAACAAGGAAAAAGCTTTTCATGTTGTTGACAGGATAATACAGACTATAGAAACAGATAAGAACTTTTTATAGGTAAAAATAATAATTGTCAGTGTATAAAAAATGTCGTGCGATTATGAATACTTCCTGATCCATTTCTATTGGCATCAATAACAAGGAATCCGACATGTTTCTCGTTGTAATTGATGAATAATAGCATTTTTAACAATAAAAAATTATTTACTGTTGAAACCACGTATAATTAATGAATAACTAGTGAGTTATACCAATTTCATGAAATTATTTTCGAATTGCACTTTATTTTTTATGCAATAATTATTGTAGGAAGCTACGAACTACACAATTTAGTTTTCTGATAACTACATGGATAGTGAAACCGTTTACAGCAAAATATGAATTTAAAATGGTGCATTAGCTATATTCTCTACTGCCTTCTCAAAAGAAGGAAGTAGTGGGCCATTAGAAATAGACAATCAATTCAAAATAATTACAAAAGTTTTCAAACTTCGGTCAAGTACATCGAGAAAGCAATAAATCTCAATTTGCAACCTGTTCCGAAGTCCGCAACATTGTCAAAAAGACAATTAACTTGAATTTTACTGTATACTTTTTGAAAATTTCAAAAGTTCTGCAAACTTGGAGTAGTACTGAATATATTATATCATATCACGAATCAAGTTTGCAACCAATTCAAGGGTACGGAACTTTTTCTTTGATTTACCATAAAAAAAAATTACAAAAAGTTCTGCAAACTTGACAGAAACATCGAGAATATGTTGTTGTACAGATATATTTTTTCAATTCGTGGTCATTTTTTTTCAAATAAGATTTTTGCAAATTACATGGAGTTCCAGTTCGTGTACTAGTTTGCTTTGTGAATGCATCGGAATAGATGTTTTCAAAATTTGCAACGAAGTTTTGAAAACTTTTTCCAAATAGCAATTTCTTCGGTATTTTCGTAGACCTGGCTGCTATTTTATAATTTTCCATGTACCTATATTGTTTTCAGAAAATGTCTCGTTTGAGTGAGACACAAATAAGAACATACATACCCAAATGTCGATGATGATTTGCTGCTGAGGAGAATTTTGTTATGTTTTTTATTTTGATTTTTAGAATTATGAAAAATTAGGTACTATACTTACAGAAGAGGAGTGAAGTTATTGGTCCTGGGAGAAATTAGAAAGGCCATGTATAGGAGTGAAGAATATGTCGAAATAGTCATGATCGAGGTTGAAATCCATTATAACAAAGATGGAAGAAAACAAGAAACCCCTGAAGTCGATGATGAGGTAGCGAAGGAGAGAATCTTCCAGGTAGTATAGTTAGAAAGCAATTAACATTTTTACAAACAACAAACATACCTATAGAAGCCCGTAACCCACCAGAGAAATGAAAGTGGTTCCAGAAAGGCAGAAATGAAATATGTATTCAAGTACATCGAGAATACTTCATCTTCATTTCCAGTTAGAGACTGCTAGGACAAAATCTGCTTTAGAAGATGAACTAGAAGAAGAAACGCGAATGCGGAAATAAAGATATCTCAGAGAAAAATTGAAAATGTTAGCGAAACGCGAGTGAAAGTGACGTAGTTTTGTTGTTTTGGGTAACTTCTATTTCTTGAATCCAGAGAAAAATAATTAATCGATTAGGAGTTGGACAAGTTCAAAATATCTCTTGTTGTACCCGAAGATTTAACAGTATACAGGAATTAAAAGGTGCATGAAATAATCTGAAGTCAGCGATTTCGAAAATTATGAGTAATAGGTATTTAAAACACATTAAAAACAATGTAAAAATTATCCTCATTGTGATGAAATTATTGAACACTCCAATGATATTGGAACAAACAAGTTGTCTCCAACCACGTGACTGCTCAAAAGAACCATTAGTAAGTTTCCTTGCTTGCCAATATATACACGATTCAACTATATTCAGAGGGGATTCGGAAGGTTTCCGCCACTGTTCATTTCTCAGTTCAAAAATTCGAGCAACCCTTGTAAATTCATCAATGAAGAAAATTTCCGGAGATTTCGGAAATACCTTCGAGGGCATGCAAAATATATTTTTAGGCAAGTGCTGATAAGTTCATGCAACTTATAAACTATAATAGAATATTTGGAAATGAACTATGTACGACGATTTGATATTGCATTTTTCTACAACCACTTACCAAAGTTAGTAGACTTTGACGTTTTCAGATCCCAATGCAAAGTTGACATAAGAATTGCCATTTCGTGACAGCATTTTCGCTCTAGAGCGAAAATTTGGCGAAATGCTTCGATCTTTACAGATGGCGGTTCGATCTTGGCCGGCGGCCTCTTTTTTCCGTTAGGCATGAGTTATTTTCCTTTTGTTTTTTTTTTGTTGGAAATGTGAATTATTGTATATTTGGATAGCTTATACATTTAGAATAGCTATTGAGTTTTTTTGTCTGAGAGATGAGTTTGTAGACGAAATCGTGTATATATTTCGAGCACAAAGTGTCATTGCCGCTCTCCATCCGTTTCGCGTCGCGCAGTAACTCTCTTTCAATAACCAATAACAGAAAAAGCTTGTTAAGAAATTGCCATATTTATTATTATAAGATTCCAACGGGGACAATGTTTTGATAGTATAAACGGTTGCTTCTGGCCTAGCCAAATTTGACGTGCTTACTGCTCAAATTCTATAATAAATAACGACAAAAAAGTTTTTTTTAACTATTTAATCACAATATTCATTCAATTTAACATATTTTTCTGCCTAATTTCTGAACTGTAAGTGTTAGATAGTGCAGCTTGTGAAACATTTCGAGAATTATTCATCATAAAGAAATAGATGTGGATTCTAAATTTCCAGTTGTACGAACAAAATAAAAATGGACATTACACCACTGATTATCTGAAACAAACGATCATTATTAGGCTGTGGTGGAAAGTTTCTAGGCTGTGGTGGAAAGTTTCAACTATAACCAGAAGGGACGTATAGAGAAAGATGAAGGAGATACATCGAAAAGACCAGAATCCTGTAAATTAAAATGACATTTAACAAGATTCTATAATTTTACTTTTGTCCTCTGCAGAACCTTTGAATACATAGCTCGCAAATTCTGAATAAATCCCTGATGGTCTAAATGTCTGTTTGCCTGTTTTATCTTAATCTTCGAGTTCTCGCGAAAAGGAGAATAATATTCAAAGATCAGCAGAATAATCGAGAAATGATGATACACATGGTTAGGAAAATTTTTTAGGGATTGTAATTCAATGGATTACGAGTTATTAGCCAGGGTAGTAACTACTTTTTATTAGATACCTTCAAATGAAATTACTTGTGATCTTCCTTTCTCTTTCCTTTTCGCAATTCGAAACTCGAAGACCAAGGGTGATTCTTTATTCTCCAACTCTTTCCTAACGAAATGTATGAGTTGATTTATTAGGTTATCATCAACGGAAAATTGAGGACAGCGTTGCCAAACACGAATAATATATTCTGGTAGGCAGGATTTTATGAGGGTATAGAACATTGCTGCACATTTATCTGAGGTGTCAAAGAATGTCAAATGCACGAAGATGTGTTTAAATTTTGTCGTATAGATAATTCAGTTGAACTTTCGAATCATATAATTAAAAATGATCTTCAGCAGCTCTCGTATACTTCCACTAGGAGATCTTCTCTACCAAATCTGGATTCTAATCTTTCAAGTCCCTTTGGATAGTTTTCACCTGATAGAGGATAGTTATCGAAAACCGTGCTGGCTCGTAATATGGCAATGGTATCTACATCGAAAATAAACAACAGGGTGATGAAAGAAAACGTTCATATTCTCAAATCTAACACTATATGTAATCTACCATAAGGCATGAAACTTAAACATTTTAACACCTACCTTGAATATAACTGTCATATCAATTGAAAACATTCGAAGAGCCATTATTTTGATATCCATATAAATTATTTGTTGCAGAAAATGCGTTACCTGAAATCATTATTTATGTCAGCGATGAAATATTCATAGACTAATTCCATAGAAAAGTTTTGTGAAATTCATATGAATCTGAAAAACTGCCATTTTATTCAATTTCAAAAATTGTTTCAGTTGTAGGAACTTGTATAGAATAATAATGATAAATCGCTTCTTTAGCCCGTGCAGCGATGAGGTCTCATATTCCAGCTAAATGGTATACAACTCCGAATTTTACTATCAAACTTCCCAGTTTCAAGTCAGAAACTCTAGTTGTAACTAGAAATTTTAGTTTAAAATTCCGCAATTTTAGGAAGAAACAATTTTTTATTTTAGTTGTCCCATCGAGAGATTTGTAGAATTGATTGGTCTAGACATGTTCTATGAATAGTTGGGTTCAATAGAAGATTGATTGAGACTCATAAATACACTATATTAGTTTATCGATACTTTAGTTCATGTTTGGCTTTCGTTTTATACTGCTTTTAGAGGAAATAATGCAATTAAATTAATAACAGTGACAACAAAAACTGTTGAGCAAAGAAACTCAGAATCCAATGTTTACTTACAAATTCATCTGCTTCTTCTGACGTATTCTCAATTTCGAGTAGTATAGATGCCGTTTTATTTCCCTGAAACGCGAGAATTAATTAATTTTTCGCATCATCATGCACAATACAAAAATAACAGCAAATATTAAGGAATTTTATAATGAATTAATTTTCTCCCAAACCAGATTCATTTTTATAATTGTAAATATAGTAATTTACATAACAAGTCCGGAAAACGAGTGGACGAAATTCTAGGGCGAGTCCATAAAAACTGTTTTCGGACGTGTTACTTACGCTATTTTTTCGGCACCCGTTAGAATAACAAATCAATAAGATACATTTCTTTATTATATTTCTTTGTAGAACAAAATTTCGAACATTTTTATTCTTTTTTATTAAATACTAGCGGTCCCGACAGACGTCCTGTGTATCGATATAAGTGCACAGATAATTTTTGTTTCATATTTCCCGTTTCCAGTTTCATGTTTCCTGTTTCATGATTCCCGTGTTTCCAGTTTCGTGTTTCCCGTTTCATGTTTCCCGTGTTTCCAGTTTCGCGTTTTCCGTTTCATGTTTTCCTATTCTTGTTTTCCGTGTTTCATGTTTCATGTTTCATGTTTCATGTTTCACGTTTCATGTTTCATGTTTCCCGTTTCATGATTTCCGTTTTTTCAGTTTCGTGTTTCCCGTTTCATGTTTCCCGTTCCATGTTTCCCGTTTCGTGTTTCCCGTTCCATGTTTCCCGTTTCATGTTTCCCGTTCCATGTTTCCCGTTCCATGTTTCCCGTTTCATGTTTTCCGTGTTTCCCGTTTCCCGTTTCCCGTTTCCCGTTTCCCGTTTCCCGTTTCATGTTTCATGTTTCATGTTTAATGTTTAATGTTTAATGTTTAATGTTTAATGTTTAATGTTTAATGTTTAATGTTTAATGTTTAATGTTTAATGTTTAATGTTTAATGTTTAATGTTTAATGTTTAATGTTTAATGTTTAATGTTTAATGTTTAATGTTTAATGTTTAATGTTTAATGTTTAATGTTTAATGTTTAATGTTTAATGTTTAATGTTTAATGTTTAATGTTTAATGTTTAATGTTTAATGTTTAATGTTTAATGTTTAATGTTTAATGTTTAATGTTTAATGTTTAATGTTTACTGTTTACTGTTTACTGTTTAATGTTTAATGTTTAATGTTTAATGTTTAATGTTTAATGTTTAATGTTTAATGTTTAATGTTTAATGTTTAATGTTTAATGTTTAATGTTTAATGTTTAATGTTTAATGTTTCATGTTTCATGTTTCATGTTTCATGTTTCATGTTTCATGTTTCATGTTTAATGTTTAATGTTTAATGTTTAATGTTTCATGTTTCATGTTTCATGTTTCATGTTTCATGTTTCATGTTTCATGTTTCATGTTTCATGTTTCATGTTTCATGTTTCATGTTTCATGTTTCATGTTTCATGTTTCATGTTTCATGTTTCATGTTTCATGTTTCATGTTTCATGTTTCATGTTTCATGTTTCATGTTTCATGTTTCATATTTCATGTTTCATGTTTCATGTTTCATGTTTCATGTTTCATGTTTCATGTTTCATGTTTCATGTTTCATGTTTCATGTTTCCCGTTTCATGATTCCCGTGTTTCCAGTTTCGTGTTTCCTGTTTAATGTTTCCCGTTTCATGTTTCATGTTCCATGTTTAATGTTTCCCGTTTCATGTTTCATGTTTCATGTTTCATGTTTCATGTTTCATGTTTCATGTTTCATGTTTCATGTTTCATGTTTCATGTTTCATGTTTCATGTTTCATGTTTCATGTTTCATGTTTCATGTTTCATGTTTCATGTTTCATGTTTCATGTTTCATGTTTCATGTTTCATGTTTCATGTTTCATGTTTCATGTTTCATGTTTCATGTTTCATGTTTCATGTTTCATGTTTCATGTTTCATGTTTCATGTTTCATGTTTCATGTTTCATGTTTCATGTTTCATGTTTCATGTTTCATGTTTCATGTTTCATGTATCATGTTTCATGTATCATGTTTCATGTATCATGTTTCATGTATCATGTGTCATGTTTCACGTTTCACGCTTCAAGTTTCACGTTTCACGTTTCACGTTTCACGTTTCACGTTTCACGTTTCACGTTTCAAGTTTCATGTTTCATGTTTCATGTTTCATGTTTCATGTTTCATGTTTCAAGTTATTAGATATTAGATATTAGTTTGTGAGGTGAATGAAAATTATACAAATAAAAATTTTGTAGTGAACCGAATTGTGAGTTCGAACCGTTCCCCAATCCACTTGAACTCACACAAAAAATTTCATCGAAATCGGTTCAGCCGTTCAAGAGGAGTTCACGGTCGTATGGATGTACAGAAGATTTTTATATATAAAGATTGAAAAATGAACAGAAGATAGGCACTAACAGAAACATTCTAATTATTAAGTAATCATATTAAAATTCGAGCAATTTCCCGTCCTAGTCCGGAAAGTACGTACTTCCCGGACTAGGCCGGGAAAAGCTACTTTCTTAAAGAAAAAGCGTCTGGGAAGTGAGTTCTTCCCGGACGGTTGCCGAAAATAGTAATTTACGTAACAAGTCCGGAAAACACGGTTTTTTTGGACGAGTGGACAAGATTCTAGGACGAGCATAGCGAGTCCTGGAAGTCTACGAGTCCAAAAAAAATTGTTTTCGGACGTGTTGCGTACACAACTTTTTCGGCAACCGTGTAGAATAAAAAATCGAGACACATTTATTTATTGTATTCCTTTGTAGAAAAAAATTTCGCACATTTTAATTCTTATCTGTATTAAATATTGAAATTCGAATTGCTCAGCTCGTTACAGAAGGAAGTTCGAGTATCTTTATGATCTTAAATAAAAAATAATTCAGAGTGTTCCAAATAATACGGATACAAATAACAAATTGATGTACGATTTTGATGGAAAACCGAAATTTTGTTAATAATTCCAGTTTCAAAATAATAAACGTATCTTCATGTGACGAATGTTTCTCTGAAATTTTGCAGTAATACATACCTCACTTACTGTCCGTGTAGTGGAATATGTCAAACACAGCAAACAGACAAATCCAGAAATTACTAATGATCCATACTGATAAATATATTGCCATATGAACAAATTAATTGTGCGCAGTCTTGCAAAGTACAAAATGAACGTCGAGGAATTTGTAAAAACTTCAAGTATTAAAAATAAAATTGGCACGGAAAACATGGAATTCAATTTTCTCATCAAATATCCTATGTCGTAGTATTTTTGTCGTAGATATTCCAAAGTCATTATATTTTCTTCATTGAACCTGAAAAGAAAGGAACTAAACCAATTTTTGTACAAATATAATTTTTCAAACTACATGTATTGATTTTTTCGAACGAACAAGACAAACACATTTTGATGATATACTAAAATTATGAGGGCTTATAAAGTTGTTGCTTTAAATCTTAGAAACAAATTATTTAAATAATTACATGTCAATCATAAAGGTATTGTTAAATTGAAATTAATGGCCAGGTCAGGTCATATTTCTGGTGGCCTTCATTAGAACTATCCCCATCTTTAATGAGACCATGGAACAAAGCGAACCGTGTTTCAGATATTTTAGATCATTTCAAAAACATAATGATTTCAATCAACTATTTTTCAAAATGGCCAGAAGTTTTCACTATAAAAAATTGTGAGAGAAATGAAACGGTTACGAAATGCGTGAATTATTGCTCACGTTTTGGATCACCAGACGTTGTAGTGGCATACAATGGAGCCTCCCTCACCTCAAAAATTATTCTGAATTTTTAAGTTTCATTGGTATAGGGCATCTGACTTCTCATGCTTATTACCCCGTTATAGCAATGACGATGCTATGAAATGTTTGAAATAGTTATTTACCTAACAAGTGCGGAAAGTAGTACTTTTCCGCACGCTCGTAGGAAAATTGGTTTTTCAGAAGCTATAAGAGATAACACTAGCAAAAAGGTATATTTTCGGACATTGATCAGCCGATATTTATTTAGTTATAAATATTCGGTACATAATTCAACTGGTATGGTATGGTCTTTATAAACAAATCGAAAACTAGTGTACAAGTTGTTGTTAAGTTGTTGTTTTTAGAATAAAGATTTGTTCTCAAGAGTAATCAGATTATTTTTCTTTTACCATATGAATATTTCAGATCAGCACACAAGAATGTATAAAAAAGTGTTAGCACTCTTCTTTCACATTATACATACATGTAAATGTTACGAAGACGTAGAAGGGCCAACAACAAAATATTTTTCAAAACATTTGGAATTGCCACTTCGAAGTGACAATTGCCAGTTTGAACTGACAATTGTCACTTTGAACTGGCTATTCTCACTTTGAACTAGCAATTGTTACTGGCCTGAATGTATTTTTTGAGTAATAATTTAAAGTTCAAAGTGACAATTGCCAGTTCAAGTGACAATTTTCAGTTCAACATGACAATTGCCAGTTGAAAGTGATAATTGTCAGTTCAAAGTGGCTAGGAATCGCACGTTAAAAGGTAAGACCTCGTTAATCCTTCGACTTTGATGGCTGCCGTTCGTAAAGGGACGACAGCTGGTTAACGGAAAAAACAATTTTAATAAAAAACAACAATTGCCAGTTCAAAGTGGCAATTCCAAATGTTTTTAAAAATATTTTGTTGTTGGCCCTTCTACGCCTTCGTAAATTGTCCATGTTATCTATAAATATTTGTGACCCAGGCGAGTCTTCAATAAATGCAATTTTGCATTCTATTTTTTTCTTCGGAGTAAACGCCTTTTGAGTAATTTCAGTAAATAGGCTTATATGACACGATAATATTTCTGACATAGATCTAGTATCATATATATGATGAAAAAATATTATGAAATAATCTGAAACCATATTACACTACATAATATATTTGATCATATTCAATGTAAAATCAAAACGTAAGAAGAAAAATTGCTTGATGTTGAATAACTAAAAACTGCAATTTGTATTATTCTGACAATATATCTCCTTGCTTAACAACCAATCAGTGGATTCCAAATTTTGAAATTCAGCCAATAGAATCGGAACTACAGTGAAAATATAGCTTGTCGCTGTATTTTCACGGTGATAAACCTGCTTAGTTTTTGTTTTACTATCTGTCAAGTGAAAATAATGATTTAAATTATAAACGTCAAATTTATGTGTTTTGACTTGTTATCTTTATTTTTCAATATGAGCGATCGTTGGGGACAAATGTCGTATCATAGATGAGGCCGTGGAAAAGAGTATTCCGTTGAATACGGCTAGAAGTAAAGCATCAATTACCAGGTGACACGATTTTTCTTTATTTCAAATCGATATATTGTCGTCCTAAATATAATTCGTGGTATGATTAAAAACCTATGATTTTTTGGAATATCAATTCATTGGCAATCCCAATGCAAGAAAATACAACTCGTCCTGCGGACTCGTTGTATTTTCAGCTTTGGGATTGCAATTCATTAATATTCCAAAAAATTATCGGTAATAATCATACCACTTATTATATTACCCCTGAAAATACGATGTAAAAAGATAAAACACGATTGTAGGTTAGGCCATGAATTTTGCAATATATACATTCATAACCAATTACTGAAAGAGCTTCAATGTGAAAATCACAAACATTATAAGTACATGAGAATGGATGAGAACAGGTTTTGTATTAGTCACCAAAGTGTCCAAATCAATCTCAAAACGCACTTTTTCAGTAATTTTTTCGGCTAATAATGACAGCTCAACCTGTTGATTTCTTCTACATCTGTTGTTATACAACCATCAGTAATATTGTTATAAGCCTGTTCAATTGGCATATACAGTATCGAACGTTTATTTTTGTTCAGCGTTGTACAGCATTTAATTTACTTCATATTCTGAAATTAATATTTTTGTTGTAGCTGCTGTCCACATGAACTTAACCGACGCCATCTTCTTTTTCAAATATGATCATAGGTTCTCTTCGCGAGAACATATTATCAAATATCTATGATAATATATCTATGGCATAGAAATATTACCGTGTCATATCAGCCATAGGGAAATCATTCATAAACAATTTCACAGTGTCTTCTAAGGCCAGTATTAGACTATAAAAGTTCTTTGTCAAAGATCTTTTATAAAATATGTTGATCAATTTCTTTGGTAATATTTCTTTCACAATAAAACTGTATACTTATAGTTGTACATTACACTGTCATAGAAATATGATTAGTTTTAAAGGAACTGCGGCGTTACTTCCATTATAAAATGAGTGGTAATAGATTAATAGCTTGTGCAGTTGCGATAAGTGCGGCTGCTGTTACAACGTGTTTAGTGTTGAGAAAGAAAAAAAGAAAATCTTGCCGACTTTGGCCGACTAGCGGAAACCCAAAACCTCATATAATTTGTGCCTGGTCCATAACTTGTTGGCTAAAGCTTTTAGGACGAATAGTTATAGTGCAAAATCTTCAAAAATAGTTTTATATACGCTTGTTAATTTTTTCTATTTCTGGTTGAGTGGCCCCTCACTAATTTGCAAGTTTTTTGGCGTACTCTATAAGCTTAATATTAGCATTCATTTTGTGAAACTTATCTTCATTTTCTCCGATAAGTACCGGCTTCGTAACCCATTTAACTTTGTTTTTCTACGTTCATGCAAAAAACAAAACTTTATTGAACTATGTCTTCCTTACAGTTTAGTAAATAAAACATTTCCTGGTTTTTGCATGAACGTAGAAAAAATATTGTATGAAACTCAAAAAGAGTTTATTGCACTCGACGTGAAATTGTCCAACAACGAGGCCATCAGGCCGAGCTGGACAATTTCACGTCGAGTGCAATAAACACCTACTTTTTGCACTTGTTGCATAAAGAACTATTAATATCCTCTTCGTTGCACTCTTTTCTCACTATCCTTATTACTTCGACAATCGTTTTATAGATGTCTAGTGTTTTATTTCTATTTTTATAATCGGGATGATGATGGTTGTACAGCATCTCGTATCTTTTGTATTCGGAAATTAGCAATTTTGTTGCAGCAACGCACCAAACAAACTTGTCTTCCGCCATATTGTTTTGAAATTGTAAAATCTTTCGTCAAGTATAATAGCTTGGTATTATATTTTATAAAAGAAATATTATATAACATTTGGTATATTACACCGTAATTTTTTTTATCAAAGATCTTTTATAAATTTTATAGTCTAATACCGGCCTAAAATCGTGGTTTGTGAGTAATTGTGTGAGAATAGGAAAACGTACCTGTAATAAAAATGAACAATTTCATCTCCCAACGAATTCATCGTCAAAATTGGATAGTTCCGGTTCGATTTTTCCTTTATACATTCGAGTATTTTATTGATCCACTTGAATCTTTCTCTCAGTACTAATATCATTCCAGAATACTGCAGAGTCATGATAATTGTTGACCACATCGTCAAGATCGGAACGGGTAAACCCAACCTAGTTTCTAATCCATATTTTTTAGGCACGAAATTAATCATTTCCTTAATCATAATATAAACCATACAACTGATTGCAGTAACGCTTCCAATTATGTTATACGTTCTTGTTCTTTGATAGCTCTTTTCAATATTGGTATGTTTCATAAATATTTTCATGTCGTTATCAAGACGATGTACTTCCACCATCCACGCAATTATCTGAAACATTAAGAATACTGAGTAAAGCAGAACGCGCACTGAATCCGCTCGACTCGGATCGGCATTGTCGAACGTTTTGCATTGTTCCTATTTCAATATACCTCCGCGCACTCATTCAGATCGGAACGGCAGAGACCGTTCGACTCGACTCGACTACGGCCGAGAGAACTAGTTGCTAGTCGAATCAGTGCGCGGGTAACCGTCGTGCCGATCCGACCCGTTCCGTGCCGATCCGAGTCGAGCGGATTCAGTGCGCGTACTACTTAACAATACTTAAAACGAAAATGAGCATTAATTTCTTGATACGTATCAAACACTTCCATTTTTGTTGGCCCAATTGAGTTTACCTTTTTGGAACAGATGATTTCAACGCAGAAAACACTAGTCGTATTCGCAATATTAATAAAAGCGATCATATTCATCATCAGAACAAAAAGTACACCACGTTGTTGATCTCTTGATAGTATATTTGAGATTGCTTTGTAGATATAGATAACCAAACAAGTTAGCGAGTAAATATATCCCACTCGACTAGTGGAATACTGCCCATTGCTTAATTTTGGACAAAAAAGTGCAAAAAGTTTTGAAGTGAAATAAATGGGATATAAAGCTTTATAGATATTTGTAGCCCTTAACATTTTTTTTCGACTCGGAAAAATATTGTAGTCTGTCCCTAACATACGGGTAAAATACTCTGATAACTATAGTTAATCAATGTCGATGGCGAATGCTTTAGACGCTAATGACTACGAAGATTGTCTGAATACAAACAAAAAGGTTTTTGAAGGCAAAGTCATGAAAGGTAACGAAGCCATTTAAAAACTGTGTAACTCTTTTCTAATACAAATAGTTTTTCACATAAGAGGGTCTGTAAATATTTCAACAGTACTTAGTTGACGTTATAAAATATGTCCTCATATTTACGAAGGTTTTTCGATTTCAATTTCACATTGGTCAAGTCCAAATAAAAATAAAATATTTCGTAAGTAAGCACGAATAAACAGATGAGAAATGTTAGAAACCAAAAATATGCAAACTATTCGTTTAAACCAGTACGATTGGGTTTTGAGACAAGAATCGATTGTAGCACCACCAAATTTGGTATGCTAGTAGTTGGAACCATGATAAACAAGAAAAAAAAATTGTTTACTAAAACTTCCAGGGGAAGAACATATTTTTTTTTCATTTAAAAATATATAAATAGATTTTTGCTGAGGTCTTGGAAAGTAAAACAACTCAACAGGGTGAAAAACAATTCAATTTTCAACAAAAATTATTCCTGGTAATTTCTTATGAAATGCGCGCGTTTTCCCAGAAAACGTGATTGAACGCCGACATCAAATTTCACGTTCACCCTGATCCGCCACTGAAAGTTCTGGCAGAGCCGAATATTTGATTGGTCATAACTCTGCTAAAAATGATCGGAGAAGGAAAAGGAAAAGTTCATATCGTTTCTGAAGACTCTTACTTTCTCATGCAAATATAATATGCGAGTATTTGAGTACCTAAAATGTGTTTTGTCGCACTTCACAGAGATGTTTGCGGATGATCCGGAAATCATGAATAATTCACTAAATATGGAATTATTGTACTGAAGCTGCAACCCATACCCTCTTTGGACTATATGGAACAATTTTAAAGAAGTGTGACAGGTCCCACTTATACATGCCAAAAAAAAACTTTGTTTTACTCCTGCCTCATTTTCAACTTACCCATAAAATCGGCATTTTCTTCACTGAATGTTGAAAATAATCTCTTAGTCATATCCTGCATATATGTATATATATATATTTAATAACACTATTATAAAGTGCAAACCTCAAGCTTGAAGTCACATACTTTATTTTTTATGTAAGATGTGTATGAGCGATTATTTTCAACATATACTGAAGAAATAACCGGGATTATGGGTGAGTTGAAAACTGTGGCAGGAGTAAAACCCAGTTTTTTCTTTGGCATGCGTAAGTGAGACTTGTCTCACTAGTCTTAAATCGTTGCATATGGTCCAAAGAGGATACTGATTCCTGCTTTAGAATAATTATTTCATATCAACCAAAATTTATGACTTTCGGATCCTCCGTAAATATCGTAGAAGGGTTATGTGAAGTGGAACAAAACACATTTTAGGTACTCAGATACTCACATGTTATATTTGCATGAGGAAGTAGAAGTCTTCAGGAATGAACTTTGTCTTTTCCTTCTACTATAATTTTTAGCAAAGTTATTACAAATCTAATTTTCGGCCCTGCCTGAACTTGCAGTGGCGGGTTAGCGCGAGCATGAAATGTGAAGTCGGCGTTAAACCACGTTTTCTGAGAAAACGAGCGTATTTCATAAAGTATCACTGAAAATTATTCTTGTGGACAATTGAATTATATCTTAACCTATCGAAATCTTTTTTTGATAAATCTTATATTTTGTGGAATAACAAAAAAAATTATATTTTTTTAAATGAAAAATTTATTAGGTTCTACCCCTGATTTTTCGGTAAACAATTTTTTTTCTAATAATACATGATGTCGAGATGTCATGTGCCGAGTTTCAGAGTGCTAAAATTCATTCTTCACTTCTTGCTCCAGTTTGTCTGTCGTTACTGGATTAGTTACGACAGATAAAACGTGAGCATATTTCTGCCATCGTGGAACTAAGCAGCAGCCGACGGCAAGAGAAACCCTTTAGAACCCTTTTTAGAATTAAGTTTTAAGTTTATTACAACGTATAAATGCTCATTATGTGTTTATGTGTGTTTTGTCTGAGGTTTGTGTGTGTGTTGTGTGTGTTACCTGTGAGTTTTGTGTGCGTGTTGTGTATATTTTGTGTGTATTTTGTTTGTATTTTGTGTGTGTTCTGTGTGTGTTTGGTGTGTGTTTTGTGTGTGTTTTGTGTGTGTTTTGTGAGTGTTTTGTTTGTGTTCTGTGTGTGTTTTATATGTGTTCTGTTCTGCAATGGAGTTTTCCCTTGCCATGAAGATATCACGTAATCATGTTGTGGCATCTACTGTACATGAGGATATTTAGTGAAAAAAAAAAAATTATAAAAAAATCTGATAATTTATTCAACAGCAGAAACTATTGATGAAGAATTCTTATTTCCTGTTGGAACTTGTTCCCGCCGTTGGATCAGTTCCTATCTTCCATTGGCTTTGGAAGTTACCGCTGAATTCCCCGGTCGGTATGACTTTCGACATCAATTCAATTGCCGATTCTCCCAGTTTCTGTATTTGAATCGGATTTGGAACTTGACCATTAGTTGCAAGCATTATATCACTGCCCTGTAAGATAAAAAAAAATCTTGAATATTCCTATCAGTGGAGATAATTACGGATCCTTCCACAGAAAAGCACATGTTCAAGATATAGAAAAATTAGGAATCTGTAATTGTTTAAAATGAGCTTATAATATTATAAACAAGATGTCCTGCCGGGCAGGACGGCTCATTACACTAATCCTTCCCAATTGGAAAAATTGATTCAAAAATTCATCGGAAAACAACTACTTTCCTGGATGATGCAGAGTTCCTGCAAGACTTTCTCTGCAATTGCTAGTTGCATGGAAATGCTTATCGAAACATTTGATTCACCTATGGATCCATTTCTGGGTTTTGGCTTCATCAATATCGGATCTCTGCAGTTTGATCATATTTCCATTTTGAAGCTTCGAACGTCATCTGAACCTCAGCCATTCAACCCAGCAATACCCTCCTGCGTGATCTCAAAGACTACAATAACAGATATAGGAATCTGCAATCGTTCATAATGAGCTCATAATGTTAGACACAAGATATCCTGCCAGGAAGAACTGCTCCCATTGCAATACTCCTGTAGACCTTTTCATTAAAGAAAAGATTAGCATTTGTTCCGTTAAAATGTGAACATGGCGGAAGCAACGACCTGGAAGGAGGTTTTCCAAATTTATTAGGGGTACACATTATTCAAAGCTAAATTCAGTGTCCAAAATATCTTTGATTATATTTATAATATGTCCGGACCTTCTTTAGATCTAGCTGTTAATGGTGAGATGATTGCTGCACATAATGAAGCAAACAAGAGAAACCTTCGAAGAATCAGAGTTTAACCTATATATTTTTGTCGATTCACAAAATTATACCTACATAAAAAATTCTTGTGTTTATGATCGGTTCACAATAAAAAAGTGCTCAACAAGTTATCGAGGGCATCTTTGGTTGTGGTATTAATCTGAAGCAGTCAATTTGATTATATGGGTATTATTATTATTATTATTTTAGGGTGATGATTAATTGTCAATGAAATAAATAGAGCTTTGAATCAGACAAATCGCGCATCTGTGTGGTTTAAATTTTTATCAGTGATAGGCTTCCTTGGACACAGTCTTCAGATCTTTTTATATTAATAATTATAAAGCAAAGAATTTATACATACATATATTTTATTTTCGTCAGGTAGACATTCAAAAAGTGTACTAGGACACCAAATTTCATGGATGAGTCTCCATTGCCAGGGCTAACTAATCTTAATTTTCAAGGTCAAAAATCTAAAAAAATTACTAGCGATTTTTTTTGAAAAAATCAGACTACACTACTGAATTCGCGATATTTTTAAATGGTTCACATGTAAATAACGTTGGAATGCGTAAAATAATAAAAAAGTTATAGGGGAATGAAATTTGGGAAATATGCCTTTTAATCAACCCACCACTTCAATTTCCAAACTTTTGTAACAACTTTGACTACACCACTGGATTCAGGGTGTTTTGGAATATTACTGACCACAATTTCATCGAGATCTGTTGATAATTAAAAAATAAGAAATTTTGAGATAAAAAGACATTTTCCTGAAAGGCCATTTCCAAATTTTATTTTCTTATGATGTTCTCATTTATGAATAGATTTCGATGAAATTTTGTCCAGTGATATATCGAGATCTCCTGAATACAGTGGTGTGTTTCGAATTTTGATAAAGGTTCTGAAATTGAATTGGTGCATGGGTTGATTAAACGGGATATTTATCAAATTTCATTCCCTCATAACTTTTTTATTGATTGACGCATTTCAACGTAATTCACATATGTACCAATTGAAAATGCCGCGAATCTAGTGGTGTTTTTTTTAGATTTTTTACCTTGGAAAATAAGATTAGTTGGCCCTGGAAATGAAGATTTATACATGAAATTTGGTGTCCTAGTAGACTTTTTGAATATCTAACTGAAGAAAACAAAATCATTCAAATCGGTCGACTATTGTAAGTTTTATATGGGTGCTTCCATCTTAAATGGGTCACACTGTATATATAAATATATATTTAAAAATTAATAAGTTTTGTCGCATTCTACCAGTCAAACCTAAATTTCAACCTGTTTTCGATAAACCTAGATGGTAGATTGAACTGGCCTGATCAGTTAATTTGTTTAAGTTCCATACCAACCAATCATGTTCAGATGAAACTCACCAGAAGCAATATGCAGGTTACGAACAACACGATCATATTGATAAAACGAGATTTGTTTCATCAATTCTTTTCAAAGGAACCTTCCCTTTATATATAATATTATGAGAGTTATGAAATATAATACCCGGAAATATGTTCATATCAGCTTTATATGGAATAATTCACTCAATATCAATTATTTTCCTTTGTTCAAACATTTTATTATGCAATATTTTTGCGGAAGGTGTGAACAATTCATAAAAGATAATCTGTAAATTATGATTATTAGCAAAAAATTCTCCAACAGCAACTATAACTCTATGAATTGATCAAAACCTTTGATAGTGAAATAAAAAATGTTTCTGTACCAATCACTCCTGTCAAAATTTCAGATTACTGTATCAAGTCCACATTGTCTGGACTGCAAAAAAGAGAAACCCAGAATTTTATATAGTAGTTTACCTAACAAGTGCGGAAAGTGATACTTTTCCGCACGCGATTTTTCTGTACCAACGAACTTTATTCAACCAAATATAATTCACTTACGTCAACATAAAAGTTCTGAAGTTGTCGTATCGATTGTTTGTTTATTGAATTTACGTCCAGTTGACTTATGAAGGTGACCAGCGTTCTATTTTCATTTTCGGGATTTCTTATTTCTGCGATGCTAGGTAGAGAAAACGTTCTTTGGCGTTTATCTATTTATTTCTTCTAGTCTATGGAACTCCAACATCATTCACCAATTTCTTTATTCATTTTTGTATTTGTGTTTTGGCATCGACTGCTATGGTCATTACCCGCGTGTTGTGTGTAGTCTCTGTTACCAACTCCTTACGCCACTCCAGGAGCAGCACTGTTAATTTTAAACGCAAAAGTGAATCGTGAATAATTATTCCCAGTCGGCAACGATATTCAATCATCCAGAAAAATGAAAAAAGATTGCCCGGCTAAGAACTCGTCTTTATTCATTATAACCGTTCTGTCATTTACTTATCACACCATGATCAAGTAACTTATATGAGTACCCATTAGTAACTTGATAATGGTGTAGAAGCCGAAACATTAGTAACAAATGAACCAAGATTCGGTGGACTTGTTCCATCGATTCTGAACTGTACACGTTGAAAGTTCACGCTCTACTGTGAACTAGAAACTAGAGCTGACCCTTTCCCCTTTTATTATTATTATCATTAACATAATTTTTTGGCGGGGCTAGCAATCAGCTGAAGTGCAGGTAGTTCTGCGTAGAACTTTTCTGCTCTTCACTGTCAGGTCTGTCTCATGAGAACTCCGGATCTTCTAATAAATTCCTAAATAAATTCACGAGGTTTACCTGTGGACATTGTCCTAAGATACCCATCCTCATTCGAGCCAGGACTTCGCATCCAAATACCACGTGGAATCTTGGTATATCCACAACAATTTTTTCTCAGATTTCAGTGCCTGTTAGAAGTCCTACTATCTTACTATAAGAGTTCCGGCTCGGTTCGAGTTGTCTTAATATCCGGTCTGCTGACCCCATCATCATCTTTCCGTGAGTATTGCCTGAGGCCTTCACCTAGGAAGATTAATGATGGTTTCTAACCCATTTTTTCATATCCTGCTTACTATATAACCGACGGGATTCCACAGGCTTTTTCCGGTCCGATGGGAGTTGCTACTGCCCCCGCTCTTGCTTGGTCATCTGCGCTCTCATTCCCTGGATGCCCATATGATCTTGAAGTTTGCAAGGCCTGACTGACACAGAAAATGACTATAGATTGTTTTATAGGACCCCTCTATAATATCTCTCTTGTGTAAACAGAAACAGCCATTACCTCGGCTTGGAATAAAGAGGCTTGAGTACCAAAGCTCAGACTAATGTCTTGCTTCGTTCTCTGTACCCAACCCATTGCTGGTGTAACACATTAGCCCTCTTAACAGCATCAATAGGTCCTTCGAGGTGCATTCCCCATCTTCCATGATGGTGATGTATGTTCCATCAGAGGTGTCAGTTTGTCCGACAGAATCTCAGATGTTTCAATTCATATGACCCCCATTATTTTGGGGTGGCCTAGTTTGATACCCCAGGCACTTCTGTCTACAGGCTTTTGTCCTCGCCTACACTATTAAATTCAAATGCAGAGTAGGAAGGTTCAAAATCATAATTGTGCTGAAAAAGCACGAATGACCCTGAGCAAGGCCAGTCTTTGTAAAATAGCCAGCCTTCCTTTAGTTTAGTTATCGAGGAACTCACTGTATCTGCCTCTACTCAGAGGGATTGTTTGGGACAAGTCCTCAGGTTTTGCCAAAGCAGCGCATGGCCATCATCAGTGATGTCATTGTCTTTGTCAGCACATTTACCAGCTTCGAGTTTATGTTTGACCCCAGGTATTTAGTCTTGTCCTGGCCTCTGTAGGCTTCCATCAAAGATCCGAAAACTCCTGTTGGTCTCTAGGTTTCTCTTCCTGGTGGAAGAAACAATCGTGGTTTTTTGTGGGTTGACCTTGAGGTTCCTCCTCATACACCACGTCTTACATCTGTGAGGGCTTGCATCAAATCCATACAGAGTTCCAAATACTTCTCATCAACCATTATGACGATATCATCATCAGCATAGTTTAGGGCATACATTCATGCCTGTAAGAAGGCTACCTACCACGAGGTTCCACAATAGTGGCGATAGTACTCTCCCCCGAAGGCAGCCTCTTGTGACATTCATCTCTATTGTGTCCCTGAATAACAAGACCTGTATTACCCTACCGCGCATGGTTCCACTGGTTCAATGCAGGATCAACATTTTCCTCTTTGAGGGCTTTGATAGAGGCATATTATGTGTTATCAGATGTCTCTTTTACGTCAAGAAATGCTGTCAGTGCAAACTCTCTATTTTAGAGCATTCCACGACTTCCTTGTCTCTCATTGTACCTTGTATGACTCTTTTATACAGAGAGAGGGCTTCATTATATTCGCTCGACTGCTTTGTTTTATAGGCTTTATTCAAGAGAGATCTGGTTTCTCAGGATTTGCAGCACTTTGGTCCAGAATAGAACCGTGTCGTTTTGTCTCGTTTTGGTTGGAGGGTAGCTTATTCAGAATGGGGTGACTATCGCATACTGAAGGCCTATTGCTGTACCCTCCTTCGGATAATTTTACAGACTCGCCGTTAGCTGTTAAGGCGTTTCTTCCAGGTTTTTTTCCAATTTCTGAAGGAGGTCGGTTTTTAAGGTCCTCTTATATTATACTTACTATTTGTGATTGTTTTACTCATTCGATGACAAATAAATACCTACTTCCATTATTATCATTATACATGTTGGATTCAATAGAATTTCACATAACCCTTCTACGATATTTACGGAGGATCCGAAAGTCATGGATATTTTAGTTGCTACGGAATAATTATACTGGAGCAGGAATCAGTACCCTCTTTGGACCATATGCAACCATTTTAGACTAGTGAGACAAGTCTCACTTATACATGCCAAAGAAAAAACTGGGTTTTACTCCTGCCTCAGTTTTAAACTCATCTATAATCCCGGCAATTTCTTCAGTAAATATTGAAAATAATCGCTCATACACATCCTACATAAAAAATGAAGCATGTGATTTCAAGCTTGAGGTTTGTGCTTCACAATAATGTTATCAAAACATTTATGCAAGATATGAATAAGCGAATATTTTCAACATTTACTGAAGAGACGATTTTATGGGCAAGTTGAAAATGAGGTAGGAGTAAAACAAAATTTTTTTTAGCATGTAATTGTTGCATATAGTCCAAAGAGTGTATGTGCTTTAGTATAATAATTCTATATTTACTAAATTATTCTTGATTTTAAGATAATTCGAAAACATCTCCGTGAAGTGCGACAAAACACATTTTAGGTACTCGAATACTCGCATATTATATTTGCATGCTAAGGTAGGAGTCTTCAGAAACGATATGAACTTTTCCTTTTCCTTCTTCGATCATTTTATGACCAATTAAATATTCGGCTCCGCCAGAACTACCAACGGCGGGTAAGCTTGAACCTGAAATTTGATGTCGGCGTTCAATCACGTTTTCTGAGAAAACGAGGGCATTTTATAAAAAAATTACTTGGAAATATTTTTGTGGAGAATTGAATTGTCTTTCACCTTTTTGAGTTGTTTTTCCGATATATCATATACTTTCCAAGATTACAGCAAAAATCTATTTATTTATTTTTAAACGAAAAAAAAATGATCCACCTCTGGAATTTTCGTAAACAATTTTTTTTCGTGTTTATCATGGTTTGAACAACTAGCATACCAAGTTTGGTGGTGCTACAATCGTACTGGATTAGATTTTTCAAAACGAGTATTGAGTTTTATGAAATAATTATACACGAATACTTTGCAGATTTATTCATTCAATCAGTGTCTTCACAGATGATTCAGTTATTGTGGTTTCAACCGGTGGCGTTTGTTGATGCTGCAGTTGTTGTTACTGGTTCAGGAGCTGGTGGGAACCGTCCTTGAACAAATAATTGTCTATGTTGAAATGAATGTGAAGATGTTAATTTGAATTCTGACATTTCCCAATGATTTAGCGAATGAAAACCAATAGGAATAACTTTATCTTCACTGTGAAATGATGCACGACTGTTATTCTTGATTGCTTTACTTGCGGGATGGAGCACTAATAGTTGATACTGACAAGGTTATCGAATATGTAAACAATTTTGGCAGTTCTGGAATTGGGTGGCTTCATTGTCACTAATGAGTGGCCCAAACCTCTGAAACCGTCTGCAGTTTGTCACTTTGTCCAAATCGGAGATGGCCTTGTTTTCCGATGATAGTGTCCACCGAGTCCATCAGCGTGATCATATTTGGGACACTTTTTAGAGTAAAAGTGTCAATTAATATCACAAAAACGGTTCGTCGCATCGATTTCGAACAAGGATAGGCTTTTAGAGGCCGTTTGATTCTATCTGAGTTCTGTTACATTGAAGCATTTTTTTGGGTAGATGAACAAATAATTAAAAAAAAAACATCACAGCACTTACAGAGGTCATCATTTCGATTGCAAATTCATTTTAATTTGATAAAGATTGCTTCAAATTTTAATGGAAGAGAAATACCACTGCAGCTACCCCGATTATCGATGAAAAGCATCGTGAGGTGCTGCCGCAGACGAAGGTACATATAATCGTTTGAAATCGATACGACGAACCGTTTTTGAGTTATCGACTCTTTTAACCTAAAAACCGTGCCAAATATAGTTGCGCTCGTGGACTCCTGCACAAACATTCGTCAAATGCAACTAAATGCGATTCAGCCCATAACTCAGAACTAGAGTTATGGGATGCGGATTATAACCAATTTCATGATAGGGAAACCAGAACCATAAAGTAATACGATATCAGCAGAATAGACCAAACTCCAGTTCTTTACAAAATTTTTAATTGCGCTTTCAATTTGTAGGGAATGCAACCAATTCCCAAAAACTTATATAACGCAGTGCTAAGCCACTATTGTTATATGTCATCCCGAAGGTGATAGGAAGATACTATCAACGTCAACCTCATCAAATATCTGGAATGCACAGAAATTGAGAAGCGTTATTCAAACTTCCCGCTAAAACCTAATATATTTTCACTGACGCAATGTTTGGCTTGTTGAATGCCCAGAGAATTCAAATTGGGACGCCGAATTTTGAATTCGAATTTGCCTTCAGGGCGGCCTAATACGTAAATAGGGTCAGTAAGTACCTTCTATCGAACGAGAACTATAAAAGTGGGCAAGTCTGCTTGTCGGATATTTCCAAAGGGGGATCACTTGTAATTCTTTCAACCGACAGTTTGAATTTACCGCTCAAAGATGACTTTAAACAAGCAAATTTTTTGAATTGGGGTTTCGAAAATTTGACTTCAAAGGGTCAAAGGGCCGCCTGTGAGTGACGGTTCTGTGAAGGTAGGTGTTCTGTGACCAAAAGTCAACTGGTGTTTTCCTTGTTTATGTTAGACATACCGTACCAACGGCGAAGTGTTTTCATGAAATTAATTACATAACATATTTATTAACATTTGGCAACACGGGTGATAATATATTCGACTACGCTGTGCTGCGGCCGCACCATTTTTCTGGGATCTCGATGGGGCTATTATTCTGGACCTGATTGCCCTGAATGTACATAGATCCATAGGTTTTCCCAATTTCTTAGAGCGATTTACCGTACTGTACATGATAGCTAATTATTGTAGTAAAACTCCAGTGTTAACATCAACTATCTAAAGAGCATTTGAGCGAATTTGGCATCAAGTTCTTCTCGAAATTTGATTGACAAAGTGCACTCCTGATGCACTTTGTTTTTACCCATAATAATCGCTGGTGTTCCGTAGCGATCTATTTTAGCACCATCTTGTCAGGAAAGAAAATTTTGACTAGAAGACCTATAATATAGAATTAGAATAGGATTAGCTAGTGCAGTAAGCTTATAGCTCTTTAGAATGCCAACTTTGTTGAAGATACGCGCGTCGAGTGAGAGTGACGTAGTTTTGGAGTTTTGGGTAGGTTCTATTTCTTGAAGGTTCCGTTTATTCCAAATAATCATTCAGTCGAGAATTTTGGGACAGAGATCAAATGATTTGACGGAATTTAACGCTTCAAAACGCCAATGATGGAAACTTTCTTCTCCGCAACTTTTTAATCGAAATGACAAAATACCAGTGTAACTGAAATTACAAAATGCTAGGCCTATTGCATCATTTGGTGGAACAAAAAGAAATTATGGTAGCGAGGAGAAAAAATAGCAACTGGACTAATACTGGAATTACACGAACATATCGAGAACTTGAGAAGACAATACTCTATCTATTCATATCATTTCATTTACACAATTCTGTGGATTGGAATAAGAACAATCAATTTTATTGCAACGATTTACTTAGGTAATATTTCGGATGCAATAGCACCCAATGCTCGAGCATTTCCTAAATCATCAGCGCTGGAATCAAAGTGTCCAATACCTATCAGAAGTTATTATGAATACAATTCTATGAAAGAACAATTAATATTTGAAATTGGTCGTTGTTTTTCCAAGCCATAGATATTACCTCCGTTGCATGAAGCGGCGTGTTTGTGCTCATCGTGCAATTCAGCGGCATGAGTCAAAGTTCTTCCATTTTCAATTCCATTGGATTTTAACACTGTTGATTGTAGCTGTGGAACAGCATCACACAGGATCTGAAATATATTGTCATAAAAATTTTAATTGAAATAATTTTTGAATTTTCCAAGTTTCTGGCAAAGCCTTCCTTGGAAACGAGTTCCAACAGAAGTTATGTGTTCTTTGAAGGAATGAGTCCTGAATCTCAGCAGGTTTTCAGAGTGGTCACAAAAACACTTCAACAGACAGGTCGGTTTCAATTCATCGGGAGCTAAGGATATTTTGTCGTTCCATAAACTGGGTGTTGACATCATCATACAAAAAGCGCAAAGCAGTCTTAATTAATGTTGAGCTTTTAAAACTGCAAGTTATCATAGTTAGAATCCCAACTTTGAGACACTTTTGTAATCTGCATATGTCATTTAAATGAACGATACCACATCAGAAGTTGAAAGATGAATCATAACAGTCATTAAATTAAATATTAACACAAGTTCACCTGCATAATTCGTACCTGTCTTGAAAAATTGACAACAAAAATCATTATTGTTCCACTTTTGATGTTTGATTAAGAATCTTTGATCCTACAAAAGCTGACGAGCTATATTTGAAAGAAATACAAGCCACCTCTAGCCAAGTCTTATAACACACAAGTTCAGCAAAAAATTGAGATTTTCCTGTATGCTGTATAATTACTGATGATGATAATTATACTGATAATAATGTAAAGGCTGTTTAAGCATATGTACTCCACAAAGCGAGTGTATACTTGAGAATAAATTGAATAATTTCCATTAATTCAAGTTCTGATCCTGGATTTAGAAACATTTCTCATAATTTGCATCTTCAATATCAATTCCCGATTTCAGTTTTTTTAATTTAATAAAATGTATATCTTACCAATCCTGCAATCAAGAAAGCGAATAGGAAAATTCCAGAGCGATACATCTTGTTTTAATTTATTTGATACTGCCAAATGGACAGAGTTGCTAGTTTTTATATGAATATACATGCACATAATTCTTTTTAGAGACATTATTTCACTAGTTTAGTTTTGAATTAGATTTGAAAATGCTTCCGTGTTATTGTTAAATAGACAACTGGAAATTTATGATTATCAATTATACGAGAGCGTTAAAGCGTAGAAAGTATTGTGAAAGCTTCAAACATGAAACTAAAGCATTCACATTAAAAATTTCAATAATTGAGTAATTAAATGCTACTTCAATACGTGATACAACATCGAAATATAGTCGAGTTGCTCACACGTACCTTTCCAAAAAAGGTGGGGAAACTTTTATTGATTAAATAAAAAAATCCGTGAAAATAGTAAAAAACATTGTACGATCCAATAATTGAAATTGAAAAAAAAAATGCCCTCCAGATTCCCTGCACACTAGATAGTGAACGGGTATAAATTTGAAAAAATTCTCGACGGAAAAAAAATGTTGGTTCCTCAAAAAAAAATTATGAAAGATCACGAAAAAAAAAAATAATGAAAAAATCGGCAAAAATACTGAAAAATATCAGACCGTTGTTTTTGACGGTTTCGGAAGTCGAGTCCAAACCTCCTTCTTCTCGAGAAAAGTAGCGAAAACTCACGAAACTAAAATCTGAAAAATAGATAAAAAATGAAGAATTCAATTTCTGAAAATGGTACCCCCTGCCCTTCTGAACGATAGATAGAGAACGCGTAAGAATAGACAAAAATTTAACATGATTCCGGTCGTTGAAAATAACGGCAAAAAACAGTCGGTCGGGAGAGCTTAAACTACCCTTTCTTCCAAAAAAGTATCCACCATTCACTTCTCTGGGACTCTGTTGTTTGACACAAGGGCGATTCTTGTAACGCTATGTGGGAAACGTTACACAGATATATGTCAGATGTAATTCAATGTACGGCATGGCAGAAGCCAGCGAACTAGCATTCGTCTCTCGGACATCTGTCATAATCTGAAGGCGAAAGTAATTCAATTTTAGTCGGAATGATCCTTTTAGAGAAAACTTTATGTTGACAGCAATTTTCCGATAAAAAACAATTACTTTCGTGGCTGAAACCCTGAGCAGTATTGAATTATATCTGCCAGATATGAGAGTTTTCTGAACCTGAGATTAGTCTATAATGATATCGAAGGATTCCTCTCGTCATGCCTCACGAATGCTACCTGTGGTGAACCAAATTGTAATGACGAGGCATATACTTCCGAAACTCTCAAGTTGGTCGTTCATTTAGCAGAAAATCTACCATTCATCACAGAGACTTCTTGCAAAGTTCTTTCTTGTATTTTGAATTTTGCCCATTTATCTGGTCCATGGTCTAATTTTCCTGCGTGTTCCTCAGTAGTCAGCAACCAGATGATATGAAAAATAGGATCACGGAAACCTTCCGTTCGACTGATGCTAGAGTTCGGGATTCATTCGCAAGAAGACTAGCAGCTTGTGTGGAAAATAATGGTGACCTATTTGAGCATTTATAAGTAGTCTTTCCTCAAAATTTTCACATGTTTTTCTGTTCTTGTAAAGATTACTAGAATTATTTTTTTGTGATGTACTCCTGTTTCTATTTAAATTTCATTTTGTTGAAACTTATTCGTTTCATAATTGTATGGATGTGTCGAATATTACGAAAGCGGCCTACTCGATTCCTCAAAAATCATCCACATTTCTTATTTTGCAACATATTTCGCAAACTACACAAAGTAGACCCCACAAACCCTATATCGACAAAAAGCTCTTACAAAATGCCATGCATTGGTGCAATGAAATACAGTGTGTTGCATTTGAAAAAGTCGAGTTATTGCCATTTGTAATTTGTCATTTAAAAAAAATCGTAGTAGGCCATGGAACATCGACTTCGATTTCGCCTGCATTTCAAAAGATGCGCTGAAGCTTGAGGAATCGATTGGAAAAAAGTTGGTTGAGTTATGAATTTATGAATTTTTCTGTGGGTCCATGCACGACGCTATTTTGACACATAAATTGACATAAGTCAAAAACTACTGTAGATAAGTCTATGAAACCCGGGTGTGTTACATCGACAATTATGTGGTGAATCCAAAAATGTAACAAAAATGGGGGGTTGCCATTTAAAAAACAGAACTTAGTTATATATTTTATTCTGGGACATCCTGTATATGTATGGAAATATTTTAGAATGTGCTTCATTGTTGGACCTATCGTTTGAAAAAAAAAAACAAATCGATAGCTTGGATAGAAAAAATGTTATGGACCATGCACACACCCCTGGGTGACCCTCTAACACATGAGTTCTTATGGAAAATGCTATTAATATAAACTTTTTGAATAAGTGCGATACATCATTAGTTTTGGGACATTAGTAGCTTTTGAAATCCATAATTAAAAATCCAGGGCCGTATTTAAAAAAACAAAGTTGATGATGGCAGCTCAAATACGAAACGTCTGTTTGAAAATCTGATAACACCATCTTGTAGAACAGAAAAAGTAGCAATGAGAATGTGTAATTTGTTTTGTTATATCTATTCAAACAGAGTCATAAAAAAATAAAAATGAAATCGCGAATATTCGGTTTTTTCCAAAAATCTTCGGAAGTATTCGGAATTTTTCAAATATCAAAGCGGCGTTTTGATGAGCACCAAATTGCGCAACTTTGCCTCCATTTAACCGACCTCGTATCTCTTCTAGTTTCCGAGATCCCAATGATGAGGCTCGAATTTGGGACACCCTGTACATATACATGTATGTATACATGAAATACAAACGGACTATGACAGATACAACAGAGTTTATGAATCACTTTCGATATTTTATTTGATCACAGATCGAATAATATAGAATTTTTATTAATGAAAATTTTTGGTGGTAGTCATATATAATATTATGAAAAAGTAGTAGTAGTGGTAAACTTATAAAATTTTCAATATCTTCATGATTCTCTAGGGTCTATAGCCTCGGTTGTGGTGGTAGTAGTAGTTGAAGTGGTCACTGAAAATGAAATAAAAAAATTAAAAAGTTATTGAAGTCTATATCATGAGGTGAATTGGATATTTACGTAGGAATAAGTCATCTTCACAAATATATATTACGGTATTTCCGTTGAAGGCGAAACATTTTCTTTAAAAAATTTTGTTAAAAAATAATTTTCTTCCGTCAATCCACTGAACCCTTAGAAGTCTTCGAGAGATCTTTGCGAGCTGCGGAAGATAGGTATTTGAATAATGTCTCGAGCATGGCATCACACTAACCCTTTGCGGTCCAATTATATTGTCATAATCAAGGAAATGAAAAACAGTAAATTCAAAATATGCAGAGGAAAAAAAATGGGAAAACCTTAAACAAACAAGCAGCGACTTCGACCGAAGCCAGTGTCGGGGCTAACCCGAAATCGGACCGGAACGTGATAATTTCGGGGATTACCTTATATCGGACCGGAACGTTGGAATCATTACTGGTCTATACTTTTCAAGCAACAATTGGTTCATTTTTTAAGATTCGAATGATTCCAACTACTTTGGAACTAGGAGAAAACATGCCTTCACTGAATGAGGAACTCAACAAACGAGTAAGTCGCTTTTTTGAAGAAGGCGTGTTCTTCACTTGACATCCATTGGGCACAGGTCCGAAAACACCATGGGAATGAGATTCCTCAATAAGTAAAGCCTAACCCCAAGAGCCACTCAATTCAGCAGAATCATATCCACTACGGAAATTATCTGGGAGTAGTCTCGAATGGGCCAACAACTGTTTGTTCTTTGTAAAACTGTATACTTTTTTATCAACGTACCGGTTGTGAGAGGTGGTTGGGGTCTCCTTCTTCCGTAGCACCTGGGATTATCATTGTTTGCTCTCTTCACCAAACGCATTACGTTCATTCCTCTGCGGCTCATTTGTGACTTTCCAAAATTTCCTCCGTTTACTCCAAGTCCTATATTGAGACCCATCCCTGCTCCCATTTCAGACATTTGACTCTGTTGTTCTTGCCCCATTCCGCTCCCCATACCCATACCCATCATTTGTGGAGAACTGGAAACAAAGCACTGAAATAAATTTGAATTAGAAAATAACATACTTCGATACAGTGAAGATTTCTAAGTTATGTTTCTGAAGGGACAAATGGCCTGAGCTAGACTGGTTTCGATTAGAACGCTAACGATGGATCAATGATGATATTTCAGAAGAGAATCGTCCATGAAAATATCTATGAAACAGAGAAAGACCGCCAACCTTTCTGCGGTGTTGCAGAGAGAAGACATGATTCGGTTTTGTTCTCATTGAATTCTACGAAGTTGTTAGATCACCTTCTGAAATTTTTGTTAGGTTCAAATTTGAAGGAGGAATGAGCATGAGCCGCTCCTAATAAATCGTTTATGTTGAGAAGAAACAGTATTGGCGCTGGAATGCATACCTGCAGAACACCAGCATTTATAGGTAGAGTATTGTATGAAAGTCCATCGACCACCACGTGGAGAGATCTGTCTGAAAGGAAGCTAGATAGGAAGGAACACAACTGGGGGGCAAGCCATAAGATGGAAGTTCCCAACATGATCAAACGCCTTAGATATATCTGATGCCACGGTGTACTATCAACATATTTTTCAGGTGAACTGCGACCACTTAGAGAAAATTATACATTATGCTCTACCATCCAAATCAAATAGAAAACAAAGTGAAATTTGGCAATCTGGACGAAAACATTTATTTTTGTGAGTAAGTATATGTACCAGAATGTACACACGTGCAAGGGCAGAATTAAAGTTCCTCCTCAATAAAATTGATGCTACTTATTTGATTCAATCAATTACCAACTATACTAAATCTAAATATTTTTTGTCATTAACGCTTCAGCAAACTCAGTAATACCTTCAGCTCATAACTATTTTGGACTCGTTTCTATTTCTTCGATAAATTCACTCACGATATGAAACTCGCATCTCTTGCGATATAAAGATCAATAAAAACAGTACTTCCTTCCTTTCGAGCCGGTAACCGGTAACCACCAATACAAACAACAATGATTTTTCTTGTTATCTAGTATGACATGAAGAGTTCACGATTAGGAAACTTTCTTGGATTCTTTTTTCGCAAAATTATATTAATGAATACAACTTGTGCTCACAATACTATCGAAAATTTTGTTAGTAATCTTCAACGGCAAGGTTTAAATCCTAGCGACTACAGATTTTTATCTGACGGCCCGATAAAGTGGAAGGAATCGCTGAATCGCACGTTGAAAGGTAAGATCTCGTTAATCCTTTCGTAAGGAGACGGCAGCTGGTTAACGGAAAAACAATTTTAAACAACAGCAACAATTAATAATTAGCAATAGTGGAGAGGCGCATTTAGTGAAAGATGTAAAATTATAAAGTTGGCTCACACATTTTATGTTACAGTAGTATACAGTGCGGCTTTTTATAGTCCCCCCCCTGTTAACTTTTGAACGGTTTGACGTAGAGCGATAAAAAAAAATATTTCGAGGGTTTCACCGATACTACCTTTTGAAATATAACGCATTGTGATTGCTCGATAGATGGCGCGGGGGGGCACAAAAACCTAATTTTTTTTAAATGGCATGGGGGGTCGAGTGACACATCGTTGAAAAGAGAATTGGATTCTCTTTTCAACCATCTAATTTTTTTAAAATTTCGTTAATATGTTTTTTCACAATAAGCATTTGAAGTGTCAATGTAACAAAAAGAAAAACTATTATGACATGTAGTATTTAAATAATTAGAAGCAAAATTGTTGTCAATTAACGAAGCAGGTGTTCGAAATGTCCACCTAATACTTCTTGACAATAAAAAATTCTATTCACAAATTCCTGCCGAACATTATTCAACATGTCTGCAGTTATACCAGCACAAACCCGTGTTATTCGTTCTTTAAGTTCTTCCAAAGAGTTGGATTGTTGCTCATACACTTTGGATTTGACGTATCCCCACAGAAAGAAGTCACAAGGTTTAAGGTCTGGTGATTGTGCCGGCCATTCGATTGGTCCACGACGTCCAATCAATCTCATAGGGTATGTTACATCCAAATACTTTCGAACTTGACGTTGGAAGTGAGGAGGGGCCCCATCTTGCTGGAAGGTGATGTATTCCTGAAATTCGTTCTCATTTTCTTCTAATATTCCAAGTATGAGTGGTTCAACCGAATCTCTTAGTAAATCCAGGTACAAATTACCGTTTAAGTTTTCTTCCAGAAATAAGGGACCTAAAATATGGTCTCCCAGAATTCCAGCCCACACATTTACTTTCTGTGGGAACTGTGTGTGACCTTCTCGAAAGATATGGGGATTTATATCACTCCAGTATCGCACATTTTGTGTATTCACATTTCCGTTCAAAAAAAAGGTACTTTCATCTGAAAAACAAATATTCCTAATGTAATTGGGGTTCCTAGCTATCTTTTCCTCCATAATTTCACAAAATTCCATTCTTCGGTCTGGGTCGTCTTCTGTGAGTTGGTGTAACATTACTAATTTGTATGGATGGAACTTGTGTTTCTTTAAATATTTTTTTACTGTAGCTGTTGAGACCCCAATCGTACTTGCTACACGAGAGGTACTTTGTTGCGGATTTACCACCATTTCGGCAATTATCGAAACCTTTGTCTCTTCCGGAATTGATTTTCGACCAGCTCCACCTTTCCTACGAACACTGCCAGTTCTGTTGAATTTTTCAACTAGTTCCCTCAAATATTTCCGAGTTATAGGATGTTCAGGAAATTTTTCATTAAAAATTCTCTCCGCTTCGTGGTAGTTCCGATGGGCCTCACCAAAATTATAAATTGCTTCAATTTTTTCTTCGAAAGGACGTATACGAACCATGATGATATCAAATATTCAAAGTAAATAATAATTATAAGTAGACAAAACTCCTCAGTGAATATGAATACAATAATTTATCAATCCATTGTACTTTTATAGGTAAGTAATTAATTATTGTCATTTAAACAAATCCAATAAATAGTCCTTTCGTAGTACCTGTTATTACTTTTGTCATTAAAAATAAATGAAATGGGTATAATTTCGATATCCTAATACCTAATTAAGCTTTGAAAGGAATTCAAAATGAATAATTATTAATGTTGTGAATTGTCTTTATTGACCGTATTTCGTGGTATTGATTGCAATTGTGAATCACTAGAACAATTAAGGTATTTTTCTTCAAACATTATTATTTTAATACCACCCAAAATATTTTCCGTCCCATTATTTTACATCAAACCCTTCAAAAGTTATTGGGGTAAGGTAAGGAAACGAATTCAGATCCGCTCTTACACTTGACACTTCAAATGCTTATTGTGAAAAAATGTGTCAACGAAATTAAAAAAAAAATAGATGGTTGAAAAGAGAATCAAATTCTTTTTTTAACGATGTGTCACTCGACCCCCATGCCATTTAAAAAAATTAGGTTTTTGTGCCCCCCGCGCCATCTATCGAGCAATCACAATGCGTTATATTTCAAAAAGTAGTATCGGTGAAACCCTTGAAACGATTTTTTTTATCTCTGTACGGCAAACCGTTCAAAAGTTAACAGGGGGGGGGGGCTATAAAAAGCCGCACTGTAGATGATATTTCGACCAGTGGTCACTGTTTACGAGTGGGACCCTCTTTTCTGCATTGGTAGAACGAGGTTTCTAGCTCAATATACCAATATAATCTGATCCTCTGGTACTGGTTGTTTGGGAACATATGAAAGTGGTTTAGTTTTGAAATTAGTGCTGCCTGTTGTCTTTGTCATTAGCACCATCCACATAAAAAAACTCTACTTGCGTTACATCTTCAAACCTTAACGTCCTTTCAATCCTTCGCACTGCAATGTAGAGGACCGATTTCGTCGATCTTTTCTTTCTGTATGCAAGTTGAATTCTGTGAAAAGGGCCCACCCTTAGGCTGATGGATCTTTGCTACTGTATAGTTTCTTTTTCCCGATTTTGGGATGAAGACTACTCCTACTGACTTTCAGATCCTTGAAACATACCCCATCGCTACACTGACCCTGAATTTATTTGATTATATTAGGGTGAGAAGTTCCAGGCCCTTCTGTAGCAAATACTCATAGCTTTTCTTCGTTAATGATTCTCCGTTCATGAACTCGCCTACTTATCTGGACCTCCAAAGAGTTGGCTCTTCTGAAATATCGTTAGTCGTTCCACCTGGACCGATGTCATCGATACTGGTGTATGACATTAACTTCGACAAGCATCTGGAAATCTCTTTTTGCCGAATGATTTTGAAAATTTAACAGTCAAATAACTTCAATAAATAGAAACGCGCGTCGAATGTCATTGACGTAGTTTTGGTGTTTCGGTTAGTATCTATTTTTCGAATTTTATTCGCACCAAAGGTTCCGAATATTGATTTATTTTTCAAAACTAGTTAACGAAATATCGTAGTGTAGTCATGTTATTACACGGTAATATTTATTGAACTCACTGTTCATGATCTTATTCTGAAATTCACTTTAAATCGACACTATATACGATACTTACTGAAACTGCTAATAATAAAGAACAAATCAGGAGAGTCTTCATCACTTTGAATGCAATACAAATGCAAATTAGTTTTCTAATGATATCCCACTGTGTCATGTTTTTATATGCATTTCAATTTACCATAAATGTAGGAAGTGGATGATTAAAAAGAGTTCTACAAAAATTCATCAAATAGATGGTTTTCATTGGAATTATATTTCCAGTGATTCATTGTCAGTCAAAAGCGTTAAAGAAATTTTATTAGGAAGATTGAGAAATAAAATTCTATTTTATTTCATTACCACTTTATCAAATATAAACATTTACTACAGTCCTATATAAGACATTTTCAAACTGATATCCATGTTCAGCACATATTTTAGAGAGATTTCCTCCACATTGTCCCACATAAAAACTGTCACACTCTGGGGACTTAAGCTTATAAACTCCATATTTTTCCATTTTGTTATCAACTTCTCAATTGTGGCTGCGGTGAAAGCATTAACATTTTGTCCTATCTGTATAATTGTTTTCAGTTCTCTATCTAGATCATTAGCTGACAAAGGTAACAATAACGCTCTGTGTAACATTGAATTCTACGCTGCTGATTTTTGACTTTAGGGGTGAAGAGAATTACTTGGGATTGTGCTGTTTGTTCGGTTTTCTGAAAACACATTACACTCAAATTTATTATAATGGGGGTATATATTCGGTTAGAGAGAGCTATTGAATTTTCAAAAAGAAATGCACCTTACGTATTTCGGTCTCCTTTACAAAAAATCCAAATGAAATTTTTGGCGGTCACGACTATTTTCGAAGACAGTTCCATTTTGTTGTGGATTTTCACCATTCGACAGATCGAATTTTTGTTATTAAAAATTCACAAAATATGCCCATTGTTCGACCAAAACACCACACACACCCTCATTTACCTACTTGTTTTCAGTACTTTTTTGCAGAAAAAACTACCACTTTTTGAAAAATTCACCCTTCTTCAAATAGATAAATAATAGAATTTTCGATTTTAGTTCGAAAATATGAATAGGACATTCATAAAATCTGTTGTGGAATCATCTGCGACTGAGAGAAGAACTTTAGTCTCTATTTTCCATCGTTCAAGATAACCTCTTGGGAGGTATTCATGTCCAACACTGAATTTTTGGTGTTTTTTAGATATCACTGTTGGTGATATGAGTATGATATAGGCCGCGGGCATGTGACGTCACATGACAACTGTCAATCAGCCTGCTGGACAAACAAACCGTATTTCAATTAACAACAATGGTAATTTAATGAGATTATCGAAAATGGGACCCTTGCTCAATAATGATAATGGTTAATTAAATTCCAAACTATTTGACTTGATACCAGTAAAGGAATAATTAAGTGCCTATGGTGTATTGTTTATTGGGTGGGCTATACCTACCCATCAGGTAGGGTACCTTCCAGTACGCAGATTAACCCATGGTAATTAATTATTTGATATAAAAAAGACTGGTATGCCTATTTACAGTTAGTTTAGTAATCCTACTGATGAAGGTAACTTTGTTATCGAAATGCGCATCTAGGAATTAAATTACTTGTGTGGTGAAGGGGTAAAATACTTTTTGTTCTCAGTAATGAGATTATAATTGCAATTCTGAGGAGATTATGGGTTTACCCTTAGTATATACCTCAACATGTCCTACACTGTGGTCTTCCCTGAAAGAGAAGACTGGGTTCGGAATGAAACTGACCTATGTAGGGCAAATGAAAGGTGGTTCACCGATGGTTCCAAAACTTTGGAAGGTGTCGGAGCCGGAATATATGGTATGAACCCAGTAGTGAAACGCTCATTCAGTTTGGGTAAATTAGCTACGATATTCCAGGCAGAGGTATATGCCATTGAAATGTGTGCAAGGGAGCTGGAAAACCGACACCTCACACGAAAAACAATAAAAATATTTTCAGATAGTCAAGCAGCATTGAAAGCGCTTGAATCCAACTGCTTTAAATCCAGAGCAGTATGGAACTGCAGAGACACCTTGAACCGACTAGCACAAGGCAACAACGTTACCCTAGTTTGGATACCAGGTCATACGGGCCTAGAAGGAAACGAAATAGCGGACGCCCTAGCCGGGGGCCGAAACAACGTTCACTGAGCCAGAACCGGTCATCGGTTTAGCATATAGCACTGCCAAGAATGCTACAACCGCCTGGGCAGACAATAAAAGACTTGAGTATTGGCTCAGTCTACCAGGACTAGCCCATTCCAAAGCATTTATTGCTTATACAAGGAAAAAACAGGACTCTGACAAACTTCTAGAACTCAGTAGAGCACATCTCAGAGTTATAGTAGGTTTGCTCACTGGCCACTGCAAACTCAAACACAACATGCATAAAATCGGACTTGCACAGGATGCAGAGTGCCGTCTATGCATGGAGGATGATGAAACGGCTAAACACATCCTGTGCACATGCCCTGCAGCAGCCAGAACCAGATTTTCAATATTTGGCAATACAAAAGTAAGGCCAGAAGATCTGGTAAACTGTTCTCCCAACATGTTACTCAATTTCGTTAAGAGATTGGATATGCTGGGAGAAATATAACCATAGGGTGAGCCACAATAGGCCATTGGCCGCAGTGGAGAGCCTGATGTATGGGCTCACTCACATTTAAACCTAACCTAACCTAACCTAGTATATACCTGTAAGAGGGAAATGTAATTTGATATTGTAATCATTATCCTTCCTGATTGCAATGGATTGTTTGTGAGATGGCTGATAAAAGTGATTATTTAAACACCTTGTCTATGGATGTTCAGAAGAGATATTTAGAGAAAGTGAAAGAAAATAATGGATGTGATCCTTATTTTTATTGAAATTTGGGGATAGTAGTGAAAAAATTAACTTTTTATGTTGCCTATATTTCCTATATTCTTTGAACATACTTCCTAGAAAATGTTTTGAGTATACCGTTGCCCATTTCAACTTCTCAGTAGAAGTTTGGATTCATGCAGCACATATTAACAATTATCAATTAACAATTAAACAAAATATAGCATTCATGAAACAAAATATAGCATTCATGGACCCAAATTAACAATTAAGTGGGAAAACAAAGCATGTGCACAAGTCAGATTGGTATTTAGTTAATCTTTCTTCGATACATTTTCAGTATCAGATTGTATTGCAATAATTGTAGAAAAAAGTTCAACTTATACTTGTTAATTGTTAATACTTGAAAATTGTTAATTGGTGCTGCATGAACCCTTTCTCAAATCTGCTCTTCTAGTTGCCTGAATCCAGAATTTACGTCTCTTTTCAGCAAGATTTAATATTTTTTGTATTGTCGAAAACAGAAGGGAATCGATGAAATGAAACGTTGTCTCTGCCGCTTCTACTTCCACATTTCACAATCGCGCAAAATTGAGGCATTATCGAGAAAAAAAAATTTAAAATATGACATAAATGCACACTAAGCATTTGTAGATCCGTTTGTTTGTCCAGCAGGCTGCATTGACAACTGTCATTTACTGTCGTCTGTCAGATATGCCCGCGGTCTATTGTTCTTGCGTCGAATCTCGTGAGATCTCGGCTAACATCGTCTTTTCGAATTCAAATATCAAATTTAATGAAATATTTGAGTTCAAGGGCGAGCGAAGCGAGCCTATCGACTGCGAGCGCAGCGAGCACCTACGGTTTAGCTTAGGTTTGGTTAGGTAGGACTACCCTTACCTAGACCTAATAACAATACACAATTGTTACCAAATAACGACTATTTATCCAAAATTCAGTAAGGATGGAGCAGCCATATTTGACGGTTCACCTCGCTTCTAGCATGAACAAGTGCGTATGCGGAACTGGGGGATCAAAAGTAGAATGGTACGGCTAGACGCTATTAGTTTTAAGTTAGTAGGCTCGCTTTGTTCGCTTCGCTCGCCCTTAAATTAAAATTTTTATTTAAAATTGATATTTAATTCCGAAAAACGATGTGAGCCGAGATCTCACGAGAGTCGACACAAAAACAATATTATACTCACATCCCCAACAGTGATATCTAAAAAACACCAAAAATTCAGTGTTGGATAATGAATGTTCTATTATTTATCAACTATTTGAAAAAGGGTTAATTTTTCATAAAGTGGTAGTTTTTTCTGCAAAAAAGTACTGAAAACAAGTAAATAAGGGCATGTGTGGTGTTTTGGTTGAAAAATGGACATATTTTGTGAATTTTGAATAACAGAAATTTGATCAGTCAAATGGTGAAAATCCACAACGAAATGGACCTGTATCTTCGAAAATAGTCGTGATCGCCAAAATTTTCAAATGGATTTTTTGTAGAGGAGACCGAAATACGTAAGTTGCAAGAAAAGTGTTGGTCATGTCTAAGAAATCAATCTGTTTCTCTCTCAGTTTCGAGTGTGGGCTGTAAATTGCTATTGACATTATTCATAAAAATGTCACAAAATGGCAGTGTGTTTCAAAGCATTACCATTCGTTGAAAGAACGAGCCCTATAACAAAAATGTTGGGCCTGAATGTTTATTTGTTCTTATAAGAACGATAAATTGAATATGTATGTTAAATCAGTTTTCACTGGTTTGTGTTTTTAAAAAAAAGAACTTTATTTACTAAGTTACAATATTACAATATTGAACAATTCTTAAATTAATTATAATAAGTGATTCGAAGACTGGGAGGACTTGAATGACGTCTCCTCTTGAGTTCTTGAATTTATAAGGTCGGGAATGCTGACTGGATACTGCGTAGTTCCTGTTATTCCACGAAGACCTTGAAACTTGCTCTGAATGTCCTCTGGATACTGCGTAGAAGCTGATGTAATGTTTGTGATTTGTGTCGCAATTCTGGGACAAAGGGCCCATTCATTATTCTAATATAACAACTCCCTCCTTGAAAAGAAAGTTGATGCGGTGCGGCAACTTTCACATCAAGCTAATGATTTATTGGAATTCAATTCCATTTCTTCCTCTTCTCTTTCATCTAAGTGAATACTTGGTCTTCTTCTTGAGGGTAAGAGTCTTCTAAAAGATGCAAAGGTTCTTCCAGTTCTTGGTGGTTGTGGAGGTGGATCATTTCTTGGTGTCATAATTCCAATTTTCATTGAACGTCTATTTTTACACTTACAGAATATGTAAAGTAAAATCACAGAGACAATTATAACAATTGTAAAAATAGTAAACCATGAAACATGTTTTCTTACAAAAGGTTCATTAATAATTTGGTCAAGTTGATCTGAATATTGATTCAGCTTATGTTGAGCAATGTTCAAATTATCAACATTTAATTTGCTCAATTTTAAAGGTTTCAATTCTGGAAGTTTTTCTTTATTCGGTATATCTTTGCAACATTGATATGGAATTAAAATTGGATAACTTTTATAAGTAATATTTTTTTCTTGAGTAACTAAATACTTTGCATAAACCCTCGTATTTCCAATAAATGAATTACAATTCGGTTGTAGTTTCAAAATTGAATTTGTTGTAATTATTTTCGTAACAATATCTTGTTTTTGACAATTTATTGTAACAGCTAAAGGATCAGATAAAGTTATCAGCCAAGTATTTGTTTCAATTTCAAAAACATTATAGTCTTTTGCAAATAATAAAGAAATTGAACACATTCTAGGAAGTTCTAGTAATGGTCTTAAAATTTGGGCTTCACAAATTGCATTACTATCAATTGGATATGAAATAACATTTTCACATATTTGAAAATTATAATATAAAGGTTTGCATTTGTCTAAATTTTGAAAAGCAGCGTACAACATAGAATCATCATCTTTTGCAATATAATTTTTATTCGTTGGTAAAATATGATGTAACCCTGTTCTGTTATCTAGGATAGGGATAGGGTATAATCGGTAAACAGTATAGGTTTCCGGTTCAACTAAAGGAATTTTCAAAACGAAAACTATTCTTGAATCAGCTTGAAATGCTTGTAATTCAATAATATCTAAATATTTGGAAACTGATGAAAGTTTCGCTGGTAAGGGTAGATAATTCTTTTGAATTATTTGCGAAATTTCTTGAAGAGATGATACTAAGTCATTAGGTTTAACAATTGATGTATGAATAATAGATAATCTGGCAAACGTAATTGCATTCAGAATATCATTTAAATAATTTTCCAAAAATGTATAACTTTCTAATAGTTGTTCACAGATTTCAATAGTTTTCAACTTCGCATCAACCATTGCTAAATGGTCAGAAAGTTCATAAATGGACGTTTCAATTTGCTTTATATCTTCATTAAATGTTTTTTCATCTACTTGCAGTTGCTGAATAGTAGAGTTGAATTCTTTTATAACAGAGGTTGTAACTGAAATTTGATTTTTGAGTAAATTTTCAATTTGGTGTTCATCCCTATATATTTTATTAATACATTCATTAAAATATTCGCCGTCACTGGCATCTAAATTTCCAGTAATCGCTTTCCAAATTGAACCTGCGCCATTAATTAATCCTCTTTTATATCTTTTGTTATAGTCATTCGAATCTATTTGCGATTCATAGTACTTTGAATCTACTTGGTTAGCAATTTTATTCAGTAAGCTTATATGCGTGCTTATTTCTCCGTTAAAATATTTCATTCGCGGGTTATCAGTTTCTATAAGATCAATTAGTTCATTTAATATTCTTGCATTATGATCAATGGCTTCTTTGATCTGTGCTATATCTTTTACTACTAATAAAGTCCATTTTACGTTTGAGATTTTAATCTCACCTTGTTCATGATAATATACTCCTATTGAATTGTTAATAGGTGTCAGCTTATACTGTGCGTTTATAATTTGGATAACTGCTAACAGTAGGAGAATCATTCTTGATCTGAATTTTCTTGCTCTAAATTTTCTGAGTCTGGATTTTCTTGTTCTGAAACAAAATATGGTTTCAGTCTATCAAAATTCACTTTAGAATTTTGGTTTGTTCTGGGGTTTCTAAGTAATGCTGAATTTTGAAATACCTCGATTATTTCGAAAGGTCCGTTAAATTTGTTTTCTAATTTATTTTTAATTTGAGACTCTTTTACAAAGACTTTGTCTCCAATTTTAAAAGTACGGGATTTGTGATGAATATGTTTATCAAATCTTTCTTTTGCTTTTTGTTTTCTATTGTCAGTTCTCGCACGAGCTACTTTGTAGTAATATTCCATTCTATTATTAAGATCTCTGATATACTTTGTCAAAAGATCTTTTTGATTATACGTGGTTTCAGGGGGTCTACTTGAAGTGTGTCCAAAAATTAACTCATAAGGACTAAATCCGTGAGTTTTATTTTTACTATTATTATATGCTATAACAGCAAGGGGCAAAATTGATAGGGGATGTTCATTAGGATTTTCTATCTTGTGAACGCGTAGCATTTCAGTGAAAGTGGCATGAAATCTTTCTAGGGAGCCATTCGATTGTGGATGGTCTACACTAGAAAATGTCATTTTAATATCATAAAGTGCACAAATGTCTTTAACTATGTGGTTGTTAAACTCTTTTCCAGAATCTACATGGATTCGGAGTGGGGTTCCATAGTGTTGGAAGAATATAAGTAATGAACTTGCTACTGATTTTGCGGTTTTATCAGGTATTGAATAAGCTTGAGTGAATTTTGTTAATTCACATCTGAATGTAAGAATATAATTTTGTACAGGGATTTCTAAAATATCAATATTAACTCTCTCAAAAGCTGTTTTTGGAGTTTCAGTTAATACAAGGGGATTCTCTAAATTTTGTCTACATATTTTTGATTTGTGACAAGTTTCACAAGATTTTATGAAATCTTCAACATCTCTTGTGATGCCGGTCCAATTATATTTTTCTCTAATTCGTCTTAATGTTTCATTTATTCCACGATGCAAATTCTTTTTTCCACAGTGGTATTGATCTAAAATTATTGGTATTTGGTCTTTTTCTGGGATTTGAACAACATTTTGACATATTTCGAATTTTATGTCTTCTTTATCTGCTAAGATGTAAGAGAGCATTTCTTGTATAGGTAAATCAATATTATTTTCAACATAATACGTTTTTGAAGATTTGAACGTGTCTTGTCCTCTATATAAAGAAGTGAACATGTATTCTATTGCATCTTCGGGATCAAAAGGTAATAATATCAAATAGTACCTTCGGTTTTTAACAGTTCTACTATTAACAATATTTATTTTATTTCCGTAAAAGTCTATATCTTCCTCAAATATGTCATCGAATATTTCCTCATGTATAGGTGCTAGTTTGTGGTTTTGTGGAAAAACAACGATGTCTTTATGACTTTTGTCTAGCAGTTGGTCATTAGAAAATGTAAACTTTGAATAGTCAATTAATGATTTAATTTTGAAAAGTCTAGAAAAATTCTTTAATTCTTCTAATATAGTTTCTGGACCTATTTCAGTCTCTGTTTCTGAAACTTCGGGTTCTTCAGGGTTGTCATAAGCCATTAAAATTTTTGATAAAACTTTACTACTTTCTTTAAAATGATTTATTCGTATTCTAGATAAAGCATCTGCATTTTTATGGATTTTACCTGGTCTATAAATTACTTCGAATTGATATTCTTCTAATTTTAAACGCCATCTGGCTAGTCTACTGCCAGGGTCCTTGATTGAAAATAACCATGTAAGGGGTCGGTGGTCTACTATAAATTTAAACTTTCTACCGTAAAGATAGGGCCTAAAGTGTTTAACTGACCATACCATCGATAAAAGTTCTCTTTCTATCGTTGAATATTTAGTTTCTGCGGGACATAATGTTCTAGATGCATAAGCAATAGGTAAGTCTTTTCCTATTGGTCCTTGAGATAATACAGATCCAATTGCGAATGAGCTTGCGTCGGTTGTCAAGATAAAGGGTTCATCAAAATTTGGATAAATTAAAATAGGGGTTGAAGTTAAAGCTTTCTTTAATTCTTCAAAAGATTTTTTACATTCTTCATCAAAATGAAAGGATATATCTTTTTGTAATAATCTCGTCATGGGTTTGGAAATCTTTGAAAAATTGGGAATGAATTTTCTATAATAACCTGCTAGTCCTAAAAATTGTTTTATTTCTTTTGGGTTAGCTGGCTCTGGAAAATTAATTATACAATCAACTTTCGCGGGATTTGGTTTTACTCCATCTTTAGTTATGACATGTCCAAGATAGGCGACTTCTTGTCTTAAAAATTCGCATTTGTCGGGTTGTATTTTCAAATTTGATTTTCTTAATCTTTGAAAAACAAGTTTTAAGTTTAATATGTGTTCGTCTATAGTCGGGGAATAAATAATTATGTCATCCATATATACTAAACATCTCTCGTTCCTAAGTCCGGTTAGAATATGATCTAAAATTCTTTGAAGAGTACTAGGAGAGTTCTTCATTCCGAATGGCATTCTTAAAAATTCGTATAAGCCATTTTCAACAGAAAAAGCTGTTTTTCCTATATCATCAGGGTGCATTTCAACTTGATGGAAGCCTGAGGCTAAGTCAAGGGTGGTAAAATATTGACATTTTCCAAGTTGGTCTAATAAATCTGAAATGTTGGGCAAAGGATATTTGTCATCAACGGTTAACTCATTTAATTTTCGATAATCAATGACTATACGCCATTTTTGTTTTCCGGATGCGTCAAGTTTTTTCGGAACGACCCAAACTGGGGCTGACCATGGTGAAATTGATGGTCTGATTATATTTTGTTGTAATAATTTTGAAATTTGGGATTTAACTTCTTCCTTATGTACGTGTGGGTATCTATACGATTTTGTTGAAACTGGTTGCGCTCCTTCTTTCAATTTTACTGTATGTTTTATTTCACTTGTAAACGTTAAAGAATCACCTTCTAAATAAAAGATATCTGAGAATTCTGAACATAAATTTTCGATTAGTTCTTTCTCTTCCTCGTTAAGATGTTCTAAACGAAGTAATTTTTTAATTTCCTCTGAACGACTTTTTTGTAAAATTTCCGTTTCATTTTCAATTTCATTTTCGGTAAATTCTTCAAATTGTAAGTCATTAAAGTAAATGGTTTTTTCAATAGCATTTATATTTGCAATAGTTACTAAAAATTCTCCTTTTTCATTTATTCTAACTAAAGCATTTGGAAGTCTAACTTTTTCTTTTTCAGTAGCTAACAGTATAGCTTCTGTGTTTTTTAATTTTGATTTCAATTTAAAAACTTGTTCAACTCGTGGTTCAATAGTAATTTTATTTTCAAAATTTTTCTCAAAATTATTTTCAAGATTTTCCTGAAGATTTTCTTCCGAATTTATTTTGACTTCTGGCTGTTGTCCTACAAGTGTTTTTCTTGCTGAATATAAAGGGAAAGTTTGATAATTTAATATTAACACTCTATTTCCAATATCTACTATTCCATCAAATAGTTTCAAAAAGTCAGTACCTAAAATTCCGTCAAATTCAATATCTAAGTCATGTACATAAACTTTATGCCAAACTGGTTTTTCTTTAGTTCCAAACGGTATTAGAACTGATTCTTTTACCATTACTTTTCCATCAGTAACTCCTGTAACTGGTATATTTTCCTTAAATCTTTGAGTATAATTTTCAACTGTTTTCCTTTTAAAAATTGAGATACCTGCGCCTGTGTCAATTAGTATTCTAAAATTGGCTGGACTAATTAAATAATATAAATCACTTGAGTTAGGATTTATATGAATTGCTGATCTGTCTTGCGATTGTCCGTTGTTATATTCGGTTTCGCTTTCGTTGAATCTGCGAGATTCATTTCCGTATTGAGTTCGCGAGTTTTGATTATAGCTGCAAGATTCGATTTCATTTCGATTGCAGGAGGAATTTGTCGCTTCGCACATTGAGGTTCTAAAATTAGATTGTCTGAATACAGGGTTTGTTGAGACTCTGGACTGATTTGGTCGATAGATTGGTTGGTATTCTCGTTGATAGGGGGGTTGTTTAATGACAGGGTATTGTGAAAATCCGATTGAAGTTGTTCTACTTCATAGTCAAAATTTTCGTTATAGGGTGGTTCATAATCAAATTGTTCATATTGAAGCTGTTCAGAATTTTGTTGTTCTTCTGGAAAATAATCATTCTTATTGTAGAATGACTCGCTTCCTTGGTCATAAAAGTTTTTATTTTGATATTCAAAATCAGTATTTGAATATGCGTTTGTATATGATGAATCATAATCATGATCTAAAAGATGGGTTCTGTTTGCATTAAAATTCCATTGAGGATTTCTTTGAATAACTGTAGATCTATTCATTTGATTTTGTGGACGAAATAAATTTGGATTAGGATTTGGTTGGAAAGGTTGTTGTGTACCATTCCTATTAAAATTTTGATAATTAGGATTTGGATTCTGTCTTTGAGAATTTTGATTCATATTTTGATAAATATTTGGTCTCATTTGTGGTTGTCTCATCTGGGGTTGACTAGATTGGGATTGAAAATAATTTCTTTGGAAATTATTTGGTCTCAGTTGGCCTTGTTTTGTATTCTGATTTGTTTTAGTGCTTTGAGGTTGTGTTAGACGATTATATGATTTTTGATTTTCAAAGTATGAGAGCTGTATCTCACGCTTTATTCTGATAGACGCTTCTAGCATATTAAGCGGATTACTTGCACGAATAATTTGTCCGATTTTTGGTTCTAGGCCTGTTAGTAAAGTGTTCAAAACCATATTTTCAATTAGTTGTGTTTGTGCATTTTTCTGGGCATTTGTTAAAATTGATCTTTGAATACACGAGTACATTTTCGCGCTATGACTTTGTAATCGTGAGAAAAACGTCAGTGCATTTTCCCCATTTGCTTGTCTAATTCTCTGGAGGTCCTGGATTAAAGATGTTAAATCACGGGAATCACCAAAGTGAGAATTTAATAACATTCTGATCTCTTGATAATTTCCTGGATTTCTGGAATTTATCAATTGAGCAGCTTTTCCTCTTAGTTTATTTCTTATATGAATTGTCAACAACAACTTTTGTTGATCTACGGCCATAGCTTGTGCATGGTCGCAAGCGTTTAGAAAATTACCTAGCGAAATTGAATCACCATCGTATTCTGGAATTATCGAGAAAATTTCGGAAAGTTTGTATGGTTCGAGTGGAACTTCCGGTTCATTGTGTAAATTTTCAACTGAACTATGATGTGACGACATTTTGGATGGTTTCGGGATAACAGGGTCAAATAAAATTTTTAAATTTTGTAAAATCTTTTCACAATGTACAGATAAATGATTCAATGTAGTACTTACAATTTTTTCCTACTCCTAAAGCTTTGCAGGCTTCTGGGGCTGTGTTGTTGTCTTCTTTCTTCTTGTTTCTTACTTCTTGCTTCGTGTGCTTGTTTCTTCTTGGTTTCGTTTCTTCGTTTCTTGCTGTTTGTCTCCGGGGTGTGGCAAGATGAAATCCTACTTCATAAGGCTCTGGCTCCAACAGGATGAGCAGCGTTCGACGACTTACGCGAGTTCCAAGAGGTGATTTCTTCACAACCTGGTGAGCAACGTTCGACGACTTATGCGGGTTTCTTGTTGTTGAAGAGACCGTCTCGTCACTGGGTTCTGCTTTTGCGGTTCTTTAACTCGTTGGAAGTCTGGAGACTACCGCTGTTTCTTCTTTTGATCACAGCGTTTTCGAGATCCGTACGACTGCGCCAATTTGTTAAATCAGTTTTCACTGGTTTGTGTTTTTAAAAAAAAGAACTTTATTTACTAAGTTACAATATTACAATATTGAACAATTCTTAAATTAATTATAATAAGTGATTCGAAGACTGGGAGGACTTGAATGACGTCTCCTCTTGAGTTCTTGAATTTATAAGGTCGGGAATGCTGACTGGATACTGCGTAGTTCCTGTTATTCCACGAAGACCTTGAAACTTGCTCTGAATGTCCTCTGGATACTGCGTAGAAGCTGATGTAATGTTTGTGATTTGTGTCGCAATTCTGGGACAAAGGGCCCATTCATTATTCTAATATAACATGTACCTAGGTACTTTGTTATTTATTATTGATGATTATTCGGCGGCGGCATTAAAATTGGCCCCTAGCATATATAATGCAGTACCAATCTTGGTATGCTAGTAGTTGGAACCAAGATAAACACGAAAAAAAAATGTTTTGATTGGTCATAACTCTGCTGAAAATGATCGGAGAAGGAAAAAGAAAAGTTCATATCGTTTCTGAAGACTCCTACCTCCTCATGCAAATATAATATGCGAGTATTTGAGTACCTAAAATGCGTTTTGTCCCACTTCACGGATATGTTTGCGGATGATCCGAAAATAATGAAGAATTTAGTAAATATGGAATTATTATACTAAAGCAGCAACCCATACCCTCTTTGGACTATATACAACAATTTAAGAGTAGTGTGATAGGTCCCACTTATACATGCAAAAAAAAACTTTGTTCTATTCGTGTCCATAAAACCGGCATTCTCTTCAGTAAATGTTGAAAATAATCGCTTATTCATATCCTGCATATATGTTTAATAACACTATTGTGAAGTGCAAATCTTAAGCTTGAAATCACATAATTCGTTTTTTATGTAGGATGCATATGAGCGATAATTTTCAACATTTATTGAAGAAATTGCCGGGATTATGGGTGAGTTGAAAACTGAGGCAAGAGTAAAACCCAGTTTTTTCTTTGACATGTATAACTGAGACTTATCTCACTAGTCTTAACTCGTTGCATATGGTCCAAAAAGGAGACTGATTCCTGCTTCAGTACAATTATTTCATATCAACTACAATATCCATGACTTCCGGACCCTCCGTAAATATCGTAGAAGGGTTATGTGAAGTGGGATAAAACACATTTTGGATACTCAGATACTCACATGTTATATTTGCATGAGGATATACACTTTTTCTTTTCCTTCTACTATAATTTGTAGCAAAGTTATGACAAATCTAATTTTCGTCCCTGCCCGAAATGACAGTGGCGGAATAACGCGAGCCTGAAAATTGATGTCGGAATTCAATCACGTTTTCTGAAAAAACGAGCACATTTTGTGAGAAATTACTAGGTATATTGCTTGTGGAGAATTGAATTACTTCTCGCTTTGTTGAAATTGTTATGATAAATCTCATACTTTCCGAAACAACAACAAAAAAAATATTATAATTTTTTAAATAATTTTTTTTTTGGCTTCCACCCCTGATTTTTTGGTAAACAATTTTTTTCTGACAATACATGATGTCAAGAAGTCATGTACCGAGTTTCAAAGTTTATTCTTCACTTGTGGCTTACATTTGTCTGTGGTTACTTTACTAATATGTGAGTAAGAATCCGGCACTGCATCAACAGAGACTACAAACGGCAGATGACCGTTCATTATTCATATTGTTATCATTATGTACATTATTGCGTGACATTTTCAACGCCCATTCCGTTGCGCACCAACACACCAATTAAATATCCTGAATAATTTCAGTCCCAGTAATTTTCCAAATTGCATAATTGCTTTGAAAATCGTTTCCGCCCTAAAACATTATTCCATTCAATTTCAATATATGTATTATAAATTAATTCGTAACCAAGTACAACGCTATTTTCATATGTTATAGCTGGAGTAGAAGTACAGTGCTGTTTGCTTGACCAACTAACTTATTGGAATAAGCATAGCTTTGCTCGCTAAGGCTACCTTGGGATGGTTGAAATTTTTACAGTTCCAGTACAAACCATTCTCCGGCTTTTTCAGTTCCTTCAGAGGCTGACTTTCCGTTGCTGAAAACATCATGATACTATATTTTTTCCTTCTACAGGTCTGCACATGTTCTCCTTTGTCCAGCTGCGCGCTTATAGCGTGAATAAATAAAATTAATTATTTCAAATTGCATATCATACTGGATGATTTTAAGTCCTTCGACCTGTACATTCGACTTTTCACTTTATCTATGCATTCTTTCAGAAATATATCTCTTTCATCAAAGAAAATATTACTAAAACAAGAAGGTCGACATCTTTTCCAACAACCATAGAACTACGTTTTTCTTAGATATTATGCTGGCAGTACGAACAATCGGGACATCAGCATTATCTGCTACAATAATTAATGTGCTGATATACTCGTTATTCAGGTGTACTTATGGCAAGCTGCGAAATGATGAGGCTCCGGGATGACGTTGAGCCTTCTCTCAACATCCTCAAATCTTTTGAGGAGGATTCTATCCACCAACTTCGGGACAGTACTCAGCAGCGAGATTGGGCGGTAGCTTTCGATCCTTGCATCCGATTTTCCCGGCTTCTGGGGGTCTATTCTGGAACCATTCGGTTTCAAATCGTATACGAAAGAGAGAAAAGAACATTCATATTACATGTGTATGAAATAGCGAATCGAACTCGCATACGTATAAAACCGAGAATAGCACCCCAGGATAGGGATAAAGCGTCTGTATTCATTGAATTAAAATTATGTTTGATTTGATAAAGTCAGCTAAACAAAGTCAGATGAACAAAACTTCTTTATAACTAATCTATGATGAAAACAACCCATATCTTCGATCACTCGTTGCTCGAAATTCACTGGATGAAACAAATCAAACATAATATACTTTTTTGTAGAACATTTGATAAGGAACAGTTTTAGTAATATTAAAATTTTCTGTGGAACCAAGGGTTTTTGAGAAAAACGAGAAAAACCACTGCAATTCTTGATGGGGGTGGTTTTTGGGGGTGAAGTTCACAGTTCTAACTTGAGAACTCTTTTGATTTTGGAAATTCTTCTTTTGATGCGTAAAATCTCAATTTTTCAAAACTTTATATATATTTTTTAATTTTGCTCATATCAATGGATTGAGACTTCAGATTAACAAACAAAAAATATGTTTATCTAATAGCTTGTTTCAATTTCAGAGATGAAAATAATGAAAACATTAATTCATAATAACTGCAAATGATTTTGAAGCATTTTCAAAAAATGAAGCATTTTCAAACAATGAAGCATTTTCAAAAATTCTATGTGCCCATTTATATACGAGAGTTTTTTGCCTTGTGCGATTTAATCCATGTGTGCAACTTTGCACGTGTGGATATTTCTTGTGGGCTTTTGTAACATTGCGCTATTTTCCGGTCGTTTATTTCCTTTGCGTTTTTTTCTATTGCGCTTTTTTCCTAGATTCGTATTTTTTTACAGTTTTCCGTAAATTGATGAAATCATATTTTTATACTGAAATATTGTAATACATAAGGCACACAAACCTCACAAAAGGGGACGTTTTCTAGAATCGTTTATCAAAGTAGCCTTTGACGCTTTCAGATCTCATAGCGATGTTATCGTTACTTTAAAGCAACATGAAACATGAAACATGAAGCGCATAAGTGTAACATAACATATCTTCAGAATTTTAAACTGATACTGATACTATTCATAAACACTTGTAGAGTGTAGGTACCCAAAGGCATAACCTGTGTGAGTACAGCTTTAGATAAAAGATATAAGAAAAGGAAATTTGTCGTTTGACCCATTATCAACTATTAAACATTTCAAGATTTCACATCGGTTCCCATATCATTTCAATCTTAAAACCTTCAAAAATTCTATAACGCAAAATTTTACTTTCCATTTCGTTGTGTTCGTACTAATGTTTAAATTTAGTTATTTTTTAAAAATTTAACGATGAAAATAAACGAAGACCAAATGCAAACACGTTTACTTCATTCTCGTTCTCATGAGCTCAAAAGGAGTCAGTTAATTCAATTGTTGAAATATTTTCAGAAGATAGACTCACTGTTTTCTGCGGTATACTGGAAAAAATTACTAATTTTGAAGTACCCATTAATGTACAACAAAATAGTAATAATCAGTTCTGGATGGTTGGAAACGCAGATATTATCGCCCTGCAATTTTTTTTACGCAATTCGGGATAATAAATTAGACATATTTTTGAGAGAAAAAAATTTATTCATTAAGGTACCATCAGCATGTGGGTGGGTTAATATATGATATTGCTTTTCCATCAAAGAAGAGCTTGGAAAACACTAATTCCATCGTTAACATTTATTCAAAAAGTATTATGAAACAGTTATTTAGCAGCTGCAGTTGTTGGAGCCGCAGTGGTAGGAGCGGCTGTGGCAGGAGGGGCTGAGGACGGAGGACCACCTAAAAAATAAATTATCTCAGATTCAGAGGGACAGAGAACATTTGTATATCAAAAAATATTTTTTCATTTCAATTGAGCTCGTTTAAAGCCATTTATATTTTGTCTGAAATTTTTATAGAAAATCAAAAGACAATTCGAATGAGGTATCACTCATCCCCCCATAACATTTAAAAAAAATCTGTCAAAATGGCAGCCATTTTGAAGGGTAGACATTTTTTATTACCGTCAAAAAGTAGCTTATAACACACCATTTCACAAAAAAAAATTCAAAAGAAAATTCCACTCAGTTCAAAAGTTAACAGGGGGGGGGGGTTACTTTATGGACACACCGTATATTCATTCAATACTGATGGCATATATATTTTATGTTATAATTATAATTTCTACAATAATTATTGTTACTCACGTCCTTGCCCATTTCCTCCATTGCAGTTTGCTACTTTTTGATTTCCATGAGATCCTGATAATAATCCAGCATATTTCATGAACGAGGGGGGATTTTTCGGAGATATTTGATTCGGATTGTGTGGTTTACACTCTCCTTCGATCTGTAAGAAACAACAAATCTTATGTCAATTTTTGGCGGCTCTTATCAACAATAAATGAATATAAAACCATAACAATTCATGTAAAATGTTTTGACGTCGAAAATGAATCGAAATTCTTTAACAAAATGACAAAATGTATGACTGCACTCAGAAATATATCAACATGATAACTAACTCACCATAAAAATTACCATAAGGCATAAGGCTAACATCGAACCGGCTGTTTTCATTTCTGTGGTACTAATTTCAATGAATTTTTCCACTGTAATTACAACCCTAGTATAAGTAGCATCAATTTATAGTTTTTAATTTTTTTTTTTTATAAAAAAAGTTCTTTGTCAATCTGAATCAGTATATTACATTTCCGGTAATTTTTCACAGTTAATATTTGGAAATCATACGAATTATGTCCATCCAACCAGAGTATAACAAAATTATGATGAATATAATTATAATCCAATCGATTCCAGCTTAGTCGAGGAGCTCTCCATATGTATATATATATACTTATAATTTCAAAAATATGTGAGAATTGAAACAAACATTTGTGAAATGCTCAACAAAGATATAAAACATAGATAATAGTCTTGAATCAAGTTAAAGTAAAAACCTTCACGTTTCGACCTATTATTTTCGTTTTTTATATAAGTATTCCTTATTGGTTAGATATCTGATTACACGAAGATTCCCAAACAACAAACACTTAAGAATATACTGGAGTTGTATCCCAGCACCCAGCACATATCTGTTATTTTTGATACCTCGACATGTGTTTCAATCACCAAGTGGCCATCTTTAAGATGGAAGATTAAAGTTTAACCTTCTCTCTTGAAGATGATTACTTAATGATCGAAACACGTGCCGAGGTGTTAAAAATAGCGATTTGGTGTATAGAGATACAACTACAGTAAACTCATTATTACATCATTTTAGGGCGTATTTTCAACCCCATGGGAAAATTATAAGTATTGGTCGTACAGTTCCTCCCTATTTTTGAATATTCTTTTGAATTTGAAAAATGTCGAGATATTTTCAAAAAACCAAACCCCATTTTTTTTTTTTCAGTTATTTGTGTAACTTTTGCAATTGTTGCAAGCGGCATTTGATTTTTTTTTCCAAATCGAATGACACCTCGTTTATATTTTTCGGATGCGGCGAAAGAAGTTTGATCTGAAAAGCACTTGTTGATCAGAAAATAGTTACACTGGCCACTGTGAGATCGGCCTTTCTAAAGAAAGACATGCCTGGGTCCAGTTGTCAGTAAAGAAATGGTCGAGTTGATAGCAGCCATGTGAAACGTTAGGTGGAAGACTGTTAGCTTTTGCATGCAAGAAGTATTTTTCGAAGGATATCTAGTGACCGTTGTGTTATCCCATGATATTATCTAAGCTTGCTGCTGTATGGTAGAATTGAAATGAGCCGTTGAGATGACGTAACACATCTTGGTCCTCATAATTTTTTTTGTTTTGTGTGGAAGTGGGTAAATTCGTTTAGGTATGTTATTCAGTCTTTTTTAATGTTGTTATTGCCATTTTGTTCTTAGCAAAAGTTTTTTTATTGATCAATAATTAAGTCATTTGCTGAATCATTTGAATACGACGTTTCCACCGGTTATTGGAATAGTTCAAAGTAGTTTGATCTCATTCGATTGGTATGGGTTTTTCACTATGGGATTAGTAAAATCGCGGGGGGACTAGAGGCACTTGGAAATATTTTAATTATAACCCTAATCCGTTATTATATTACTGGTTTTTGACTCACAGGATTTTTAGATAGGCCTGGAGATTTCTTTCTGAAGGCTTTACATTCTAGTTGTCAGATATTTTTTTGGACGCTGCAGATTCTATAGACTCAGACTGAAAATATTGTTGGGGGTTCATATTCAAGATCTTAGCTGGAAGAACAAAGTCAGTATATCCATATAAAACCACAACTGTTTGATTTGGTTTGAGTGAAATATCCAGGTACAATCATTGATTTTGTGAGATATCTGTAGAAAACCAGTAACGTCAGTGAAAAGCGCACAATTTGGCAAGAAGGTAACCTGTGAAAATTTAACCATCAGCTGATGTTCTGATGTGATTTTAAGTAAGTTATACTTTCCGTACGTTATAATCTCTCAAGAAACTTCCCTCCTCGTATAAGAAAATGATTTACACATAAGGGACCATGTAGTTGAACGTTAGAAACTATTGAACTGAATAATATTTCACTCAGCATTATTCTTGGTAACCATAAATGTACTATTTATTTCAAATTTAATGTGATATACGGTGGAAATTCTGGGATTTGGCTTCTCCTTTTTCCGGTTTCCTAGTTCTTTATGGAGAAGGTATTAATCCATTCTGCTGCGGAAGAAAAGACACGTCTAGCCTGTTTATTACCTTCAGTCTTAGTGAACTTGTGGAAGATTGTAGCTTCACAATATGCCAAATGCTGTGCCCAAGCATCACCGAAATGAAACTAGGGGATAACATCATCCAAATAAGCACAACCCGAGGTTGTAGCGAGAAGGTATAAGTACTATCACCCTTGAAGAAAAGCCTCAGTTGGACGGATTACTGGGTACTTACTATAGATATGCTAACGATATAGTCATGGCAAAAAGTAAGTTTAAAATAGCCCTCCACGATCTTCACCTCGATGCAAACGAATAAACCTATAGAGTGTCAATTCTTGGCCTGGAGAGTCGTTAGTGTTCTATGCTAATAATAATTTGTCTTTATTCCTACTCTATCCGGAGATAATAGCGACTGAATCAAGAAATAATCTGACAAACCTACTAAACATACTACTAAGAATGGTGAAAAACACAATACAATAGATCCCAGCAGTTATCAATGTTAAGAAATACCCCAAGGGTGAACCATGATGTTTTGAAAACTTTTAGAGTTTGAGAAAATGTTTAATTACAAGGGATATAAATGTCAAATATCTAATTGAAATTTATATAAAAATATACAGTGAAAACATGGACACAACCCACCAACTAGCAATGGTGCAAGTCAGTGATACTATGAGCAGGACTTATAGAAATGGATATACCTACGCATCTCCGCTCACAAGTGATCCCAGAACAACTGGGGATAAACACGAGTGATTATTCGCGAAATGCGTTCCCGCTAGATGGCGTTCAGAATTTAAGCGTGAAACAGTATAATGGTGATCAGCACCCGGATTCCGAACTCTCGATTCGAGTCGAGACGATATATACCTCTTCAACTAATAGCATGTAAAGAAAGAAGATGAATATATCGTTTCGACTCGAATCGAGAGTTCGGAATCTGGGTGCAGCTGCAAAATTCCATAAAAGACTATGGTGATTAATTTAATTCTTTTTCAAATTTGAATAAATTGTTGAAGATGCCAAAAGTTGAAATGAGTTTATCATACATTTTCACCTACACAGGTAGTTTTTAGTATTTTTATAACTCTCTGTGTTCAACTACAAAATAATATAAATGAACTTTGCATTCAGCATTGGAGCACTGAGCAAATGCACCTGTTGATGGCAATGACTTTGAATACTAGTTACAGGTGGTCATTCCCTGGATAATATTCAATTCTTGATTGCAATTAGCACTTGCAAGTGCAAGTGCAAGTGCTAATTGCAAGATCATAATTTATATATAGAAATAAAATAAAAACACCCCTTGCTAACAGATATCCACCCGATTGCCTCCATACCTAAATAGGGAGTCACAATATGATTGTTTTTTATATATTATTGTTTATTTTTTCGTGTAAGAACCACTTTATAATTAACTGTTGATCATTAAAACTGGTCTCACAGCATAAGTGAGTGTAAATCCGGCGCTGCATCCACAGAGGCTTCAAACGGCAGGTGACTGTTCATTATTCATAATGTTATCATTATTAACATTATTGCGTGACGTTTTCAACGCCCATTTGGTTGCGCACCAACACTTGCAATTATAAATTCTGAATCATTTCAGTAAGTTCCTGTAATTTTCCAATTGCTTTGAAAATCGTTTCCGCCCTAACACAATATTCAATTTCAATACACAAACACAAAAAGTTAATGAAATAATTTGTTCTGGAGAATTATTGGAAATTAAGTAGACGAGTAAATCGCCATTTTCATATATTATCACTAGGTTTTGTAGATATATACGTAGAATTTCGTAAACCAACTGATCCTCCACTATTACTATCTGGGAAACGGAGAGACCTACAAGGTCGTTCAAATGGGACAAAAGTTTCATATTTTGGAAAGCAATAATAAGCTTTTTTCAGATCTTAAATAATAATGGTTGTTTTTGAGATATTCGCCAAAAACTAAATTAGTCGAATTTCGTTTTTTGGCCCTAGCGCCTCCATTTCGAATGATATAAGAAAACGCCAGGGGAACTTTCAATAATGTTTCAAATTTGTTATAATCTGATGTAAACCAATTTTCAACTTTATTTTTTCAAATACGGACTTCAAGTTTTTTTCATCGATTTTTGTAGCCACTTCCATAACAAATTCAGCCATGTATTACAATACATGTGTTTCTCGACGTTTTTTCCCGAAAAAAAAAACCATCAATATTTGGTCATACAATTCCCGTCCGTCTAGTCTCAAAAAAAAGTCAGAGGAACTTTCTATACTGTTTCATATTTGTTATAATCTTATATGAACCAATTTTTCGAATTCGACGTTTAGTTCATTAAATTCCATCGTCAACTTTATTGTTTTATACAACAATATGGCAGTGAATTTTAACAGGGACGCCACTAATGAGAATTAAGAAAACCTTTATCATGGGAGAAATGTACTTTCATGTGAACTTTGCTCAAGCGGTGTTAGAGATATTGGGGAAGAACTGATATTTTTATTAAACTTCAACACCCTGTATCTCAGAAATAACGCGGTTGCGGACCTATGTTCATATGAAGAATTCTTTTTATAATTCTTCAAGGATTATCGCCCTTTCGGATCAGCATTCAATTATGAAACAATATGGGCCTCTAGTTTTTTTCATCAAATTTAGTTGCCAGTTTGAAAGTGGCTACAAAAATCGATGAAAAAAACTAGAGCTCCGTATTTAAAGAAATAAAGTTGATGATGGAATCTAATGAACGAAACGTCGCAGTGAAAATTGTTTCATATCAGATTATAACAAATGTGAAACATTATTGAAAGTTCCCCTGACGTTTTCTTATATCATTGGAAATGGAGGCGGTAGAGCCAAAAAACGAAATTCGACTAATTTTGTTTTTGGCGAATATCTCAAAAACAACCATTGATATTTAAGATTTGAAAGAACTTAATTATTGCTCCCCAAAATATGAAACTTTTGTCCCATTTAAACGACCTTGTAGGTCTCTCCGTTTCCGAGATAGCAATAGTGGGATCACCTAAAAAAAACGGCCTGTATAGATTTTTAAATTTCAGCTTACATACGATCGAAGATTCTGTAATTTTCGGAATAGATTGTTAAAACCAATGGGAGTTGAATTTGAATTTTTGAAGTTGGTGATTTTAGGAAAACACTACATCAGGCAAAGAATACCAAAATTTTGTCGTTCGAAAAAAAAAATTTGAAAACACTCTTTCATTTAAAAACTAGGGAACTAATGAGTAAAAAATGATATGTATTGTTTGAAAAAAAAAAAAAATAAATAAAACACTTAATTGCTTGAGGCTTCATATCAAGTGTAATTACATTCCGCGTCTTAATCGTTTGAAAAAATATTTGATTTTTTTTACATATACATAATATTACTTTTCACCTTTTAGTTCACTGGTTTATAAAAAAAACTTGTTTTTATGAAGTTTTCTTATGTTTATTTCATATTGTAGTTTTTAGCGTTATAATTTCATTAATTATCTGTAGTTGTCCCAGTTACGCAGAGTACGTTAGTGGCATTGGTATATTTGTTACCCGTTGCCATCCAGCTTCTAGGTCCTAACCCATTCATGATATAATTAATCGATAGAGCATTTTTTTGTAACAAGAATACGATTAGGAAACCGACTGTGCCATCACATGAGAGACAGTGCGTAGTTATATTTTGTTATATTTTGGACACGCAACTGTCATTTACTGATTTTTTATAAAAATTTAATTCCAAAAAAACTTTCTTCCTATCCGTATAGAAAGTACACACTTTCCTTCCTCAAATCAGGGAGAAAACTCATATTTTTCCTCCCTAGGAAAAAACGATTGACAATTCATTCAAAATAGGCAAATGATATTGCCTATGAGAAAATTAACACTGAATCTCAATCCCAAATGGATAAGCTATCCAAATATCCAATAATTTATATCTCTAACAGAAGAAAAAACCCGGTACCTTCAGTTTGCTAGTCAGCGTCGCTACGCCATCAGAGTAATTTAGATTGGTATGAATTAATTTTGTATACTTTCCATCATGCAATTATAGAGTAATTCAGATGGGTATTGAATTAATTTTGTATACTTTACAACATGCAACTATAGGTCCGTTTTAAACAAAAGCAATTGAGATGCATTTCATATTTACAAAAAAAGGTTTATTAAGTGGGTAGGAGGAAAAATCATATGTATTACATGGGAGTAAAATGCCTTTTCCTCCCTTGTATGTTTACTGCAAACTACATCCTGCGGAAGGAAAAGTGGCCCTTTTCTCCCTTGTGATAGCTAGCTATTTCTTTAGTGTTTTGCTTAAAAACTGAAAACTAATGTGGTTGCTCAAATGGGAAGAATTGTAGAGAATTGAAATACAAACAAAATGATTTTTGTACGAACCGATCGAATTATTATTAACCGAGAAAAAATGGAAAATTCGGAAAATTTTGCGATTTTAAAAATTCACAACTCCACCATTTTTCAATTTATAGAGTTGGCCCTTCTCACGAACGTATTGAATAATGCGTACTTTATTTTGGCGCAAAACAGGCGCTGTCGGTTTGGGAACAATTGCAATTTTTTTTGCATCTTGCAGCGTGCCTGGCTGCTATAATTATAGTCCGATTTCAATGTCTCAAACAGATTTTGGAAGTAAAAGTATAGTACTACAACATGTGTATTCTGATTTCTCGGTTTAAAGCCGCAAAATGAGTGAAAAGCGGTCGCCTAGAGGGAGAGACCGAGAGGTGAGGGGAGGTGTATTGTAAAGATTTTTTGTAAGCTTTTTTTCACCCATCTCTCGGCATTGTAACGAGATATGAGAATGTACGTTCTGTAGTGTACTTCAACTTTCAAAATCTGTTCGAGATATTGAAATTGGACTATCACTAGAGCATGCAGACACGCTGCAAGATAGTGCAAAAAAATCAAATTGCATTTTAGTTCGAAAATATGAATAGGAAATTCATATTTTCGAACTAAAATCAAACTGCTCATGACAGGTCTATGCCAAAAAATAATTTTCAAAGTGTCACCGCAGAAGAAATGTTTCTCTCATATCCATCCCTGATGTGTATGCTTCTGAAGAGCCTGTTTTATTTCAATCCTATATCAATCCTCCTGAAGAGCTTGGCAAAGCGAAATAGATTTTTGTCGACCAAAATGTATTGGGGATTAAATGCGAGAGAAGCGAACCTTGCTTCAATGAAATGAACGATTTCTGTGAGTGATATTTTTTAATAACATTCTCCTCATCTAATTTATTTAATGATTTGTTCAAGGAAAACTAGAAAGAATTAAAAAAGTCAGCTATCTGAATGAAAATTCAAATTTTCACTTTCAGATTTTTTCTTTCCTTTTCAGTTAGAGTCTTTTCACAATATCTATCAGATGTAGTTCAATGTCCAGCGTGGCTTGTGCCGGGGAAGTAGTTGTTTTCTGTTAGATATTACAAATAAGTCACATTTTTCATTTTTCAATTTTCATGGAGAATGTTCCCCTTTTCATCAAATTGCAATTGTGCCAAAACTAATTACTATTAGTTTTGACAGCGCTTGGTTTGCGCACCAATGAAGTACACATGATTCACTACTTTCTAGAATTTTTCGGGTTTTCCATTTTTTCTCCATTACTAATTATTCGATTGATTCGTTCAAAGTCCCATTTTGTTCGTATTTCAATTCTTCGAAATTCTCATCAGAGCAAACAGGTTGCTGTATTAGTTTTTATTTTATAACAAAAAACTGCAAAAAATACGTTTTTTGTATTTAAATGTTTATAACAAATTAATAAATGACAGTTGCGAGTCCAAAACATAACAAAATGTAACTACGGAGTGTCTAATCGCATTTTTGATAAAAAGTCACTCATTTTTATACTCTATTCATTGGTGTAAGTGGATACAAACATACAGTTTAATTTTTCCGGATATTTCCAATCGATTCAGACGAAGAGCTCCCAGAAGCAGTTTTAAATTCCGCAGATTAGGTAAATTCAGACCTGTTACCTAGTAAATCATGGGAAAGATACGAACAGCAATACAACCAATTTTTAAACTGGCGTCAGGAAATAGTTACTTACCTAACGAGTGCGGAAAGTAGTACTTTTCCGCACGCGACGGCAGTTGCAGGAACGGCGAGTGTTTTTGTCCATCTTATTTACGAAAAAAATAGGGTTTTAATAAACGAGATTTTATAATAATTCTACAAAGGACTCATAAGACAGAATATTTACATATATCATTTAGTTAGTCCTAAATATCAACAATACGAAAATCGTGCGGAAAAGTATCTTTTCAGCACTAGTGCAGAAAAGTAACGTTTGCACACGATTTTAAAGCGTATGGAAAAGTACAACTTTCAAAACGAAAAATCGCGCGGAAAAGTTACTTTTCTGCACGCGGAGTTCGGGCAAGCCGTCAAGGGTGGAAAAAACATTTTCCACAAGAGTTAGGTACAATGTTTTTCCTACGAGTGTTTTTGTCCATCAAACTTATGAAAAAAAAAAAGGTTTTTAATGAACAAGATTTTATAATAATGCTACAAAATGACACATAAGACAGAATAGTTACAGAGATAATAGATCATTTAGTTAGTTTTAAATATCCTTTTTTTCAACAATACAAACAACGTGCAAAAAAGTAATTTTTCAGCACTAGTGCATAAAAGAAATACTCGAATGTTTTTGGTTCCTAAGTTTAAAATGTCCCGCAGGAGGGACAAAATGACTCTATAGGTATTAATTTAAGAAAAAAGTTTTTATATCGATTAGATTTCACTATGGTTTTCAGAAAAACAGTTTCTATTTTTCATGATACACAAATGCGTGTTGAAGTTGCAATCCTCCATTTTGGGCATTTAATTTTTTTCAGGTATTGCCAAGTGGTGGTATCCATCATATCTCGAATTGGGCAGAAGTGATATTTTTCTTTTCTTTTCCTTCGGGCCAATATCATCTACATCTGCACTGGATCGACCACGTGTTGGTGCAGCTTTGTTCAAAATAAGACTCTCTTCCACACTTTCCCAGTTTGTCTTCTCTAGGAGTAGCTCATCAGTTAGTTTTGACTTTCTGAAAATTGATTTTGATTGAAACGAAATTTACAAACAACTCAAATAAGGCGCTAAAATCAAAACATATAATAAAAAGGACACGCATTTATACACCAAAATTCAGAGTCATGAAATCATATATCATATCATATGTATTTTTCTTACCTGCCGTCGATTTTTACAAAAATTAACATATTAGTAATTCAGTGAAACAGCACTTTGGATTATAGGAGTTCGAGTGTTGGTCAGCATGCGCTAACAAGTCACCTTATTCGTCGTTTTGAAATATTTCAAATAGAGCTAAGAGATGTCGCTGCCATATCTACCCGACATGTAAACTTCCCATGTCCCAAGAGGGACATTATAGCTGAAAGGACTGGGCCAGATTGCTCAGGTTAGGTGTGTGTCTTTTAATTCCGAGCGAAAAACATGATACACATTCGAAAAAGTACCCTGAGGTAAACAGCCAAGTATCCCAAACTTCTGTTTCAAATGCCACCCTGTATATTTCTCTATGCTCTCTTATTGGTCGTATTCCTTTTCTACTTGGCTGTTGAATCGCTTTTTATTGAAAGTCATTGAATTGGCTGTGACATGAATTCAATAATAATAATGATAATAATACTTTATTCACACATTGCTTTGTATACATATGATACGACAAATATTATATGCTCGAATATATGTGAATAGGCGAAGTGTCACTGTAGAATCAGTGTTTTTCAACTCAACCGCCCAAAAATCCAATGATCATTAGTTAGCCCATAAAATTTGAAAAATAGTGATACTCTCAAAACCTAAAGGCTACCAATGCTTTTTTGATAAAAAAAAAAACATTCGAGAATAACTCACGATACTGTATACCCCTCAGATCAATTATTGATCTGAGGTATACCCTTAGATAGGAGCATAAATTAACATATTTTTATTTTGCTGGAAATTGCTAGAACAAACGTTACATACAAGAAATTCTTAGATTAAACTTTATCGGATCTCAACCTCAATGAAACGGTCGAGCGCTTGGAACTTTTCCAAAGAGCATCTTTTCTGCAAGTTTTTGAGCGAAGTATCACTGATAAGGCGGACTGTTCTGTTCTGTTAGAAATCTGAAACAAAGCAGTTTCAAATGAAATAATCAGAATTGAAAATCTATAGATACAGTGTGACCCACTTAAGACCACCCTTATAAAATCTGCATTTTCCAACCGATTGGAATGATTTTTTTTCATTAGGTAGATATTCAAATTTCAATTTCATGAATAAATCTCTATTTCCAAGGCCAACCAATCTGATTTTTTAAGGTGAAAAATCTAAAAAAATTACTAATGATTTTTTTTAGAAAAATGCTAACCACACCACTGGGATCGAGACATTTTCAAATAGTTCATAAGTGAATTACGTTGAAATGTGTCAATCAATAAAAAAATATGCCGTATAATCAACCCACCAATTCAATTTCAAAACTTTCATCAGAGTTTTGACTACACCACTGGATTCAGGGAATCCCGAAATATCACTGACTGTAATTTCATAGAAATGTGTTGATAAATGAAAAAAAATGATGATGTTAAATGATATTTTCCTGAAATTCCATTAACATATCTTTCAAATTTTATTATCTTATGATTTTATATTTATGAATTGATTTCGATGAAACTTTGACCAATGATATATCAAGACCTTCTGAATAGAATGGTGTATACCGAATTTTGATAAGTTTGATAAGTTCTGAAATTGAATTGGTGGGTTGATTAAACGGCATATTTTTCAAATTTCATTCCCTTATTTTTTTATTGATTGACGCATTTCACCTTAATTTACTTTTAAATTATTTGAAAATGTAGCGAATCCAGAGGAGTAGTCAGATTTTTTCTAAAAATATCTCTAGTAATTTTTTAGATTTTTTATGTAGAAAAATCGGATTAGTTTGCCCTGGAAATGGAGATTTATTCATGAAATTTGGTGCCATGGTTTTCATATTGGGTATGGTAGTTTCATGAGAGCGTAAAGAATAGCTTGCTATATGTTGAGAAAGCATTACAATTTCTCCTCTACACGCTCGAGGAAGGGATATCGACGTGAGCTGTTAATTCGTCGGGTGGGGTAACAGGAGAGGCGCGCAGTAGTGAGTCTCTTTTATTTATGTGGTATTATCATATCATTGCGTTCCTTGTTGCTCACGTAGATTTCTGTCTATACCCGAGATGAAAGGTTTCCGAGATACTGTAGAATCATAAGAATTATGAACTGATACTGCTGCTATTCATTGGCACTTGTAGAGGGAGTTTACCCGAAGACATAGCATGTGTGAGCATAGAGAACGGATATTCTTATTATTTGCATTGTGCTAACTGAAGCTTTATTTATACACTCTCGGAAATTTTTCATCTGGGGTGTAGACAGGCTTCTACGCGAGCAACAAGGAACGCAACATAAATAAGAGAGACGCACTACTGCGCGCCTCTCCTGTCAACGCGCCCGACAGCTCACGTCGATATCCCTCCCTCGAGCGTGTAGAGGAGAAATTTTAATGCTTTCTCAACATATAGCTATTCTTCACGCTCTCATAAAACCACCATACTCCATATGAAAACTTTCCGACACTGTATAGGTAATGAAACTTGCCGTATGAAACATCATTAATTGATAAACTCATCAAGATTTCATTTTCAGTTGCTGTTGTTGTTGGACGTGCAGTCGTAGGAGACGCAGTTGTAGGAGCGGCTGTGGGAGCAGGACCATCTAAAAATAATGTGTTGTATTTCGAAAACTTACAGTAGAAATTGATAGTTGCTGGATTCGAACCATCCAACGTGTTAGGTCACTTGTTCACAATTTCAATGCCTAAGTTACTACCCTATTATGACTACGTTTATCTCACAACTTTGGATCCGCTCAAAATGAGTTTGACTTGACTGGTTCCGATCCATGTAATCGATATCGTGGCCGGAAAAAATCGCAAAGGAAATAAACGAACAGAAAAAAGCGCAATGTTACAAAAGCCCCCAAGAAATATCTGCACGTGGAAAGTTGCACACATGGATCAAATCGCACAAGGCAAAAACCTCTCGTATATAAATGTGCACACAGAAAAAACAGCAATTGAAAAAAACGCTCAAATACCAAGAAACTAAAGTGCCGTTTTTACGTTCATGCAATTTGCGCAAATTGACTTGTGCATACTAATTTGCGCAAGTAAATTGTTCCATGAAAACCAAAATCGTGCACTTGCACAAGCCAGAAAGCTTGACTTGAGTAAAATCTGGCCGGTCAGATAATTTGCATGTGGTTGGCGCAAATGCTTGAACGTGTAAACAACACTCAAACTCTACGGATGCCGTTCGCATGCGCAGAAGCTTGAGGTCTTCATATGTTTTACCCGTTACCAAAAACCTCAAAGTTGCGGATAATCGTTCATGTGGTGTAATGGAACGTTTCATAACAGTATAATTTTTTTTTATTAATGGTGTGATCATATCCAATAAATGCTGGTATGTTGTCTAGTCCATACGCAGGTAATTGCGAAAATCGTCGGGTTCATTGGTTAATTCTCTAATTAAATTAATAGGAGAGTAAGTGGCTCTCTTTTCAATCCAAGTTTTCTGCGGTTTTCTTGGCTTTTTCTTTTTTGACACTTTTTTTAATATCAAACAAACACCAGCTAGAGCATATAATTCGTCTTGATCCATTTGTTATTATTTCTATTATTCAGATTATCAGAATTCTTTCGCTCTCACACTCGACAATCGTGCGAATAGACTGAACGTGTGAATAGAATACAACGACTCAGTTCATTTGCGCAAATTGAAATGCACAAGTCTGCTTGTGCAAATTGCATGGACGTAAAAACGGACCATAATTCATGCGTTTTCAACTTGCAAGCTAACTTAGCTTGCTCAGGTTAGGTTTGTGTGTCAATCGCGATCGAAAAACTAATTCACGCATTTTCGACTCGCAAGCTAGGTTAGCTTGCTCACGTTAGGTTTGTATGTCATTCGCGAGCGAATAACTAATCCACGCATTTTCGGCTCGCAAGCTAGGTTGGCTTGCTCAGGTTAGGTTTGTGTGTCAATCGCGAGCGAAAAACTAATTCACGCATTTTCGATTCGCAAGCTAGGTTAGCTTGCTCAGGTTAGGTTTGTATGTCAATCGCGAGCGAAAAACGAATCCACACATTTTCGAGTCGCAAGCTAGGTTAGCTAGCTCAGGTTAGGTTTGTGTGTCAATCGCGAACGAAAAACTAATTCACGCATTTTCGACTCGCAAGCTAGGTTAGCTTGCTCAGGTTAGGTTTGTATGTCATTCGCGAGCAAATAACTAATCCACGCATTTTCGGCTCGCAAGCTAGGTTAGCTTGCTCAGGTTAGGTTTGTGTGTCAATCGCGAGCGAAAAACCAATTTACGTATATTTGACTCGCAAGCTAGGTTAGCTTGCTCAGGTTAGGTTTGTATGTCAATCGCGAGCGAAAAACTAATCCCCACATTTTCGACTCGCAAGCTAGGTTAGCTTGCTCAGGTTAGGTTTGTATGTCATTCGCGAGCGAAAAACTAATCCACGCATTTTCGACTCGCAAGCTAGGTTAGCTTGCTCAGGTTAGGTTTGTATGTCATTCGCGAGCGAAAAACTAATTCACACTTTTTCGATTCGCAAGATAGGTTAGCTTGCTCAGGTTAGGTTTGTATGTCAATCGCGAGCGAAAATCGAATCCACACATTTTCGAGTCGCAAGCTAGGTTAGCTAGCTCAGGTTAGGTTTGTGTGTCAATCGCGAGCGAAAAACTAATCCACGCATTTTTGACTCGCAAGCTAGGTTAGCTTGCTCAGGTTAGGTTTGTATGTCATTCGCGAGCGAATAACTAATCCACGCATTTTCGGCTCGCAAGCTAGGTTAGCTTGCTCAGGTTAGGTTTGTGTGTCAATCGCGAACGAAAAACTAATTCACGCATTTTCGACTCGCAAGCTAGGTTAGCTTGCTCAGGTTAGGTTTGTATGTCAATAGCGAGCGAAAAACTAATCCCCACATTTTCGACTCGCAAGCTAGGTTAGCTTGCTCAGGTTAGGTTTGTATGTCAATCGCGAGCGAAAAACTAATCCCCACATTTTCGACTCGCAAGCTAGGTTAGCTTGCTCAGGTTAGGTTTGTGTGTCAATCGCGAGCGAAAAACTAATTCACGTATATTTGACTCGCAAGCTAGGTTAGCTTGCTCAGGTTAGGTTTGTATGTCAATCGCGAGCGAAAAACTAATTCACGCATTTTTGACTCGTAAGCTAGGTTAGCTAGCTCAGGTTAGGTTTGTGTATTAATCGCGAGCGAAAAACTAATCCACGCATTTTCGACTCGCAAGCTAGGTTAGCTTGCTCAGGTTAGGTTTGTATGTCATTCGCGAGCGAAAAACTAATCCACGCATTTTCGACTCGCAAGCTAGGTTAGCTTGCTCAGGTTAGGTTTGTATGTCATTCGCGAGCGAAAAACTAATCCACGCATTTTCGGCTCGCAAGCTAGGTTAGCTTGCTCAGGTTAGGTTTGTGTGTCAATCGCGAGCGAAAAACTAATTCATGCATTTTCGACTCGCAGGCTAGGTTAGCTTGCTCAGATTAGGTTTGTGTGTAAATTGCGAACGAAAAAACACATGATCTATTTTCGGCAATTGATCATTTTGAGAACTGAGTATTTATTTCGGCGAATGGCCGAATTTTTTTGTTGTTTTCTATTTTTTTATGTGCGCATTTATATACGAGAGGTTTTTGCCATGTGCGATTTAATCCATTTGAGGAACTTTCCACGTGCGGATATATCTTGTGAGCTTTTGTAAGATTGCGCTTTTTTCTGAGCGTTTATTTCATTTGCGTTTTTTTCAATTTCGCTTTTTTCCTAGATTCAATCGGTATATACAGTTTTTGGATTGGATTGAACCCCTCAAGTCAATTCCCTAAAATATAGGATTGGACCCAACCGATCGCCTTGAAGAGAAGTGAAATTACGAGATAAACGAGTTAAAAATTGACAGATGTCAGGTAAAAGTAGCAAAATTCAGATTGATTGTTTATCGTCTGAATTGTCTGTGATCGGATGAGTTTCTCTTTCTCAAAATGAAGAACAAAATAACAATATAGAAAAAGAACGCATTGTCCAAAGAAGAGAGCAGTTTTTTCATTCAACTGATTAAGGAAAAACATTTTTTGGGATACATGGATGAGGAAAGGATTAGGGTTTCGCATATTTTCAACAACCATTCGTAAATTAATTCGCAGAATACAAGAAATTTTACGTTACGAAATTCAACATATTGCTGTAAAGTTCGATTTTTCAGTCACATTGCAGCATAGGATTCCTGGATCCACTTATATATTGCGACATAATCTGAAGGGTCGTTTAACTTCACTCAATACTATCGAATATGAAGCGGATAGAGGCCGTCGAGATAAACGTAGTCTAATGAATATTTTATTGGTCCTAGAACACATCGACACCAATTTTAGTACCAATACTGATTTTTTCTGGAAAGTTTCCAGTTTTGAGAAACCCAATTTATATCATTTCTCTCAGTAGAAACGTCGAAAGATACTGTTGTAAAAATGTAAACATCTATTGAATGGAATAGAAAACTTTTTTTTTTTCATTTATTTTCCTATCATCTCATGTATTTCTATACGTAGGGTATGTTTTACATAAAGTTACAGATTTATTTTTAATTTTCTCGGGTTTGGTTCGCTTTTTAGTGAATCAGGCAGGAAGCTGAAGAGTTTTGGACCTAGGTAATGTAGGTAATAAAGAATAGTTGTCTCGGGTTGAATATTGTAGTTCCTGAGTAGAGAAGATCGCTGGGGTACTTGTAGCTTTTTTTAGGATAAATCGCACGCCTTTGAATGACTTCAAGGGATCGTAGATGTGTTTTTGATACTCCTCCTCAACCAATTATGCCGTAGTTCAAGTGGGGTTGTACCAAATTTTATACAAAATATTTTTTTGTTTATGGTTGAGGATGTTAATTTTTTTTTGAATTTGTACAAAATGTATCGTAGTTTCTTCACAAGATGTAATATATGTTGATCCCATCTTAAATAGTTATCTAAAATTATGCCTAAGTACTTGATTTTTGTGACAGGTCTAATGACGGCCATGTCGGATATTGCTATCATATTCTGGAATGGATATATCGTAGCTACTGGTAGGTAGTACGTTTTTTCAAAATTAATTGATAAAAGTCTATTGTATCTATATGATATTTATTCATTCAACACCGAAGGTACAAATCTCTCATATTATAATTTCACACTATTATTATTGATACTCACCCCTTTGCCCACCTAGTCTATGGCAGTTTGCTACTTTTCCATTTTCATGAGATCCTGCTACTAATCTAGCATATTGCATGAATGACGTGGGAATTTTTGGGGATATTTGATTTGGATTCTGTGGTTTACATTCTCCTTCTAACTGTAAAAAACAATAAATCTAAACTTGTTATTGGTACGTAGGCGTAGAGCGGACATGCGATTTTTTTTCTTAATTTCGAGTTTAAAATCGAAATTAGTGTTAATTTCGAGTTACAACTTATTACACAGGGTGATTCCAAATTTGATGTAAATATTTCAAGGGCGTATTGTTGGGATCAAAATAAGACTTTTTCTTCAAATCAACATGTGTCCTAAAATGCACCCCCTCCGAGCTACAGCCCCTGTAAGTTAGAGCTGGTCCAATAGCTTGGCCACCACGTTCCCCGGATTGCACCCCATTAGACTTTTTTATGGGGATATGTGAAAAGTGCTGTTTATGATGCTGGGCCCGTGCATTCGGTTGAGGACCTCCGTCAACGCATCATTAATGCTTTCCAAAACATAAGAACCACTCCTGGGATTTTAGAACGTTTTCGACGTTCTATGCAAAGAAGAATGGAAAGTTGTATAGCAGCAAGGGGAGGACATTTTCAACATTTGTTATGAGATTATTAATTATTTAATTACCAAATAAATGTTTTGTTAGTTTGATATTGTGAAAGTACCCCCCTTTCGTTGATTACGATTTTCTGGCAAACGGTTAGTTGTATGACAAAAATGCAAGACACCGAATTCTTAGTTTTTTTTATGGCCAATAAGATTATGCTATTGGAATTCGGAGTTTCTCTTTTTGAACATAAAAATTGGGCCAATAAAAGTGTGGACCCCCCTCCAACTCCCCCAAAACTGGGTTTACATAATTTTTGATGCAAAAAAATAATAGAGTGCCTAAAAAATAGGGATATGCCAATTTTCAGAAGATACGATTCATTATTATAGTCACAGTTTTAGATAATCTTGTTTTTTTCCTAACTTACAGGGGCTGTAGCTCTGAGGGGGTGCATTTTAGGACACATGTTGATTTGAAGAAAAAGTCTTATTTTGATCCCAACAATACGCCCTTGAAATATTTACATCGAATTTTGAATCACCCTGTATAAGGGTACGTTGGGATTATTATTCATTGTTTCTTTCTAACGACAACATAGTCAAATAAAATTATATTCGTAACATTTGAAATTCACCAATTAACATAATTATTGTTATTTCCATCAACCAGTTGCCTCTGCTGGGAACACAAGAGCCGCGGTCACTCGGATGTTAATTTATATAGAAATATATGGTGATATATTGTCTACCATGTATTCCTATATACATGTATATAAATTAAGCAAATATTCATTTAGATATATTTGAGATATGAGAATTTAAGTGATATAATGTCCGTAATTTTACTGCAAATGCAATTATAATTTTTGGGAAAATAAAATGTATTCTGTAGATCGTTCATCTTGGCTACATGGTAAACGTTACAGAGGAGAGAGTGAAGAGTAATTATAGATTAATCGACTTACCTAAGGAAGATCAATCTAAATTACTCTGGATCAGTAACGTTTACCACACTCCATCGCTCCCCCACTATAATGCCCAAAACATGAACGATCTACTTACTTTTCTCCCACTATACAAAGTAATGGTTGATTCATTGAGATATGGAGCAAGAAAAGAGTTTTTTGCTTATCTCTTTAAAAAAAGTGTGCAGTTCGTATCCAAGCATTGTATACTACATGGTAAATGTTACAGATCTAGAGTTCAAGTAATTTAGATTGATCTTCTTTAGGCAAGTCGAATAATCTATTAATCATTGATATAAAATGTTTTGATGTGGAAAATAAAATGAAATTCTTCCACAGAGTGGCAGAATGGAAGACTGCACTCATCAGACTTTGAGAAATATATATATATATATACAGTGCGGCTTTTAATAGTCCCCCCCCCCCTGTTAACTTTTGAACGGTTCGACGTAGAAAAATAAATAAAAAATCGTTTCGAGGGTTTCACCAATACTACCTTTTGAAATAAAAAATATGGTAATTGCCCAAAAGGGGGCGCGGGGGAGCCCATCATCTCAAAATTTTTAAATGGCATGGGGGGTCGAGTGGCACATCATCGAAAAGTAAATTCCATTCTCTTTACAACTATCTAAATTTTTTTGAATTTCGTCAATATTTTTTTTGCAATTTAAAATCGAAATATCAAATATAAATGCGGATCTGAATACTACTCTACATACCTAGATAAATTTGAACGGTTTGATGTGGAACAATGAAACCAAAAATTTTTTGAAGTGTGTTACTAATACTACTTTTTCAGAGAAAAAACATTGCAATTACTCGACAGATGGTGCTAGAGTTACATTAACTTGAAAATTGTGAAAGGCATAAAAATCGAAATTGGGAAACAAATTATAAACAAAATTCAAAAATATTTAGATGATTGTAAAGAGAATTGAATTCTCTTTTCAACGATGTGCCACTTGACCCCCCATGCCATTTAAAAATTTTGAGTTGATGCCCCCCCCCGTGCCCCCTGTTGAGTAATAACCATATTTTTTATCTCAAAAAGTAGTATTAATAAAACCCTCGAAACGGATTTTTATTAATTTTTTTACGTCGAACTGTTCAAAAGTTAACAGGTGGGGGGGACTATTAAAAGCAGCACTGTATATACATATATAAAGTAACTCACCATTAAGAATACCATAAGACATGAAGCTAACATCAAACCGGCTGTTTCCATTTCTGTGGTGGTACTAATTTCAGAGAATTTTTCGACAGTAATTACACTTAGCATCAATTTATAGTTTCTTCATTTTTTTGATAAAAAAATTTCTTTGTCAATCTGAATCAATGTATTACATTTCCGGTAATTTTTCACAGTTAATATTTGGAAATCATACAAATTATAATATTCATTCACACTGCACATAGTATAAAAAATCCCATTCGATGCCAGATTAGTCGAGGAGCTCGCCAAATATACTTATAAATTCGGAAATATGGTTAATGAAAGAATCATTGGTGAAATGCTGAACAAAGATATAAACAAAGTTGATAATCTTGAATCAAGTTATGGGTGAAACCTTTCATGTTTCGACCTAGGATATTTTCGTTTTTTATATATTCTTTATTGGTTACACATCTGATTACACAAAGATTCCCAAACAACAAACATTTAAAGAATATACTGAAAACTAACTCAATTTTCAACAAAGGATAAAATTGCGCAAAATCTTTGTGTCGTTAATAACTACACAATACCAGGATGATCAGGTCTGTTAAGATATATATTGGAACTTTCCCGTGAATTATTTTCGTTGTTTGTGCTATTGCTGCTATGTTAACCATTCGACAAGATTTTTTTTCGTTCAAGTTATCGAAGTTAATTTCTATACGATTAAATGCATCAGCTGTCACATTATCTTCACCTTCCATCATATTCTTCCAACTTTTCACCACATAGATGAGGACGAAACTTTTGGACTCTCCAACAAATGGCTAGTAATCCTTTTACCACACTTCAACTTCATTCAGCTATCTATTGGCGAAAGCAACCAGCATACCATTGAATTTGACAAAATTGCCCCAATAGCTAAATTTGGTTACAAAATTAATATGTTGGATTCTGAATAATCGGGATATGCAAGAATTAGTGGTTGAATCAGTGCTGGTTTTAGCCAATGACATATTACGTGATATGCCATTGGTTTAATTGGTTCATATGATTTTTACATTCTACAAACCGTTTAGTTACATTTGAATCTTTTAGAATTGAAGATTGCTGTATACTATATAATATTTTCCCAAAATTAGGAGATATATCTCTAGAATGAATTGTGTATTCGAAAATTTTAAATAGTTTTGCACCTTGGTGGAATCGTTGTATAATTTTCATACTTGCATTGCAGTGATAATCTGATCCAATAATACTATTCATACTGTCACGTATTCAGTAACGGCCGGCGCCACCTAGGAGAGAATGGCAGTGGCGCGGATGACGGTTAGCACCATCTACGAACGAGTACGGGTGACATAAAGACTCCTAGACTGAAAGCGAATAGAAAAAGGTAAATATTTTCCGAAACGCCGCAAAGATCTGTTTACAGCTATGAATAGCGTGATACTCGCGCCTAAGAGGAGATTTGGATAGCAGACATAAATACTTAATAGTCCAGTGATTGTTATATAAATTAGTTGATTTGATTACAACATTGTATTCTGTATTTAGTGTCAAATGAATTACTTTAGAGTAAAATTGTGATAATTTACTGAAGTGGTGTAAAAAGTGGGATGAAGAGGACCTATGACATTAACGCAGATGCTGCAGCATTCAAGACCGGCGACCTAGTCTGGCTGTACAACCCCAAGCGTAGCCGTGGCTTCTTACCGAAATAGCAGAGTTCATGGGATCATACAAATAATAAATGACCTCGTCTACCGGATCCAAAAGCCACACCCCGAGAAGAACCTATCATATCAATAAGTCGTTCCCTTATGGCGGAAATCACAATCATAGTTACAGTCAGATATTTCTTTTGGGTGCTGCAGATTTTAGGCTCAGACTGAAAATATTTGTTGAAGATTCCAATTAAAGACTCCTGTTAGATATTTCTTGTTGGGGGTTCAAATTCAAGATCCTAACTGGAAATACAAAGTCCGTATGTTCATATAAATCCACAACTGTTTGATTTCGTTTCAAGTGAAATACAATCATTAATTTTGTGAGATATCTGTAAAAAAACAGTAACGTTAGTAAGAAAAGCACAATTTGGCATGAAGGTAACTTCGCAAATGAATCCATTTGCCGATGTTGTCATTATTTGGTGGATTTGAGTAAGGCATACTTTCCGTCAAATAATTTTTTTCCTCGTATATGAAAATAAAGGGATTTGAATCATAGGTGCCATTGAAATGACTAATATCTGGATTGTTGTTAAAAAATTGTTAAAATTGTTTTTTTCGTTAACCAGCTGTCGTCTCCTTACGAACGATAGCCCTCAAAAGTCGAAACTTGTGCAAGCCAAGGTTAACGAGGTCTTACCTTTTAACGTGCGATTCCTAGCATTTTCTTGGGCCATCAGATACAAATCTGTGGTAGCTAGGATTCGAACCTAGCCGACTAGCAGTCAATGGTTTTGAACGCGACACTCTCAACCACTGAGTTATCTGTCCATTATTGTTGGTAACCATAAATGAACTGAGTTTATTATAAATTTGATGTGATATCTAGGGTTAAAATTCTGGTAAAACCTATATCTCGCTCGTCAGCCTCAAACCAACCAACCAACCCTCCATCGAGAATAGTCCACTTCATTATGTTCTGCTGAGGTATGAAGATTTTCCAGGATGACTCACACTAGTATCAACGTCACTGCACAGTACCTCCTGACCATTGGAAATGATGATCTTTTTCACATAAGTTCTCCACATATAGGGTATTTCGAAATTCAGTTTTTATTGATATGAGTAAATAGTATGACTCGTATTTTGAGCCATTTCCTACCAATTTAAAAATGTGAAAATTTGTAACAATGATATGATACCACAGGAAATAACGGCGAAAAAATAAACCCTCGCAAATTTATATAATGGGAGATGAAAGGGTCACAATCTTTAAAGTATACTTCGTATTTTGAGCAATTTCCTACCATGTTAAAAACGTGAAAATCTGTACACACAAGTAAGTCTGTAAAAAACGCACCTCGTCTTTATAGGAAAGATATTCCGCGACAAATTTCATCTTTGATTCCATCCTTAGCTACGGAATAACATTCCCTGAAATCCCTCACAGATTAATTTAGTCAATTTAGAGTTTAGATCATTCTCGTCGGTTGTGAAAATCCATTGATATTGAAAATAATTTAGCTGTAATTTGAATAATAATCCTTATCATGAGCATGCTAATTTTCCATAAAATGGCTAGAATACGTGCTAGCAATCATATTGCTCTGAACCACATTTATTCGTGAGGCCACGAAGGTAATTGTTTACAACACGAGCACAATTGGCCTGTATATCCGATTTGATGGTCCTACGACCGATTTGTTCCACAGTTTCTCGCCAGCTCAGTTATACCTTTTTCATAGGGTGGTTATCATAAGAAAGGCCTGAAAAATTGGGCGGTACTTTTTCAAACCTATTTCCGGACTTTATGTCCTGGTGTCCTGGTGTCCATTGATTTTATTTTTGTTTAGTGTTATTATACTTCCTGACTGAAGAAAATCGAAATTCTTCATGTAATATACTCAATATAATAATATAGTAATAGTACAGTAACCACGGACAAATTTTTTTGCTGTTTTTTCGGAAAGTATAAGATTTATGAAGGAATAATTTCAACAAGGCCAAAGATAATTAAATTCTTCACAAAAAATATACTCAGTAATTTCTCACAAAATACACTCGTTTTCTCAGAAAACCTGATATCAAATTTCAGGCTCGCGTTAATCCGGCTGGGCCAAAAATTAGATTTGTCATAACTTTGCTGAAAATTATAGTAGAAGGAAAAGAGAAAGTGCATATCGTTCCTGAAGACTTCTACTTCCTCATGCGAATATAACATGTGAGTATCTGAGTACACAAAATGTGTTTTATCCCACTTCACATAACCCTTCTACGATATTTACGGAGGATCCGAAAGTCATGCAAGAGAATGCGGTTTTATGGGTAAGTTGAAAATGAGGCAGGAGTAAAACAAAATTTCTTCAGTTAATGTTGAAAATAATTGCTCATACACATCGTACATAAAAAATGAAGTATGTGATTTCAAGCTTCAGGTTTGCACTTCATAATAATGTTATTGAATAGGATATGAATAAGCGATTATTTTCAACATTTAGTGAAGAGAATGCCGATTTTATGGGTAAGTTGAAAATGAGGCAGAAGTAAAACAAAGTTTATTTTTGGCATGTATAAGTGGGACCTGTCACACTACTCTAAAACTGTTGCATATAGTCCAAAGAGGGTTGCTGCTTTAGTTTAATAATTCCATATTTACTAAATTATTCAGGATTTTTGGATCATCCGCAAACATCTCCGTGAAGTGCGACAAAACACATTTTAGGTCAAATATTCGCATATTATATTTGCATGAGAAGGTGGGAGTCTTCAGAAACGATATGAACTTGTCCTTTTTCTTCTCCGATCATTTTTAGCAGAGTTATGACTAATCAAATATTCAGCTTCGCCAGAACTCTCAGCGGCGGGTAAGCGTGAACCTGAAATTTGATGTCGGCGTTCAATCACGTTTTCTGAGAAAACGAGCGCATTACTAGGAATCATTTTTATGGAGAATTGAATTGTCTTTCACCTTGTTGGGTTGTTTTTCCGATAAAGCATATAGATACTTTCCAAGATTACAGCAAAAATCTTTTTATTTATTTAAAAAAAAAAAATGTTCCACCCCTGGAATTTTGGTAAACAACTATCGTATCAAGTTTGATGGTGCTACAATGGACCCTCGTCTCAAAACCCAATCTTACTGAATTATATAGCTGATTACAGGAAATTAGAGCGTATATGAAAGTATTACTATCGAGAAAAATATATATTCTACTCACTTCTACAGATAAATTATAAGAATGACAGTTACTCCGGTAATTCCTGCAATCAAAATAAAAAAAGTTACAAATAAAATGAAAAATTAATTTGAAAGAATTTCCATCTTTTTCTATTCTGGGCTTCCCTCATGGCCTTCAAAACGAAGTGGAAAATGTCATTCGAATAGTTGGCGTCCTAGGCTGGTAATGTTTCGTAACATATTTACGGCTCTCGAAATGAGAAACCACTTTAAGAGCAGCTTTGTAGATCGAGTAGCTCTTTTCAATGATCTTGAATTGTATCGTGATTTGAGGTTGGGAACCTAAGATTGATGTTGAGTTGATCAAGGGGCTTTATTTCGAAATACCCCCTGTACTAAATTTATCACCTTATCCCAATGATTCAAAGGTTAAACAAATTCTGCTTTGACACCTTTGAAGTAAGCATTTCTCACCTTGAAACTTGAATCTCAGAAAAACATATAAGTAGGAAGCTTCAACAAAATAACTTCTGAACCACAAATATAAAAAAATCCACTTCATAGTTTTATTGGAGTATCAAGAAATTAAACAAATGATATACTCGTCAGAATATCTGCTGTATACTGAAACACAGAAATAAATGCATAATATTCACATAGAATGCCAACACTTTAAAAATAAAAATGAACTCACTTCTCTAATGCATAGATAAGCATCAGCATTATTCGAAATTGTTTCTAAATCTATATGTAAAAAAGCTACTTTTTTTATAGATATTAGTTATTCAGTTTTAATTAACTACAGCAAAAATGAACACCTCTCATTAGGTTATGGTAACTATAATTTTTTCAATTGGTTAATTCTGTTCTGCTATACAAAAAATGGTCCTATGAACAAGGTCGGCGAGGCAATCAATAAATGTAGGAATTAAAATTAAAATATAAAAGTATTATATTGCATTTTTAAACGATTTCATGTACAGTTATAGCTGAATATTATTTTAATGAACGTAGTTTTCCTTCAATACATCAAGGCACAATATGTTACTTATAGTCCGGGAGAATGCGTCATAAATTTCAATTTCATTTTCTCAATCCTCTTTTTTTTTTGTGAGTTATATATGTGATGTACAATATTGATATAAAACTCTTACATAATACCCATACTATAGGAACTCACACGAGGGTTACAAAAATGTACAGCTTGACAAATCTAGTAACGATTGTCAAAAAAAGTGTGAGATGCGTGAATTTGGGATGAGAAAGAATTCGGATGATAAAGAGAGTAGTATAATTGTACATTCAGTAATCAAACAATGACTCTACTTCACAGTGCACTTCGTCTTGCTAGAACTGACCAGTTGTAACTCATACTTGTTTAACAGACTATACTGAGCCATTCTATTGTTATCACCATAGAGACATAATGGTAATAACAATTACTAAATGAATACCTTTTTCTCTTACCTCAACCATAATTATAAAGGAATTTTTTTATTGTATTTTTCTGCATTTTATTGCGTTTTTTGAATTTATTGTATTGTATAGTATTTTTATTACCTATATTCTATTTTATATATCGATTACCAACTTTATTTATGCTACTTTTATATGTACCTACTCTTAACAATTATTCTTATTTCATGAATAAAGTTTATTATTATTATGCTACCGCGCATCGATACAGGCGTGGCAATTTCACATTCAGGGCTATATTTGCCAAGCTGTATAGCTGCATACCACTTCACCATGATAGGGCTTCAGTCATTCCAAATCAACAACTTCCATCTCCGTCCTTGGGCTGCGCACGATTATATAGACCACGATGTTTATCCTTTTCTTTGCCTCGTAAGATTCTTCCCAAGACACGTTACTCTTGGAGACATACCGTTCTTTCTATGGGGACTATATAGAAAAACTCGGTATCCTCCTCTGAATCCACCTGAATTCGTTTTCAAATCATAAAAGCGTTCATCCTGTCACTTGCCGATGTCAACTTCTTCCTTCTAGATGATGATCTCGTATGTCCACTATCGGTGACTCCTTTTGACATTCATTCTGCCGATAGCGCTTACTAATGTAGAGTGAACATAAGAGGTAGAAAAAATGTTCCTATTCAGCTCGGCTGTTCAGCCTCGGTCTCTGGTTGGTGATCGGGACCTCAGCAATAATCCACAGTTGAGCTATCGCTTGCGCCAGTTCGCAATACTCCTTTAGGCTCCTTTTCTGACCTTTTGACATTCTTCAGATGGATACTGGGTGATGTTCGACGTGATTTCAAAACCAGTCTAAATAACGCCAAAATCATCCACGTTGAGCCCAGCTCTTCAGCATTCAAATCTTGTATGGCTACAGCGTCTTTGGAAGGTTGTACACTGTGCGACGCATCTGACAAAATCTAAAGGTGCGTAATCACTAGAGCATTCGTTCCACATGAGCACTGAGATGCTCGGTTCAAGCTTAGGCTGCATCAGGTTGCGTAGGTTACTCCGATCTTTCATTTCCGCTGTAATCTCTGGACATAATATACTTCTCTCCGGCAAGGTTATTCTTGTACTGTATATAATCCTTCCTTAATTCATCATTCGATGAGCAGAAGTCCCTTGCAGTCAGCGACTCCTTCCTTTGTTCCTCATTACTCATATATCCGTTTGTACACATAAACTGCGGTGAGTATTCGCAAGTGCAGAATGTGAGCGAAAACCTCAAAATATGCGTTCTGACATGTTATCGGCCTGTAAGTAGTTCTTTGTTTCCGACAAATTACGGATTTGGGATCATCACGGTTCGTTCTTCGATAAACCAACCGGGAATCTAATGATCTCCCTTTTCAGCCATGATTGGCCAAATGGTGGTGGGTGGTAGGAAATTTTCGGCCATTAGTTCTTCCGGTACGAATTGGCCGATTTTGAAGCACCTGCACGAAGGCCCCTTTGGTTGGACCCTTTGTGCACCCACGTGTTACGTTCAGGTGAAGCTTTGATGGGTTTGAAAGGTATACTTTCTGTTACTCTGGTTTCCTTTTCCGGGGTGTCCTCCTTCATTTCAGTTCTACCCTTGTAAAGGTTCCTCTGTCTGCACCCTCGCGACGGTTGGCTTGGCTTCCTTTCTAGGTGATGTCGTTTAGTCACCTCTTACGACAGGCAGACCGTACCTGAAGAGGTCGTCAGGGAAGTAGTTATGGGGATATCTCTGTTCATTTGTGATTCCTCTGGTTCCCTTTGATCAACTCCTCACCTAGGTTTGCCATCTCAGTAGCAGCCTTGGGTGTTGCTTTGTTCGGCGCCTTCAAGACTATCGGCTTGGCTCCCCTCGGTTGATTTGTAGAGGTCTCATTTCGGTCCCCTTCATGGTTTTGGTCTTATAAGAAGCCATTGTATGAAGAAACGATTGTGATGGTTTTGTAAACTCTCAATTTGTGAAAATCGTCAAGAAACTAATTGACTTTGCGAAATGATGACTTAATTGATGCTGACTTGGCAAAAAGGAACCAACCGACAATTAGTAAAGGTTTCAAATTCAAAATGTATCAGATTCAACTACCACTACTTACTGAAAATTGAATGTAGCTCTACGACCCTTCAATTGGTGTAGACATCGTACGCGAGTTAGATACGCAACCTAGGAAGCTACGGCCTTCCTGATATCAAGATGCTGGAGGATGTATCCTGGATAGGTCCCAAGACACCCTGCTGCAGATATTTTCAGTGGAGAAACCGACGATACTCAACTGGGAGCTTCAAAGATGGGATTCAGTCCAATTCCAGTAATTGAAGAAATAAAAAATTATTTCATGTACATTTTTTTTTCATGTTCTTTGTTTTCTTCCATTTTCAACAATATCATTAGACAGACACAAGGCATGTGGTCAATAGACAGAGGTGTGGGATGCTTGGGACGGTAAACAGAGCTGGCTGCAGTGACCTACCCTGTACTGATGACGAGACAAAAACCTCTAAACTAATCTGCAGGTGGTCCCCCAAAATTATTCTATTTGGTCAGAGGGAGCACTTGCAATAGTTTCCTCTGCTGTGAGGTACATTGCACAAGTATTTGTTGATATAATTCAATACTTGTCGGGGTATTAGCCAAGAGAGCATTTATTTGCAGACATATGTTACCACAACACGCCAACGTTGTAGTTGTATAGAGGAGTAAAAAGTTAAAAACAATGTTAACAACAATTTCTTTTTCTAATAATGTTAATTTGTATTAAATTGTGGACCATTAATTGGAACTTTTGATTTTGATGCATTTTTTTCCATAATAAGTAAAACAAAGAATAGGGCTAGTAATAATAAATACGAAAAATGTAGGGGGTGATTCAGCGCCTATTGAAATATGGGAAGAGGATTTCCAGAAAAAATATGCTTGCATCAGGTCCGAAATTCACAGTGAACAACAAAATACTGCTAAAAATATTTATGTTTCAAAAAATGTATACATTTTGAAGAGCTGTATTTGATCTACATGAACATTTCTAGGCAAAACTTCAATTATTCATTGAGCCAACATCATTAACAACCCAGCAAAAAATCAAGAACTAGCGAATCTGATCCAAGGTCTGATGTATATGGTTACTGGACTATAGTAGATAGTGCATAAAACATGATTCGGCAGTTTAGCAGTTACTTAAAAGCTTTTTTAAATTATCACTATGCAAAAAAAATTCCAAAATGACCTTGACACTCAACTTACCAGGTGAGTTATTCTGGAATTAGCTCATAAGGGATAGCATTAGTTGAAAGAGTTTTCTTTTACAATAACATCCTCATACCCCTTTTATTGGGTTTCACTCAGAAGAGGTTTTTTAGTTATGTATCACACATGGAGGATGACATTTGAATAATGGGTCGGGATGGTGAGAATTTCGAGGTTTTGAGAATAAGCTATTTCGATTTCCCCGACCTAGCCCCAAATCGAGTTTGACAACTTTTAGGCACACTGTATAAATATGTAAAATTCGGTGTCTACGTTATCGGTGCTTTTGCATTCGTCATATTTGAAAGTTGAAAAAAATGTAACAATAGAAGTTTTGTTGAACTTGTCTAACGTATCATGCTAACGCGAAGAGAGTTTGGAGCGATATGGTTCAAACCATCCATTACCAAATGGACCAAATTCCTCTGCTACCTTTACTTTCTTCTAAGGAACCATCTTATACCGACCTCTTCGAGTTTTTATTACTCAAATTGGACTTTAACTAGCAGAACCATCCAACTGCGAAAATCATCATAATGAAAGATTTCAATGTACACAATTCTACTTGGCCCAAATTTTTTAACAGGACAGACGAAGCAGGTTGTCAAGTTGGAACTTTCACTATCACGTATGATCTAGAACAATTGGCCGAGCTACTGACACGCATTACTGATGTCAGCAACAAGTATGTCAACAAACTTGATCTTTTTTTTAACCACTAATTCTGATCACAAACTTCTATAATGTATGTATAGAAGTTTGTGCTTTAAATCTGACCACCACTTCATCTCCAGTATTTGCTATTCTAAATACCACTGAGCAGCACAACGCTGTCCCGTCTCTTATTACACTATAATTGAGCTAACAGGGATGGTTTTTCATTTGCTTTGGTCAGCATTTCCATGGGAAATAGTGTGCTTTTTTTTTGGAGATCCAACACAATATGGCGATACAGTTTTTGGGATCCTGATGTTGGGGATGCAAATATATACAGGGTGACCCAAACTTGATGGCCTATTAGACGTTTCTGGAGAACGGAACATGGATTATTCTGAAAATTAGGTTTGTTAGGTAAATGGTTTTGTTCTATCGATCTAAAATATTTTCAGCACTGCGGTGTTGCCGCTTCTATTGAAAAGTAGCAACAACTTTGATATTTCAAATAGGACACCCTGTATATTATTGCATTTTCACTTCGCTACTACTTTTTGATTATTTTTGTATTATAATTTTCTATACCTATTTCCGATGGTTTTCGAGAAATTCATTGATTTCCTTATTTCTTGCGCCTCGTTAAAAAAATCACTTCTCGATCACCAAAGGAGCATTTTGCGCACTAGATACAAAAATAACTATTTTGAGAGAATACTTTTAATATTATTTTTCTATTTATTTAAATCATAGTCTGAAAGAATAATCTTTTGGGATGAAACGCCCAAACCTAGAAACAAACCAGATCATTGACGACATCCGCTTAGGCCTACCTTCCTAAATTAGGCATATTACTTATTTCAGAATAATATTTTTTGACGTTTGTAGAAAAAATTTTGTTTGTATCTCGTTCGAGAAATTCTTTGGTGATCTCGATTATTTTCAATTCCCGATCACCAAAAGATACTCTTAATTATTTTACAATCTGTAACTTTTTATTTTTGATAGTTTGGATATTTATACCACTATTTATTTTGTGAACACTATGTATACGACTTCAACATCCAATGATGATTTTCAGTTTCAACAGTTCGTGCATGTACACGAAATTATTCTATTTAAGTATGTTTTCAAGGTAGTCCAGCGCCATATCAAAGTTGATATTTTTACTTCGTCTAAAATATTCATCAGATTAATGGATAGGTGGATACTCAGTCAAATTACCTACTCTATGTTTATACGTGGTTCACTATACTGTTGAGACGTGCGGAAGTGAAAACAATGAAATTGAATGAGATCAATGTCAGCGAAATTTACGAAAAGGATAAAAAATTGAAAAAAGAAGATGTCATAAATGTGATGAAATGGATTGAACAACAGCCTCATCTTCCAAAAATTAGTGGTATGTGTAAAATATTTCAATCTGTATTATTCAATACCAGCTGTGCCAGCGTGAAATTCACTTTGTGGCTGAGAGTTTCAGTGAAAAATCAATATACAACATTATTTCAGAAAAATGTATAAAAGTTAATTTTCAGCTTTATGAAATATCTTCGACCATAAGCACATTTATTTCAATAAGAAATTTACATTACTTACCCAAATCACCTACATTAACATTAAATTTTCGGACTTTTACGACAATACCTCCCGCGATAAAATCTCAACTAGTCTGATGAGTTTTCTGTAGTAATTTGCGAGTCCACATAAGCTTTGCGTCTATCTTTTCGTTTTTGGCCTTGGAAAATCAGAAATTGACAATAGTTTTTCTGGATCTGGAGATATACCTTCCTCGTTAATTATATGTCCCGAAACATTAACAAAAATGTACACTTACTCGTCTTTAATATCAGTCCTGCACTTCGGAGCCTTTCGAATACTTTCCTTAGTCTTGCTAGATATTTGCTGGAGAGTTTCTGAAAAAACTACGACGTCGTCCAAATAAACCAGAACATTTGAACACTTCAATCGTGGAATACTTTATCGGCCAGGTCCAAAAATGTGCACGGAGCATTACAGAGCCCGAATGGTAATTTATTGAACTCAAGTCCAAATCCGGGTGTGACGAATGTTATGTATTCCTTTGATTGTTCTTCGGTACTAACTTGCCAATATGCGCTGAATAAAGCGTAGAGAAGTACTTAGATTTTCCAAAATATGTAAGAATTTCATATATGTTGGAAAGGAGGTAGTTCGACTTTTTTGCCCTCCCTCTCAAACCAATATTCAGGACCTTCTAGAGCTTCTAATAATCTCCTGATCTCACCAACATATCCATATTTGCCATATCCTCATTTGCAACGAGAAAGGTTGGTATGTCAAAGGAGTTCTCATCTTCAACTCTGGGCGCTTACACAGCATTTCAGGACAAGCAATTTACATCCTCCTTTTTCTCACTTATAGTTAACGTTCTGCTTCCTTAGGCAATTGGACGCATTTCTCCTTGAAATTCTTGTAGAAGTATTATCCCTAGTTCTTCTTTACAAGTATCTGGCCTCATAGACTGGGAGATGATGACAGATTTTAGGTGACAATTTTTTCGTTTATGCCTTATGACTGAATTATATAAAAGTGCTGATGAAAATGATGGAAAATTTAAGCGGTCCCCGCGTGGCTTTCATATGGAAAATTATATTTTTTTTTCAAACCTTACTTCACTTTGGCATTCGCATACTTTATGCCAACTGTTTTATGAATATTCCATGATGAAAATTTCATTTTTTCAATGGACAGCAACGAAAAAATCACCGAACATTTCCATTTTTTGTAACAAGTTCACCACATCATTGCAACCCCTTGGCCACTTGCAACCCTTATGCCAATTGAAAGTATGAAACTTTTCATCATGAAATATTCATAAAAAAATGGGCATAAGCTATGCGAATGCCGAAGTGAGGTTAGGTTTTTAAAAAAATAAAAATTAAATTTTCCACATGAAAGCCACGCGGTGACTGCTTAAAATTTCTATCATTTTCATCAGCACTTTTATATCTTTCAGTCCACTCAAAGGCATAACCGAAAAAATTGTCACCTAAAATCTGTCATCATCTCTTGGTATATCAACTCGCATGCCATGTTGAGGTTGAAATGTGCCAACAGTGGATCCTCCGTCAATTTATCAATATTTACAAAAATAGTTAAAATATGGTACCTCATCGCCTTGAGATCTTTGACCCCGAATAATAACATTGTTGACACTATCTCTTCTCAAGACCAAACAAGATATAAACTCTTTAAATGTATACCTATTGAAAAAGTACGGACATGCCAAAGCTACGTAGTTGAGTACGGTGGCGGTCGCGGTCGAGGTCAGTTTACATGGATGCCGGTCAAAACATTCTGAAGATGCTCTCCTTTCAGTGTTGTTTTTAACGGTTTCTGAAAGGACTGGCGTTTCACGAAAAGTTGCAAAGTTTTATCATAAAACTATGTACAGAAGCAACAGTAGGCACTTTTGCCGCTATTTTCTTCCACTCCCTTGCAAGAACAAGCCCATTGTGATGCTGTTTATTCCTTACAGCAGGAGCACTTAATACCATATCGATGACGATGAGTTCATCCTTTATTGCTTTTCGGTATTCAAGCAAAATCAAAGCACAGAAACAGTTCTGCATGATTTCAGTGAATTCGTAAAAGTCCTATATAACAAACTTAACGTTTGAGGTTCGTGCATAGATTTCTCTCGAGATTCTGACTGTGTCAATAAATCTATATACCTACTTATTCTGAAAATGGAACGTTACGGAGTCCTTGGAGTTTCTCTAGAAATGATAAAATTGTACCAAAATTGAATCTGCTGAACAAGTCACAAACAGTATTGATTCGGGGTGTACAGAGTGAGTACTCAAGAATTGAACAGTGTTTTCGATCTATACTTTTACCACTGCTTCTTATAATCCGCGCCGATGATTTGATGATACTTTCCTAATATTTCAAAAGTAACTGCATGTCTTTATCAGTGAGCGAAATGAATCAAGACTCATCGCTTAAACAACTGAGACCCATCTATGAAAACGTCATCACATGGGCTGAGAAAAATTAATTGTTTTTCAATGTAAGCAAAACAGCATTGATAAAAATCACTATACGTAATCCTACTGAGACATTTGAAATCTATGAAGAAAACCAAATTGAGGTGGTTTACAACTCTACTTACAACTTAGGATTATATTCTCACTTGGAGGTCATCTACTCTCCAAGTCGTTGTCTGATGATGTAGCAGGGTCTCTATCTGCCTACTCCCTGATACCTCATCAGATATCTGCCTACTACCTGATACCTCATCAGACATCGACTTGGGGAGTAGGCAGACTGAGGCAGATTGAGGCCCTGTACTCGACACTTTTGAAAATGGCTTCCAATCGGAAACCGAAACTTCAACACGACTCAGCCAATGAACTAAGTAAACTGAAAAACATGGTAACTTGTTTATTGTGTACAGGGAAGAACCAAAAATAGAAACGTCGATATTCTAGTTAAAATAACAAATCGAACCAAATTTTAAATATTATTATAGAAATATGAGAGAGGCGCCTAAGGACAATGTGTATATGCGATACTAGTACTCTTGATGAGACTACATCCATGAAAAAATCAGGAAAAAATGTTTTGTTGCATAGGTGGCTGTGATTCCAAATCTTAATATTGTTTTTAATCCTAAACAAATTTTCTAAATAAACTTCATTGGTAAGGTTGAAAATAAGCGCAGTTTACTCTTGATCAAAATTTCAATTTTTTGTTCTCTCCTGTACACAGTTTGGAATTTAGGGTAAGAAACAGACCCACACCAACCGATATCTTCACGGAAACTTCCATCACCATCCAGCACAAACAAACTTTGCCTTGAACTCCCTAATATACAGAAAAATTCAGCTTACCGATAACCAGAAAGGACCAAACTGAAATCCGTTTTACTCCAAAATGGTTACAAAGTCGATGAGTCTATCCGCCTTCCAAAAATGGGTAATCAGTAGACAGTATTTATCATCACAAAGCTTTCCTAGCATACATCGAATATGTGACACGCAAAATCAACAATGTCTTGGGAAAACACGAGGTAAAAACAATTTTCACATCACGGCCAACAATACAATTTCTAAATTCCTCTCCCAAGGACTCTAGGATTCTAGAAGCATATTTGGAACACCATGATCAGAGTGTCGGAGAACATTTTAGTGGCCAAACTAACAGGCGACTAAGGGTGGATTTATGCAGCACAAATTTACACTAAACTCCAACTTGAAATAAACTTCAACTAAGGAAAAATTAAACTTTGTTTTGTATGGCATTTATGCGAAAAAATTAAGACAAATTACACTTGCGTGATATGTGTTTGGTAAAGATCTTTTAACCTATAAGTGACCCGTCATTCCGCCGTTCAGCCCACGGAATTCAAAATATGCGCCAACAATTGCGCAGTAGTGTCAATAATTAACATTAACACTAGAAAGATGAAAGTTGACCAACTATTAATTCAAATTTAGTTTTAATTCAGTTTTAAAATGAACTATGTCGAATGAGAGTTTGATCTTCTTAGTTGAAGTTGAAGTGTTAATGTTAGTTGTAGTTTAGTGTAAATTTGTGCTGCATAAATCCACCCTAACATCCAGAGTCAACGAATATGAACTCGCATTCTGATAAGCATCTTCCACCTCCGCAATTCATAAACATCGTGAAGACACAGGCCCAAGGGTGTCGCTAATTTTTTTTCTTGGGGGGTAAAGGCAAATTCAATTTAAAAATCCTAAAATACTACTCTTGGGGAGGGGGGGTAATTACCCCCATTGCCCCCCATATCGACGCCCTTGCACAGGCCGCAAAAAAACCACCAAAACAATTGCCACTGCAAACCTGGATCATTCGCAACGTAGACTTCCTAATATCTGGAAGCTTCTCTTTCAATCAATCAATCAATGAAAATATGCTTTATTCAAATTCAAAAATTTAAAAATATAAAAATTTAATTTAAAAATTTAAGAATCTAAAAATTAAATTTTTTTAAAGATTTAAAAATTTAAAAAAATTTAAAATTTAAAGAACTCAAAATTTGAAGAATTTAAAAACTTAAAAACTTACAAATTAAAAAATAGAAAAAATCAAAAATATAAAAAACAATAAAAGGTATAAGATATCACAGTATATAGTTTTGGTTTTCTTATCCTTCTATTATATGCACATAATTTTCTTCTAACTATAATAAACTATAATAGGCTCTATCGGAAATAACTCTTTCAACTGCTTTCCTGAAGCGGGTGTTCGATGATATATCTTTATAATATTATTTGGAAGGTGATTGTACATTTTGCAGCCCTTATATATAATGGAATATTTAACGAGAGTGGAAGATTATAATGGTAGTTTGAGATGATTGCGTACCTACTCTCTGTAACGAAATTTTGTTTATGTTTATTTATGAGACACACTGTTACAAGTATAAATATTGACACAACCGTGAGTATATTGTGTTGCTTAAAGTGAAGTCTACACAAATCGCAAAATTTAAGTTTACAGAAGTATCTCAAGGCTAGTTTTTGTAAAACGAAAACACTTTGAAGAACATTACCACTGCACACTCCCCAGAATGAAATGCCCTATCGTAAATGTGACTCTACCAAGGGGTAGTATACTGTCTTTGCGCTGAGTATCTTGTTCATTTGCATCAATTTTCACAGCATAACAACCAGATGACAATTTTTTATTCAAGTTTTTCACGTGTTCATTGAATCGTTGTCAATGTATAGTCCTAGAAATTTGGAAACGCACTGTTTTCAATAATTTGATCATTTAAAAAAAAAGTATCAGCAACTGCACATTAAAACACTATCTTGGTTTTCTATATTGAAGGACAAAAAGTTCGAGTCGCACCAGTCTTTGGCTTTAATTATATCTGAATTAATGATATGAGGAAGATCAGCATCCTTATCTTTATGCCATAGTATGGTGGTATCATCGGCGAACAGGGTGATATTTCTTGAAGTGTCAAGCGTTATCAGATCATTAACATACACTAAGAACAAAATTGGACCCAAGACTGATCCTTGTGGAACACCACATTGTACATTACCCAAACTTGAAAATGATTTTGTCTTAACTACTTGTGTGCGACCAGATAAATATGTCGTGAATCATTAATGTGCTCTATCTCGAAATCCGTAACGATGAAGTTTCCGCAACAGTATCTCATGATTCACACAGTATCTCATGATTCACACAGTATCTCGTGATTCACACAGTCAAAAGCCTCCATTCATTTTGCGCTAACCCGGTCATTACAGCCACGACCTTTATAAATGCATTTCCACAACTCACAATTTCTTAGTTGTTTCGAAGGAGTAGGTAAAGAGAGGTCGGTGACGAGTTATGTGTAGTAGGCAGATTTAGATCCTGACGTCGGCGTCGTCCCAAAACCTAACGTTATAAAACCTGAGGAGAGGGCAGATTGGGACTTCAGTGTACAATCGTGTTCCCTTTTAAATCCGTTTCTTTTCTTTTCTTTTCTTTTCTTTTCTTTTCTTTTCTTTTCTTTTCTTTTCTTTTCTTTTCTTTTCTTTTCTTTTCTTTTCTTTTCTTTTCTTTTCTTTTCTTTTCTTTTCTTTTCTTTTCTTTTCTTTTCTTTTCTTTTCTTTTCTTTTCTTTTCTTTTCTTTTCTTTTCTTTTCTTTTCTTTTCTTTTCTTTTCTGCTACAGCTAGAGGTTTACTGGCTACTGGCTCCCAATCCACATCGAATTTATCTCTACCATAAGAGTTACTTGTACTTCGGGCCCAAAATATTCAACAAGTTCAATTTAGGCAAGTAACTCAAAAACATAATACAGTGTGTTTCTCTCGTCGACGATCGATTAGGCTGTCGTTTTCCTCAGTTCTAAATATGAGATGTATATAATATCGTTGATGAATATTAATTCTATGAATTTTACAGAATTGGATACTGCCCTGTTTCTACACAGCTGTTTTTACAATAATGAAATAACAAAGATAACGATTGATAAATATTATACTGTGAAGACACTATGGTCTGATATTTTTGGAACACGAAATCCGAGAGATTCACAAGTGAAGACTACTGTGGATACGATGTAAGTATATTGTCAATCAACTGTTCTTGAGCAAAGTGAAACTGATTCCAGAAATATCAGCTCCCCGAAACGCACCCCCGAAACACTCACTCAACGTGCGTTTCATCAACAAATTCAACATATTCAGGAGCTTAAAGCATATCCAACTACTTATTTTATTCTAAATTTGTACTCCTTATCCGAGTGTTTAATGGCACTCATTATTCCTACCTACATCAAATTTCCCACTATGGGCTGTATGGAATTGGGCCCCTATCGCATTCACACTATTTTCACAATTCTCAGTCTCTTAAATGCAACCGGTAGTCTAATGGTGACTAACCTGTCTAATTAATTTCAAACTTGTGTCACCAAATTGAAGGTCGTGAGTCAAGGCATCTTGAGCAACACTCAATTTATCCAGTTTCGAAAAAGACATGAGCAGTGTGCTCTTTGAACTGTCCTTTCATGACTCTTCTAGTTTGGCCCACATACTTCTTCTTGCCGTCCTTACAGTTAATTTCATAATTTCCTGACTTTTCTATTTCTTCTGTCTCATCTTTTGGAGTACCGAAGATTTGTTGTAGTTTATACGAAGTTTTGTATATCACCTTATATCATGTTAAGGGTTCTGAAGATGTGTTCAAAACCCTGATAACGATATATTCAGGATTTTTCTCGTTTCAACAACGCAGATAGATATGTAAACAACCCATTTGTTGCCATTAATTTCGATCGGGGTTGGTTTTGTTTATGTGTAATACGGATTTTATCATGGAATTCAGCCCCTAAACACTTGGTGAACATATAACCAAAATTTATGGTAATAGTGTTTTTGTACAACTGACATTAAAAATGACGTTTTTAATTCATTGACACATGAACTAAAAACTGACGTTTTCACAAAATCACTTTTAACACTAGTGTTAAAAGTACTTTTAACACTAGTGTTAAAAGTAAAATGACAGATGAGATGATGGATACTCAGTAATATAGATCTCTCTAATAGAAACACTTCAATCAGATATTATAATCAGAACACCTACTCAAGAGGAATCGTTTATAAAAGTTCACACATGTATTTGGTTGTTTGCGCAATTGATAATACTAATTCCTTTTGAAGTTACAAACGAAGTAGTATTTAGTCCAACTGTAGAATGTCCTTCATCACTGACAAATAATGACATTCATAAATAAAGTGCGTTGGGGTTTATTATATTTGAAGTATCTGTCAGTCAGCCTTGTAATCCAAAGATCGTGTGTTCGAATCCTTATGGATCTTATTTTTTTTTGTTTTTTTCTTACTAGCAGTAACTGTTGAACAAAAAATTTTGTATGATACATTTGTTAAAAGTGATTTTATTTTGCTCGTGGGGTTGCTCCACTCGCTAACGCTCGTTTCGCAATATTCCCCACTCACAAAATAAAATGTCACTTTTAACACTTGTATCATAAATAACTATTCTAGACGTAAATGAAAAGGACATAAAAACTTGAATGTTAGGTGTCATCTGTTTCCTGCCAGAAACAAAAAAGGAAAATCTTAAAACTACATTTGGGGTTCAAGAAGAGGTGAATATGGCTTAGGGCTTATGTTCTTTACATTTTTCGAAACAAGATTATAAAGATACTATAACATGGTGTAAAAGATAAAATGAGACGAATGCACGTACAATTTTCAGGAAATGACCGACCAGGTTTGAAGGAAACTGCTATACCTTCTCTCAATTTACCATCCATTTCTACAATAGTGGATGACAATTTCTAGCAGCAGAGCGAAGAGACTTTTGAGTATGCAGGAATGTATTGAAAACAGATTTGGTTGTAACTTTTCTTTAAGTTATATGTTATACTAAGTCAAATTTATACCTGAATCTATCAGGAAAATGTCCTGTCGTCTAGCTTTCATGAAAATAGCCACAACTCAGAATCAGAAGAGTTCAGTGAAGTACACAATAAGATAAACAGATTGCTCCAGTAGCTTTATGTGAAATGTTACAATCTCAACTGAATGCTACCGTGGAGTTCATATTGAACGAGCAAATCGAAGAATCAAAGAATTTTAAATTCTCAGTGGTAAACTACAGTGGCCTTTAGTAAGCATATCAGAGAGTATTGTAACTGAGCTTGTGCTTATCTTGAATCGAATTTGGGCACAGTGTGATTTTTTCTTCAATCCCATCGGGTGGCCTTCATAAACAAATTTTAAGTTTTTAGACATTCCATAATAGGTTTTGATTTACCCGATACAATTCTTGAGAAAAATAAAAAAAAGAAATGGAAAGCTTTACCTATAAAGGGGCACTTGATTTTCTAAAACTTTCGAAGAAATGCCTCATGCAAAGTCTGGCAAGACTTGAATAATCCCCAAACGATTTTGTTACTGAAACTGTTGGTTAGCAGTTTTCCAGTTTTCTAAGATTTGGGCATTTTGGGCATCGTCACTCGGAAGCAAACAACTCACATTAAACGAGATTAAAGTTTCTCTTTCTTCCAGTTTCACTTTCCAAATCTGTTCGATAAATTCTAGTGAACACTCTCATATTCGAGGCCAGGAAAATCGAGTGTGGTACAACAGGCTTTGGATCCCTACCGATTAAATGACGCAAGTTTGACATTAATTAGACAGGTTAATGACTATAGACTTTTCCACGCATTCGATAGTCTGCGAAGTGTAAAAATGATATGAATACATACAGGGTGTCCCAGAATAAAGGGGACAAACTCCGAGGGTAGAATCCCCACTTCATTTCAAGGCTGAAAGTTCCAATAAATATATACCCTAAAATGAGTATTAACCGAGTTGTAGGGTGTTGAAAGTGACACAAAAAAATATATTTTTCAGAATAACTCCATAACGGCTTAACTTTTCTTAATGAAATTTGGTATATAACTTAACAGCATTCAGTTTCATGTTTCAAGGCAAATCATGTGTTTGTAACTCCAAACAGGGGCGTACGGCAGGTGGGTACCCCTATTCGCCACTCCCCAACTTTCACGCCACTGGATTAATATCGATTTCATCTTCTTTTTCTTAATCCTCAATATTTCCTATACAAAAAAGGAATACGTTTCGTTTCACAAATATCAACGGTTTTCGAGATATTCGAAGTTGAATAAGTGGGTGCGTATGTGATACTGATACTCATTAGTGATTATTCTATTAGTGGCTATCTAAGTTTTAAATATCGGAAAATTTTTGTGAACAAAATCCCTCGTAAATGCCAACAATTTTTGAAATATTTGAATTTATAATCATTGCAAGGTATGAAATATGCTGGATATAATGTTATAAATAGTTACCTTCATATTCCTTTCAAAAAAAGTGAAGATTTTGATACGCACGCACTTATTCAACTTCAAATATCTCGAAAACCGTTGATATTTGTGAAACGAAACGTATTTGTTTTTGGTATAGGAAATATTGGGGATTAAGAAAAAGAAGACGAAATCGATATTAATCCAGTGGCGTGAAAGTTGGGGAGGGGCGAATAGGGGTACCCACTTGCCGTACGCCCCTGTTTAGAGTTACAAACACATGATTTGCCTTGGAATATGAAACTGGATGCTGTTGAGTGACATACTAAATTTCATTGAGAAAACTTAAGCCGTTTTGGAGTAATTCTGGAAAATATATTTTTTGTGTCAACACCCTGTTACTCGTTTATTACTCATTTTAGGGTATATGTTTATTGGAACTTTCAGTCTTAAAATGAAGTGAGAATTCTACCCTCTAAGTTTGCCCCTTTATTCTGGGACACCCTGTATATTATAATCCATTGTTCAAGTTCATGGTACAAGGAAATGTTTCTTCTCTTTCCAATGAAGTTATTAATATCCAAGTATGCGTCATTAAATCCAAAACAAATAGGCATTTGTTTAATTCAGAACAGGTACATTCTAAAAATTGAATCAAATAATTAGATTTGGCAGTTTGATGTAGGCGAACAGGTAAATTCTATAATCTAGTAAACAAATGGAGTAGAAAATTTGCTGTAGGCGGGATACTTGGAAAATTAACCACTCAGATAAGGAGTATGCATAGGATTAGAATGAAAGGAGTAATATAGTAAGCTCCCAAAGATCTCAACTTTTTTGGTGAAACGCGCGTTGAGTGGAATTGACGAAGTTTTGGTGTTTTCAGTAGTTTCTGAAAACTGTAAACTGGACTGGTTGTCGTTAGAATAAAAAGATATGTTTTTCAGGTTGTGCGGACCGTTACCAAAGCTTAGCCCTAATGGAGAAGTCGTGATTTTTGTGAAATTTGTAGATACGAATCCAGCAAATTTTATTTTGCCTGTAGCAGCAAGATGTTTCGATATGATAACTCTCTCTTATCTTCACCACAACGGTCCCCCGAATGGGCTCATTATAGCTTTCGATATGGAAGGATTTTCATTCACACATTTTTTGAGAATGAACGTTGTAATTGTAAAGAATTTTCTTTATTACCTTCAGGTGAGTGGATTCATATTTTATATCTCTAAATCTATTCTTCAGTCAGAAGAGTATGTTTCCGATAGTAACGCTTTTGGCTCGTGATGTTTTGTTTTCCGTTAACCAGCTGTCGTCCCCTTACGAATGGCTGCCCTCAAAAGTCGAAACTTGTACGAGCTGAGGTTTGAGGAGGTCTAACCTTTTAACATGCGATTCCTAGCACTTTCTCGGGCCATCAGATAAAAATCTGTAGTGGCTAGGATTTGAACCTATCCGACCAGCAGCATCAATGGCTTCGAACGCAACAGTCTCAACCACTGAGCTACCCGGCCCTCTAATTCATTATGTACTTTATCTTTCAAATGCTCATTCATGTATTATTTGCTTTTGACCATCCATATACAACTATATATAGTTCGATAAAATCTGTCGTTTCTATACTAATTGTAAATGTACCATCATCTGAAAAAAATACAAATAATCTATTATGTGCAGCCATATTAGGGATTGGTCATCAATATAAATGATGAACAATAGAGGTCCCAAAATTGAATTTCAATTTGTAGGAATTTAGTTCAATTATTTTGACACTCCACTCGCTGTGTTCGGTTCAGGTTCCACGAATGCCATAATAGTTCTTTTTGTTAAGCAAAGTTGAATTAATAATCGAAGGCAAACAGTGTCTGTTTTTCTCAAAACTTTCTTCAATACATTTGATGAAAGACAAATGAATTGCTTCGGTGAAATGTCATGCACGTTTTGCCGCACGCCCCCCCGATTGTCAATACCCAAAAACTTTTGAATGACGGGAATTTCTCAACGCTTTTTAACAAATCCTTATCCTTGAAATTTTTCTGAATTAAAATACTAGTGTGTGAACAGAGCACCAATTTTTTATAAAACTGCACTTATGTTCGACGATATGTAGGTAATCTGAGACGACAAACATTGAATTTTTTCAATGAGAATGTAAACGTGGGTGAACATTTTCATTACTAACACATTCACCTTATAAAACTCATGGCGTTGTGCTAGAAAGTCAGGAACGGTCTACCGCCAATGTTCAACACTTTACAACAAAATTTTAACTAAACCCAGTTATTTCAAAATTTTTCAAAATGGTCGGTGCACATTCCATGCAAGCATTAATCCTGAGGATTTGCATCTAGTCAAGAGACATCACACTTGCTTTTGAACCAGACATTTGGCATTCTATCGATACCGGTACATTTAAAACGTTTTTCCTACGAGCGTACGATTTAAAACGATTTTCATAAATAAAATGGACAAAAAACACTCGTAGGAAAAATATTGTACCTAACTCTTACGGAATAGTATATTACGTAACAAGAGTTGTAAGTAACCCATTACGCACGAAATGAAAAAGTTTATGCACGAAGCCGCGCAGCGGCGAGTGCATAAATTTCATGAGTGCGTAATGGGCTTACAACTCGTGTAACGTACTATACTTTTTCTACGCCCATTCATTTTCTTCCATTAAATAAAAATCATCGCAATCATTTAAACTTTATTATAATAGTTGTTGATAACAATTGAACAATTATTGTAAATCGATTGTGCCTTATTATTTAATGGTGATGACCGGTTATTCATAATTGTAGTACTGCTCGGTACATCAGAAGACGAAGATTGATAATTGGTAATTGCCTCCGATATTCGTAATGCGTTGTCATTTTTATTTTTAAGAGATTGGTTCACATAGCCTTCCGCTACTGTAGAAGAGTGCCAGCCACCAAGTCGTTTTAATGATAGCATATCACCTCCTGCATCAACTAACATAGTGGCTGTTGATCTCCTGAAACAATGGCCAGTATATTGCTTTGGTTCCGGCAGCTCAAGATATTCAGCAATTTTACGTGGTGTATTACCGATTGTGTTTATCCCCACAACCTGTTTTATGCATTTTCCATTTCTGTAATTAACAAATAAAGGAAGTTCCATTTCAGCAGGACGCAAATTCATGTATTTTTGACATGTGATATAAAACGTTTCTGGTACTACAAATGAACGTCTCGTTTTAGTTTTAGTATCTGGAATATCAATTATCAAGGATTTTCCTGTGTCCTGAATGTGTTCCATTTTTATATTTCTAAGTTCTTGTTTACGGCAAGCCCCGCTTAATCCAATAATGAGGATAACCTGAAAACAAAAACTCATTTTTATGTGATGATAATTATACATTTTAATTGCTTTCCTCCTACCCTAATAGAAAGTACACACTTTCCTCCCACAAATCAGGGAGGAAAGTCATACTTTTCCTCCCTAGGGAGGAAAGTACTTTTCCTCCCCGTCATTTCAAGTAGGTAAGTTGTAAACGTTGAAACTTGAGAATCTATTAAAATCAAATTGTTTCCGTAATATCTGGAACATCTTTTATATCCTGTATCCTGGTAAAAATCAAAGCACAGCTCTTAGAAAAAAAATGATCGAAACTTCATTCAAATAGGCACATATAACATTACTTATGAGAAAATCCCTCAATAGCAATCCGAAATGTATAAGCTATTTAAATGTCCAATAATTCAAATCACTAACAAGAAAAAAGTAAAATTACGTTCTTGAAAAAAAAAAAAAAAAGTTACCCTTGTCAGAAGCTGAACCCGGGACCTTCGGGTTACAAGCTCAATGCGCTAGCAGTTGGACCACAACAGATTATTAGATATATGTGACTGTATTATCTATAGTTTCTATTATGCAAGAATAGGTCCGTTTTCAACATAAGCAGTTGAGATGCGTTTTAAATTTACAAAAAAAGGTTTATTAAGTGGGTAGGAGGAAAAATCATATGTATTACATGGGAGTAAAGTGTCTTTTCCTCCCTTGGATGTTTACTGCCCTCCGCTTCGCGTCGTGCAGTAAACTACATCCTGCGGGAGGAAAAGTGTCCTCCCTAGTTATACAAATAGCTATTACCTTTGACAACAAATGTTTTTCGTCTGGAGCATCTTTCAGAAACTTATTAATTTGTTCTGTCGAAAGGATTTTCGATTTTTTACTTCTAAAACCATCCGATTTCCGCTTCAGTAGGGCGATTAGTTTTGGATAATTTGCTATGTTAATGTTATTATTAATATTTAGTGTAGTTCTTAGCATGGAATAAATGGCCCAGAGAGAAGATGGCTTCATAGTTTTTGATATTTCTTCAAAATACGCAAGCAAAACATTCTCCGAAAAGGATTTAACGTTATGCTTGTGTCGCCAATCCATAAATTTTTGATAGGTAATTTCGTACCTTTCTTTGGATTTTAGCGGTAGCAAATTATGTGTGGCAGCTTGAGCTTTTTCTAAAATCTCCGGTGGAGTGCTCATAATTTCATCACTTTCACTACTATCAGACATATTCGTAGATAAAGTTGGGAAAATGTTCGGATACAATTATATTTTGTTCAAGAAATTGACAATATAAATGACATGACATTTATTTTCATAGCATGCTACTTAAGAAAACGTGTCCTATTTGAAATTGCATAACGTGCTGCCTATATTTAGGGGCATCACTCTTTCAATCCTAAATATATCTTGCTAATGCTAAAAGTTTTTATGTTTCTTAATTGACTAAATTTGTGTAAATAGACCAAATAAAGTCTTACGTAAATAAAAATTTGATTGTAATTTAATTAAACCAAGAAGTTTAAGTTTTCTTCTCAAAACGCACGTGTATGTTATGAGATCTCATTACGTGCATGTTATTGTTAAATGTCATTTACAAGGAATGTTGACAGTGCGATTTTTGACGTTTACAGACATGGGCGTAGAAAAAATGTATTTTCCGCCCTTAACGGCTTGCCCGAGCTCCGCGTCGCGTGCGGAAAAGTACTAATTTCTGCATTTGTTAGGTAAATAACTATTTCATGTTCCGTGTCTCGAATAGCAAGCTGAAATTTAAGCGGTCGACACCTTCGAATATTATTTTGTCTATTGTCCTATTAGTGTTTTGTTGAGCATTCAAGAGTTATTTATCGGTTTTGTTCGAAGGCTTGTCGCTTTCTGAAGTAAAACAGTATTACTAAAAACATCAGTACAACTATTTTGTATGGATTTTTATAAAACATTTATGGAAACGTATAAATATAAATATAAAACTCGCGTTTTTGAAAGTTCGATTTTCACACGCTGAGGCGTGCTTTGAATAGGTAAAAAAGGGCACCAACTGAAAAAAATATGTTTTTTTTAGGAAGCCATGCCCATAAGATTGAGAGGTGTGCACTTTTGCAATATTGTGCCGTTCATGGATACACTATTGGCATTCATAAAGCCATTTTTGACAGAAGAAACATTGAAGTTGGTAAGTTTGAGCTATAGTCTAAGAGCCGAAGAGAGGTCGACCTTCACCGGTCTGTTTAACGGATGAAACATACTCCTTATGGAGTTTCATAAATAGACGAATACGCCTAAAATGGGTTGCCTATCAAAATGTAGTCCAGACTATGCACAGTGAATTTCAAAAATTTGCACCATATGGAAAACTTTTTTATTATCTATTTGTCAGAAAATTTTATTCTTCATAAAAATTAGTGCATTGCAGAATACTTGCATATGAGTTGTCAAAATTTCAAATTTCCAGACGGTGTACAGTGGGAACAAAAAATAGGAATTTTGATCAAGTGTAAACTACCCCTTATTATTGACATTATCAAAAAGTTCATTCAGCGCTTACCTTTAATCTTACTGCGAGAATCATGATACATGCGAAGGAGGATCGAGTTACATTTAATTCTGATGAATGCACCGGCTTTTTGTCTTTTGTAAAAGCTGGGTGAAGTCTTCAGCTGTTATTTCAGTCTGACTCTGTTTATGTTCTTCATTCATTTTACCTTCTAATACTTCAACATCTGTTTCATTATTCTTACTCCTACTTTACAAATATGTGTATTTATATTGAAAAAACCAAATAACAACAAACACCAACCTCAAATACTTTTATTCCGTGAGAACGTCATTACGATTTACGGTATTGCCAATGATGGTTCTTTATCAAAAGGAAGGTGCGTTCAGAATATTTTATAGTTACAAACTGTCTGTTTTTCGTATTTATCAAGGTTCCAACTACAAGCATACCAAATTTGGTGGTGCTACAATCGATTCTTATCTCAAAACCCAATCGTGGATTAATAAGGATTCACGGTTTCGCTTTCCAACTTCAAACTCATATACTCATCTCTTCCATTAACCGCTGGTTTAAACATAAACAAACAATATATCAATTATTCTGGAAAATGCCATCAGAATCAGAAAGGTGTAATGTCTGAGAACCATACAAGAGACTGCTATAAAGTCCCATATATTCTCATTTATTTTCAAACTGCAGGAACTCAGAAAATCTTATACGAATGATGTGTAAAAACACATTCAAATATCACGTTTAGGAATGCCATTAGAAATTGAAGAATTATGTTTCTGTAATGTCTATTAGATACTAATGACAATATATTTCCTTGCTTTACAACCAAGTAGTGGATTTCAAATTTTGAAATTCAGCCAATAGAATCGGAACTCCAGTGAAAATATAGCTTGTCGCTGTATTTTCACGGTGATAAACCTGCTTAGTTTTTGTTTTACTATCTGTCAAGTGAAAATAATGATTTAAATTATAAACGTCAAATTTATGTGTTTGGACTAGTTATCTTTACTTATCAATATGAGCGATCGTTGGGGACAAAATGTCCATTGGTATCATAGATGAGGCCGTGGAAAAGAGTATTCCGTTGAATACGACTAGAAGTAAAACATCAATTACCAGGTGACACGATTTTTCTTTATTTCAAATCGATATATTGTCGTCCTAAATATAATTCGTGGTATGATTAAAAACCTATAATTTTTTGGAATATCAATTCATTGGCAATCCCAATGCAAGAAAATACAAGCGGATTCGTTGTATTTTCAGCTTTGGGATTGCAATTCATTAATATTCCAAAAAATTATCGGTAATAATCATACCACTTATTATATTACCCCTGAATATCGTATATATTAGTGAGGAATCACACTGATCGACCAGGATCGACCGTCCGCGACCGTCCACCTACGACCAAAAGTAGAAGTAGATCAATGAAAACTTTCAAAGTCGCACTACACTGATCGACCATCCACGACCAACCACTAGAATAATTTTTTGTAAATCTGACATTAATTTGACATTCGAAAGGTTATGTGAATTGTCTGTTCATTTATTGAAAATAAGTTAAATTCATAATATCAATAGTTTTGCTTTAAATAATGAGCAGTAGTGATACTGAAGAAGAACATTTCATTTTTCCGTTGGGAAATATACCTATTTACATGAGTTGTGTTGAAGTCAAAAGTTCATCATAAATGTGTGTCAAAATGACATTACGTCAGGATAGTGTGACACCGACCAAAATTTCCAGCAGACTACAATTTCGAAAATAGTCTTTGAAAAACGGTCGAGGACGGTCAATAACAATTATACAGTGTGAGTTGTGCGATAAAAATATACGTGTTGGAAATTTTGGTCGTAGGTGGACGGTCGCGGACGGTCGGTCCTAGTCGATCAGTGTGATTCCTGGCTTATGGTTCTATAAGGATTTCCGGTTTCACTATCCTTCAACTTGAATCTCATAAGTTCTCTTAGATATTTTTTATCGGTCTTTATGAGAGTAATTTACTTTGCCCACATGCCAAATGTATACCATGTTTGTTTGAAATGTTGATAAAAAATCTACAAGGCCGTAATATGATCTAGAGGTTATAATCGAACTGAAATAATGTATTTTATTCCATATTTTTCAGATAGTCTTGCATACGGGAATGGATACTTTATACGACCATGTTCCAAAGGACATTTTTCCACAAGACTATGGTGGCCTTTCCGATTCTCTGCAAGTTTTGCACGGTAATACATTTTTATAATGTTCCTGAATAGATCTACATATTGCCTTATTTTCAGAGAAGTACAAAGCACAAATAAATGACGATGAGGAATTCTTCAAAAATCAAGAATCACAGATCGTGGATGAATCGAAACGGCTTGGAAAGCCAATGAAACTTGGTGACGGTTTCGGAATGGAAGGAACATTTAAACGATTAGAACTGGACTAAAAACGAATTATGTACATAATTGAAAGCGAAATACACAATCGCAAAGATTACCGCCACATATTATTTCTTGAAATTTGGTATTCATGTTCTTTGAACCTCAAACTTACAGGAAAAAATAGTGCCATACTGGTACAAATCTTTCGAAATACCTACGCATAAAATCTTATAAGTTTGAAAAAATATTGTACACATTCGTCACCTCCCACAGGTACGGCATTATCAGACTTCTATTTATGGATCATACAAAGAACTAGTAAAAATGTATAGGGTGGTACAAATGTCCACTTTCCAACTTCAACACCCTGTATCTCGAAAACTAGCCATAGCAATGACTTGGGCCCGTAGACACTTTTGTTCAGGAGGTCATATTCTACAACATACCAAAAATTCAGAAAAATTAACCGGTGACATTTTTTCCATAAGACCGCTGCCTGGTCCTTTGAAGGGTCGGTAGAGTTCGTCGAGAGGTATCTTTCACAACAAATACTTCTTAATATTCCGTCAGTTCGATTTTTTCGTTTTTTTTAAACCGTCGCAATTGACCCTTCAAAACCTGGTAACAATTGCAACATCCCGTGTGAATTCCGATTCACGTGCCGATTCACGTGGACTTGATTGACGTGCGTCAAAATGAAAAATCATTGTTTTTTAACTATACTTGAAACGTCGAATATTACGGTTGAACGAAGTGTATTGGTCGAGGGGCTGGGGAGTTATAAATTATCTTTTAAATCAGGTTTCGGCAGATCAAACCCAATTGTCGGTAGGTGATGGTTCGGAACGAGTTTTTATATTTTGCAATTGATAATGGATACACTATACCTTTGGTTCTAACCAAAGTGTAGATAGTACCAATAAGCAGACTATGAATGCAGCAAAAGGTGCTCAAAAATCTGCAAATGGAGGGCAGAAGCTACCCGAAAACAGGAAAGTTTCCTCTATAATCAGAACCACCATTTCAACAGGGTATTTTAGGTGAAGCCTGCGTAATTCAAACAGTAAATCTCGATATTTGATCCGTTTATTTTCCTCTTTTCGAACGATGTTCGGTTCGCCAGGAACGAAAAACAATATGACGAAAATCGTCGAAGAACTGCATCGTGATTGTTGGCTTATTATCTCTCGGAGCATAAGGCGGTGTCTCGTCTATACCGTATGAGTGTCGTAGGTAGTAGTATAACACTCGTAGCGCCACGGTATGCCTGTGGATATAGGCTGAGACCGCATAAGCCTTACAAGCAGGCAAATGCATTATGGTTTCAAGAGGCCCATGACATGCTCTGCATTTAGGGTCCGGGACCTCTATAGTTGTCAAGCGACCAGGGTGATCAGATTTTTGGCTTAGCCAAAGTCTTTAATGAAATTGTCAAGCTGTGTAATATAATATAATTGAATGAAGCAAAATTTATAGTGCTTACTCGTCAGGTATACAAGAGCCAAAACCATAAAAACATCATGCGTCGAAAACGCTCTGTTATGATTTTATAATATATTTCTGCACGAAATACAAATTTTGCTTCATTCAAAGTCTTTAATGTTCTTGAGGAAGACCTCATGCATTGGATTATTCTTATGTAGCTGCAGGAGTTCTTCAGTCTCCGAAGTTTTAATGTGAGGTTTTTGCTATAACTCGGTGACAGAGTTTGAATCAACCCGTTCAGAGTCGAAAACGAGACCAAGTTCATCGGCAGCTTCGAGGTTATTATACAAGATTGAAGGGAATGAACAGATGACAACATCAGGGACAAACCTGGAGAGAGGATTTGGTACACGGACGGATCCAAAACCAGGGAAGGAACTGGTGCTGGAATATACAGTGTGGGGAGAAACTCCCCAATAAGCGTCTCACTAGGAACAAACAACTCCGTATTCCAAGCAGAGATGCACAAAGCACAAAGCACTGATCAAAATATGCACAGACAGCCAGGCGTCACTGAAGGTCCTCATGAATCCGAAAGTGACAACAAGACTGGTATGGGAATGCCGAGAAGAACCTGAGTGTTCTCACAGAACACAACAAATTAACTTTGATGTGGGTTCCGGACACTGTGGAATAGAGGGCAATAAAAAAGCTGATGAGCTAGCCAGAGTGGGCTCATCAACTCCATACATTGGCCCAGAACCAGCACTCGGAATTAATTAATCCGAAATTCGAGGATGCATTCGTCAAAACACAGAACTGAAGAAATTCTCAAGTTGAGTAGGAATCAAGTTAAAACAATAACAGGCCTTCTCACTGGCTACCAATGAGAAAGTACCTGCACAAAATGGGACTGTAGAACAGAAAACTTTCCTGCAGACAATGTGGTAAAGGGACAGAAACAGCCAGACATGTACGTCAGAACGCAAGAAACAGCCAATATTCGGGAAACCTAGAGTAACTCTAGGAGAATACAGCAGTCAACCGGTGAAGAACCTGTACAGGGGACTAGAGTTATGGAGTGGGTGCTGTAAAAGTAACCCGGAAAACACAAAAAGCACAAAAGGCTGAGGTGAAGCTGGCGAAGGGACAGCATCCGAGGAAAAAAAAGAAAGTTCATCGGCTGCATGGTCTGCTGCCTCAAAAAGATATGCTCCGATCCTTGCTTTCTCATGGTCACTTTGTTCCTCCCCGATAGTTCTGATGAGTATTTCTGTCGAAGTTTATGCTGATACTTGCTGCGGAGAGGGTGCTCAAACGTGGTTACCTCTTAGGAGCGGCGTTGTTCCATCACTAGGTAACTATTCGTCTCTCCAGCATCAAGATTATATAGAATGTTTCCATCTACGAGTTGGACATCGTTTCCGTGTCTTTATTAATGATTTTATTTATTCAGCACATCTAAAAGTTAGTTTAAAATCGAATGCATAATTTGTACCGAACAGATAAAGAACAGAACAAATAAAGAACAGACGGACAAGAAATCATGCTAATAAAAACGTATGCAGTAAAATACCAAGCAGAAAAGATTTCGAGCCAGAGAAGCTACGCCGTCTAGTTTCACCGCTTGGATTTCAGCTAGCATTGGAGGTTGTTCAAGAGCCGGTAGAGGAGAACATTTTTTCTCGGATATATCGTTATCGACAGACGATCACATGTCATGGTAGAAAACAAGTGTGATGTGGGTTTTCTAGGTATCAATCCTGACGTCTGATGCATGCTTGATTGGAATAATACGCGCCCCGACCCATGTGGTGCTGTACGTTTTCCAGGTCAAAAGTGAATACCCAACCAAAAACTCAGTAAGTTGCCCCGGAGCGTCATGGTATGTGATAATAGAAGTCTTTGAGTACACTCTACGAGTTTTTATAAGGGAAAACTATTATTATTTTCATTATTATGGCTAATACGTCTCTCAAGATCTTTTTGAGACTCTTATTGTGGCAAAAAACATTTCAGTTGATGTTTTTTTTATTCGAATTCATGGTTAAATTCGTTGCTAGTTCTCATGTACTTCAGCAAGAATTGAAACCTTTTATTAATTTATCCCTTTTGACCATAAAAGGTCAGCGTGGCAATCAATCATTTCAGATATTCAAATTCAAACGTAACGTTTTTATCGTTTTCCAGAATGTTTGTGTAGTTTATATGATTTCATTATTAAACGGGAAAGCATGAAAAAACGCGATTGTTGCAACACACAATTTTATACAACAATGACAGATCCGAATAATAACGAAATTCTGTCCAAAGAAACAGTTCCAGATAATGCTCATAGCGTTTCGACTACGAAGTACTTAAGTGTTATCAAAAATCGAAACATTTGCGGCGAGCATCGGAATATTCACAACAATAACCTCTTAGGAACTATTGAACTATTGGGCCTAATTCACACTACGTAATCCAAAGTAGCTGTAGTTGTTTGTCCTTCAGAATCTAGTTGACAAACAATGTTTTGGTTCTAAGCTAGAACGGTTAATCAATATAACGAATTATTGATAACTATGAGATTAATATAACTAGTGATGGAAATAGGTGATGAAAATTGAACAGAGAAAATCGTAGATAGTGCGAATATGCATTTTTCTTGGCACATCGTAAAGAAGAAGGTATTCGTAACTCCACAGGGTATTGTACGATTATTTTCAAGAAAAATTTGGGATAATGAAAAATACCTCCAGATAGACCAGGTATCCGAAAGTCATTAATCATAATAATTTCGACATCAACAAATATGCCAAATTTGTCAAAAAAATTCTGGATAAGTTGCCTTTTACAGTTGTAGATGAAAATAGTGCATAAAACTCGTGATTAAAGTTTTTTATATCGTAGGAGTTGCTGCACTCTGCTTATGGCGTCAACATTTCCTACTCGTAAAAAAATATCAGACACTTGATACGTAAATAACTATTTTCCACGTTTATACAAAAAAAAAACTCCATTGCACTATATTTAGTAAAAAAACTGGTTCTTTATTGCACTAGTACAATAAATCTTGTATTGTACTCATTCGTCATTCTACTATATTTTGAGATCATGACAAATAATATAATAATCCAAATCGACGTCATATTCAGTCTATTTCCTGTTTTGAACAATTTCATATTTCAGATCATTTTCAATCATATTCATTACATACCGGATTATGAAATTACTTACTAGAAAATTATTTTCTTTAATATAAAATGATTTTCCTTTGAATAACAATACATATTTTCGCTTAACCAGTTAGATTATAAATTATGAACACGAACGTAAATTACTCAAACATACGCGCTCGCCGCTACTTCGATTTGGATAATGCAACTGCAGTTCTAGAAACGTCAGTCAAAAATTAACTTTGAATTGCTAAATAATTAGCTATTTAATTATTATATTTTCTTACACTCAGTGCCAACTGAATAATTTTTTTTTCGGTTTTACAGAATGTAGATAGAACATTGCATGCAACTCTTACAAAGAATGTTTATTGCACTTGAAATGTTGTCCAACAAGGCCTGACGGCCTCACTGGTGACTTTATTGCAGTCACCAGCATTTGTATCCTATCAAGATAGTGTTATTTGATGGTAAATAGCACGCCTTAATTTAATTTTTCTACATTCATGCAAAAAGCAAAACTTTATTGAACTATATTTAGTGGAAAAAGAAGTTCTTTATTGCACTCATCTGTCATTCAACTTGATCGTGCTGTCATCAAGACAAACATAAATGTTCAAACCCATTACATATTTAGCAGATATTCTGTGAGAATGTCAATACGTTTAAAACAGTTACATATTTTATATTATTTTGTATTAATGTTAGCAGCCAGAGCTAAACCAATGCCTTCCCGAGAAAAACTCCATAATCAAAACTGATCCAGTTTGTTCTAAACCGTCTACCTGAATAGAGCAAACTGTCTGTACTATGACCACACCTCGTGATAACATACGCGCTCACGGCTACTATGATTTTGATTTTTATAATGCAACTGTGGTTATAGAAACGTCAGTCAAAAATTAATTCTGACAATTACAGAATTGAAAGTTTTAAAATGAGTATCATTAATAGAAAATAGATGATAGTGATCTGTTTCAATGCAAATCGATAGTAATAATCAATTATTTAAGTTGCGCTTTTCATTTTCCAACAACTAGTGCCGTACCTTGATAAATCATATTTTGCTTTTTGTATGAACTTAGAAAAAATGTTGTACGCAACTCGTGCAGAAATTGTTTATTGCACTCAACGTGTTGTGACAATTTCACGTCGAGTGCAATAAACACTTACTTTTTGCACTTGTTGCATAAATAACTATTGTGGTGAGCTAGTCCCAATTTTGCGGCAATTTGACTTCACTTATATTCTAACGCCTTATTTTCATATATGTGCTCTCGCGCTCGTACTCAAGGCCGAATAATTTTTGTGTTTAGGGGATTTTTGGTCATTCCAATTTGTCTGACTGACTAAACATAATTTTGTAATAGTTATCTTGACATATTAAAAAATCAGACATTAAAAAATAAGTAAAGTTCATTTATTTTTGATGGAGCTTTAAAGCGTCTTAAAAAAGTTTTGGTCCATGAAAAGTGTCTGATACTTGAGATACTATTTGAGAATGATATTCTATTAAATATACATCAAAATCAGCCATATAAATTTAAGTTAAGTAACTCTTATTTTTAGTCACCTTTCTCACCTGGTACCTGTCCAGGTGTCACTGGGCAAACTTCACAAACACGCAGGTATACAAAGTACATGAGACACTACTGAGAACTTAAAGTTTCATCTTTTAGAAAATAAGTTATGTCTTATCGCTCTGGGATCTTACTCTATTATTGTTTTTTAATGATGTTTCCAAGGTCCACTGCCGCATCAAACTTGACATTTTCACTTCGACTAGTATATATACAACATATTAATGGTTAGGTGAATGCATCAGTTAAATAACTCCGTGTTTCTGAGTGGTTTGCTGGACTGTTCAAGAAAATAATATATTGTTGCATGTTGCATAGTATAATAGAGACGTTCGAAAATTAAGATAATGCCCTCAAATGAGATCAATGTTTGCGAAGTTTACGAAAAGGATAAAAAATTGAAAAAAGAAGAAGTAATTAATGTAATGAAATGGGTTCAACAACAGCCTCATCTACCAAATATAAGTGGTGAGTCGAAATGCGCTTATTCAATATTTTTAGTACGTTTTAAAGGACCCCGTACCAAATACATGGGAAAATTTTTTGATACTTTTTTGGGATATTGTAGTACAAGTCACAAGAAGTTACACGTGCAAGTTCAAACAACTTTTCATGTTTAGTTTCGCAGATATGAATTTTTGAAAATCATAAAAATTACTAAATCATCGTAAGGTTCACTTATCCAAAACTATTACTTTTCAGATGATCAGTAACAAAATAATAGGCTATTTCAATATCCAGACATAGGACATTAACGAAACTTACAGGATTAATATTGAAAAATCACTATAAGTCTTCCTCAAGTAGTTTTGGCGTCAAAGAGAGTTTATTTACTCAAAATGGCTGTTTCATGTGAGTAATGTTGAAAACATGAAATAAAAAACAAACATTTGAAAAAAAATTGTATGTTGTAAAAAGAAGTGAAAACTTTTAGAGAAAATATTCTGGTCATAAACAAAGAATTGCAATAGAGATTTTTCAATGAAAAATGCTTAGTCTCACTAATGGAAACGATGATGAAGCTTGGCAAAATATGCTAAATTGTCGCTATTTTTGACCCACCCTGTATAATAGGTGGCTTCTTTTCTCTTAACGACCGACCGACTGATATGTCATTCGACTTTTTTAAACCAGCAATGCTATTATTCTGTTACAAATCTAAAAAGTAATACTTTTGGATAAGAGAACCTTATTATGATTTAAGTAAAAAAACATTTTTATGATGTTCAAAAATTCATATCTGCTAAACTAGATTTAGAAAGTAATTTAAATTTGCACTTCTAGTGACTTGTTCTACAATATCCCAAAAAAAATTATCAAAATTGGCTGAGAGCCATTTTCCCATGTATTTGGTGCGGTGTCCTTTCACAGTTAACGCATCATGAAGTACCTTATGTGTGACTATATATGAAAATGTTTTCACATTGGGAATCGGTGCCTTCTTCGTTTCATCCAAATGGAATACCTTTACAGGCTGTTCCAAACGGTGCTAACTATGAAATTATGATCCAAATACAATTTATCCTCAAAAGAGCGTGTACCTTCCTAGAGAACTCATTCGCCACACGTTGTTCGATTCAACTTTTATATTTTGCTTTACGAGGCTCTAGAAAAATCATTTATAGTTTCACTTTCTCATTGGGAGGCATGCTGAAATTTACACATGTTGAAATTTACACATGTTGACATCCAGAGGCAGTGCTTTCCAACATATATAAATCGTAATGTATTTGGTCCAAATTTTACCAAGTTTTCCAATTCTTCAGGTGGGGAGAGCGTACTACACAATTTTCGATAACTCGTCATAGTTCACCATGTACAAAGTACAGTAATAATTCACGTGATGGTATTTGATTAGTAAATAATTATTCGTAAAGATTAGGTAGTCAACTGATAGGCTGGCCCTCGGTCGGCAAAATTTTTGCTGATAGATAGTCTTTCCAAACGTTTTGTATGGCTCCAACCTAGTCTGCCACCGTTTTCCTCTGTGACTTTTTTGTTTCGGGGGTGTTTTTCAAAAAACAAATCCCAAGTACGTCGTTTTGACGACTATACAAAAAATTTATAGATACTGTTTTATTTTCAAATTGAGTAGCTTGAAAACTTGAACTGAAAGCCGAAAATAAAATTCTCTTAAAAAAAACATGTGGCCTTGGGGGTGTCCACCCCTCGAACATGTCGGAAAAACGACCATGAGAAAATTAATCAGCTGATTTTTTCAAGATTCATTGAGAGCTATAAAACAAACTTTTCATATTGTCTGACACAGATCACGGGGCGTTTTTCCAGTATGATGCATCAAAGTGGTCGATTTCATGACCACAAAACTTTAGATATAAACGTCAGACATGGAAATATTATATGGAGAAAGGCAGTACTTAAAATGTGGCACAAGTGTCTGACATGTGTGTTGGGGCATAGCTAGAGTCTGACGAAAAAATATAATCTTTCTGTTATCACAGTAACACCTAAGTACGAAAATTAATGATTTCTTAGGTCGTTTTCAGAAAAAAAGTTCGTATGAACATATGTCCGGAGTTGCTTCGTTACTGAGATACAGAGTTTAATTTTTTTTTTTTTAAGTTATTAATAAAATATCATAAATATTCTCGAACCGATATGGTTGAAATTTGATATAGTTACTAATAAGGCGCTTATTTAGCCCTAACTAGATTGAAATTATTAGGGCGAGTGGCGTCTCAGTGGACACAACAGCCAACAATATTGTGGAAAAAATTACGCCACCGACTTTTTTTGTGGGTTTTTATTATTTGTTTCTCGGTTTTCTTTATATCCAGCTTGGTTTTCGATAAAAAAAAATGAAAGCCATCCTATTGCAAACTTCAACCAAATCGGTTCGAGGTGCAGTTATTCGAACTAATGTGTAGGAAAAAACCCTATTATCACTGTCAGCTGGTCTCCATAAAGCAGGAGTTCATGATATGCCATTAAAGTGGTTTTCATTTTTTTCCTCGAAAACCAAGCTATATATGAAAAAAACACATAGGACCAAAAAGATGTATTGTCAGTAGCCCAATCTAAAAAAAAAAACCTACAGGAAATGTCAGAGGCGTACTTTTTTTGTAATATTGTTGGCTGTTATGCCCACTGAGACGCTACTGGCCCTAATAATTTCAATCTAGTTAGTGCTAAATAAGCGCCTTATTAGTTCAAATAACTATACCAAATTTCAACCAAATAGAAATGCGATATTCATAATATTTTATAATACCGTATTTAAAAAAAAAAACGAACCAACTCCGGACATGTTAAATGTTACAAGGGAGCTGGCCCCTTGGCCTAATCCACTGCGACCTTTTCAGATCTATTGTGGAGGCTCCGATTGCTTATAGCACATCATCTAGCTTCGTCCATTTCATCAGACTGAGCAGATTTGATAATGGCCTTTCGAGATGGCTTTCCGCTCTTGGCTTTTCATCTCCAAGTTGTAGAAACCGCACCCTTGCTAGTCCTTCGCAATGGCACATTACATATATTGCGGTTTCCTCTTCTTCCTGGCAGAACCTGCATATTGCTTCTTCCGCCAGACCTATAATATTCATATGTCTGTTAAGCCACAATGGACTGTCAGCACACCTACTACTTGTCTGACGATCCTCCTTTTATAACTGAGGAGTTCCGTCGTGAATTTTGGCGAGCGTCTTTTGATGAACTCCTTGGCCTGTCTCAATCCTGGTCGGGTTTCCCACCACTCTTGAGATTTGTTTTGTACCCACTGTTTGGTGTGGGCTTTTGTGGTGGATTTTGCTACGCCGCAGAAGGGTTCCGGCCCAATGAGCGCTGCCGAAGAGCCTTCTCTGGCTAGTGTGTCGGCCCGCTCATTGCCCAGGTGTCCCTGGTGGCCTGGCACCCAAGCTAGGGTCACACTGTTACGACTACCCAGCTCGGTCAGATCACACAAACAGTCCCATACCAGTCTTGATTTGACTTGGTGGGAACCGATTGCCTTGAGCGCAGCTTGACTGTCGGAGTAGATGGCCACTGTTTTGTTCCTTATCTCTCGTCTCAGTATTTCTCCGACACAGTGTTGTATAGCCGTTACCTCTGCCTGAAACACTGTGGCGTATTTTCCAAGGCTAAGCTGGATGTTAATCCTTGGCTTTGCTCCGTAAACTCTAGCGCCGACTCCATTATCTGTCTTTGACTGTCTGTATACCAGACTGATCTTGCATTCACGGGTGGCCCATTCTCCCAGTCCTTTCTGTCTGGTATCAGTATTTTGAAGTTCTTTTTGAAGCTGTATTTGGGAACCATCACATCCGTTGGCATTCACGTTACTGGGTCTGCCCTCAGTTCCTCATGTAGCTTCCGGTAGTCAGCTCCGTGCTTCTGGCTTATTGGAGCTTGACCCTGCATTAGTCTGTGTGTCACGGACCTTGCTTCTCCTTGGACGTGTATGTGTAGTGGTGGCAGGTCCAGTATGACCTCCATAGCAGCCGTAGGAGTTGTTTTCATGGCTCCTGTCACCCTCAGGCATGCCTGCCTCTGGATGCCATTTAATAGCCTAATGATCCCCGTCTTTTGTCCACCACACCACCGACCCGTAGGTTATCATAGGTCTCACGACCATCGTGTATAACCATAGGGTCATTTTAGGGTTGAGCCCCCAGTTTTTTCTGCACATCCTGCCACACATTCCGAGTGCAATGGTGGCTTTATGCGCGATTTTTTGGAGAGTTCCACGTTAGTTTTTGGTTGAAAGTTACTCCAAGGTACTTGGCCTCTTTAACAAACGGGATCTCTACATCGTTCCGGACATATGTCATAGGAACTTTTTTTCTTAAAAAAACCTAACAAATAACCCTCTGTAGTTTCGTACCGTAGTTAGAAAACACAAAAAAATTGCGGATTTTTTTTTTTTGAAAACGCCCCCGAAACAAAAAGTCACAGAGGAAAACGTGTCAGACTAGGTCCAACGAAGCCATACAGAAAGTTTGAAGAGAGTATCTAAAAATTGTTTGTGGTCATGATATCGACCACTTTAACACGTCAGACTGGAAAAACGTCCCGTGATCTGTGTCAGGCAATGTGAAAAGCTCTCAATGAATGGATTCTGAGAAAATCAGCTGGTTATTAATAAATTTTTCCATGGTCGTTTTTCCGATATGTTCGAGGTGGCGAACACCCCCAATGCCCTGTGTTTTTTAGCAGAGAATTGTATTTTCGGGTTTCAGTTCAAGTTTTTAAGTTATTCCATTTGAAAATAAAACGGTATCTATAAATTTTTTGTAGTCGTCAAAACGACGTATTTAGGTTTTTTTTTTTTAATGCCCCCGAAACAAAAAAGTCACAGAGGAAAACGGTGGTAGGCTAGGTCCAATAAAGTCATACAGAAAAATTGGAAAGAGTATCTATCAGCAAAACATTTGAATAATCAATAAAATATTGTTACAGACCTGAAATTTGATAAAGACTTCTCGAATTGTTCGAGATCCTTCGATGAATTAGATGGAAAAATCTAGAAGCACTAACTTTTGTTCTGGATCAATCGTCGAACATTCTATTTGTGTTCTATTGATTTCTTAAGTTTTCTAGAACTTTATTTGTATATAAAAGCGATGCATTTGTTAGATGAAGGAAGTTAGTTAGGAAGTTACTTTGAGTTACCTTGGATACAAGTATTTTGACAGTGACTTGTATAACAGTGTTGCCAAGTAAAGTTTGAATAATAAAGGCGAGTTCATACCAGAGTACACTTATTTTTGAACCCGAAGACGCAACAATTGGTGACAGCGGCGGAATAAGTGTTACTGAAGAAAGAAAAGTAAGGCAGTTTTCCAGTATTTGATGGTGAATACTCGTGCAAATAATTACGACGAGATGGCGACATCAGCAGATATCCTTGAGTTTTTAAAGGAACAAGAAGCCAAACGAAAACAAGAACAAGAGGAACAAGAAGCCAAACGAAAACAAGAACAAGAAGAGCTTCTACAACAATTCGAACTGAAAAGGAAACAAGAACAAGAGGAACAAGAAGTCAAACGAAAACAAGAACGAGAGGAACAGGAGGCACGGTTAGTCCAGCAGTTACAACAACATGTTGATCTTCTGCAACGTATTAGTCACAGTCAACAGTGCTTCCAGAATGAAATCACTGAAGAAGTACAAGAGGTCAGAGGAAAAGTCCAGGAGGTCAAAGGTGAAGTCCAGGAGGTCAAAGGTGAAGTTCAAGAGGTCAAAGGTGAAGTTCAAGAAGTCAGAGGCGGAGTCCAGGGAGTCAACAGAAGGGTCCAAGACGTCGAAAATGAACTGTCCAAAATAGATGAACTGGTGGCACGAGAGGTGAACAAGAAATTCAACGAAGAAGTTGATAGGATCAAGGAGAGGCTGGAAACGTTACACCTTCCACACAAGCGTGCACCATCTGAGGAAATCTCCCCCACCAGCGAAAGGCCATCCTCACTGACAACTCCGATAAGGCCTACACAAGTGAAAATTTTGAAGCCTCCAACATTTGATGGACAATCCTCGTGGTCCATGTATAGACGTCAGTTTGAAGCGGCAGCAAACGCAAATGGCTGGTCCGAGGAAGAAATGGCCACCTCTCTAGTCCTGTGTCTACGAGGACAAGCATTGGACATCCTTCAGAACATCCCCGAGAGTAATCAGAAGGAATATTCTAGAATCGTTGAAGCTTTGGAAATCAGATATGGACAGCAATATCTCAAACAAGTATTTCAGAGCCAAATAGAGAGTCGATACCAAAAATCCAACGAAACTCTACAGGAGTATGGAGCCGACGTAGAGCGACTCATTAATTTGGCATACCCACAAGCACCGAAGGAGTTCATAGAACAAATTGGGGTGCAGACTTTCATCGATGGTTTGAGAGATACTGACATGCAGCAAGCCCTTCGACTAGGACGACTTCAAACCATAAGCGCAGCACTAATAGCATCTTTGGAGTTCGAGGCCGCGAAAAACGCATCAAGAAATACGAGGCCCAAGTTACGTGAAGTTAAATTCAACGATGATTCTCCTACAAGCGAGGCGCTATTGAAGAAAATATTGGACTCCATAACAGCATTAAGCAACCAAGTGCATTCCCCAGAAGACAGGAAGAGGCGCTGCTATAACTGTGGGAAAAGCGGCCATCTACAGAGGAGTTGCTGGGAGAGATCGAAATCCAGAAGTCCAAGAAGAAAGAGGTCGTCATCAGAGAGCAACGAAGATAGATCGAGATCTCCGAGCTCAGGAACAGAGCAACGTGGGCGTTATACCAGAGGAGCCTTCAGGAGATCGACCACGCCAGAAAGGAGACCTCAAACGTCCGAAAGAGGACTTGCTCCCAACCAGGAAAACGAGAATTAGTCGGCACTAGGGGGCGCGTGGCGACTTTCAGTGTTCAAAGCCCCAAGATCCATATATCGTCATTGAAGAAAAATGGCCAAAGTCTACTAATACAAGGCTACTTAGAAGATCGGAAATGCACCTTCACTATTGATACAGGAGCTTCGAGATCAGTCGTTCGCCCAGACCTCATACAAGAATCTGTGAAGCCGATGAAAAGGAATATGGTTTTGGAAACGGCAACGGGACAAACCGCACCAGTCATTGGGGAAACACTTGTACACATCCAGATAGGACCTATTACCATGGAACATTCTATGTTGGTTGCGGAAATAAGGGATGAATGTGTTTTGGGTCTGGACATCATGGAGAAAAACGACTTCATCCTTAACATCAGGCAGAAAATTTTGCGGATTGGCAATGAAGAAATCTTCCTGAGCAGATACAATGAGAAAATCCAACCAATTAAGATTTATGTTGACGAAGACATCCACATTCCGAAAAACTCCGAAACCATCATCATGGCCAGAATGGATAAAGAACCTGGAGATTTGAGCACTGGAATAATTGAAAATGATGAATACCGCCAAGATGGAATTTTAATTGCCCGATGTCTTGTGAACACAGAACAACTAATTCCTGTCAGGGTTGCCAATACTTCGGAAAATAAAGTCCTTCTGAAGAAAAACGACCAATTGGGATTCTGCAAACCTGTCACTCGAGTTATCAATTGTGAAAACCACACTCAGGTACTGCGAAGAAATACCACTAACACCGATCAGAGAACAATAGACAAAATGATGGAATCCACGGAACATTTAACTATGGAAGAAAAACAGAAGGCCAAAGAGTTCCTTGATAGCCATCGTAACATTTTCTCGACAGAGACTTCGACGGGACGTACCAGTCTAGTTCAACATCGCATCAACACCGGCGATGCCCGACCAATCCGACAGGCTCCGAGAAGATTACCGTTTGCCAAACAGAGAGAGGTAGCAGACATGATAAACAACATGATGGAGGATGACATAATTGAAGAAACCACAAGCCCATGGTCCTCACCGGTAGTATTGGTAACTAAAAAGGATGGATCAACCCGATTCTGCGTGGACTATCGTCGATTGAATGACGTAACGATGAAGGATAGCTACCCATTACCAAGAATTGATGATACACTAAACACATTATCCGGTTCCAAATGGTTTTCAACGTTGGACCTGAAAAGCGGGTATTGGCAAGTGGAAGTTCATCCTGATGATAGAGGAAAAACAGCGTTCTCTACCGGACAAGGGCTGTACCAATTCAAAGTTCTTCCGTTCGGATTATGTAATGCTCCCGCCACCTTTGAGAGACTTATGGAACTAGTATTGAGAGGTTTGACATGGAAAATTTGTCTAGTCTACTTGGATGACGTCATAGTAATGGGAAGGACATTTGACGAACACCTGGATAATTTGGAAGAAGTATTTTTGAGGTTAGAAAATGCTAACCTGCAACTGAATCCAAAGAAGTGTTATTTATTTCAAAAAGAAGTCAATTTTTTAGGCCATGTCATCTCGGCCGAAGGAATCAAGACCGATCCTGCTAAAATCGAGGCTGTTAGGAGTTGGCCACGTCCTAGGGATAAACATGAAGTAAGAAGTTTTCTGGGACTATGTACCTACTACAGGAAGTTTGTTCAAGACTTTGGTAAAATTGCCAAGCCACTCCACCGCTTAACTGAGAACAACGTTCAGTTTGATTGGAGCCCTGATTGCCAACAGTCGTTCACTGAACTGAAGAAGAAAGACAACAATTTAAAGTTAGTCCTAAGCTGGCTAAAAAATGGAGTTAGACCTGAGTGGCAGGAAGTATCCAAGTTTGGTGCAGTTGCCAAGGGATACTGGGCTCAATGGGATTCCCTATGTCTTCGTGATGGCCTATTGCATCGCAAATGGGAGAGCCCAGATGGAGCAACTGTGGTGTACCAACTGGTCCTGCCGAAAGCACTTACTAAAGATGTGCTCGAGCAACTTCATAGTAGTCGTGCAGGTGGACACTTTGGAATCAAGAGGACCCTTGCTAGAATTCGAGAACGATTCTATTGGGTGAATTGTCGTCGTGATGTAGAAGAATGGTGCAGAAGATGTGACCTATGCTCTTCAAAGAAGGGACCCAAAACTAGAAGTCGAGGGAAAATGGCTCAGTATCTTTCTGGTGAACCATTCGAAAGAGTAGCAGTTGACATTCTTGGGCCGTTTCCTGTTACCGAGCAAGGAAATAAATACTTGATGGTAGCCATGGACTATTTCTCTAAGTGGCCTGAAGTTGTGCCCATTCCAAACCAGGAGGCAAAGACCGTTGCAAAGGCCTTCATAGAAAATGTAATAGCCAGACATGGAGTCCCACAGGAATTACATTCTGATCAAGGACGAAACTTCGAATCTGAGTTATGGCAGGAAATGATGAACATTCTAGGTGTGAAGAAGACTCGTACCACAGCCCTACATCCACAATCAGATGGTATGGTTGAACGACATAATAAAACCATCAGTCAGTACCTGTCGATGTTCATCTCCAAAAATCAAAAGGATTGGGATGAGTTGGTACCACTATTTCTCCTATCCTATCGAAGTTCCCAGCATGAGTCCACCGGATATACTCCTTCAATGTTGATCACTGGGCGAGAAATGAAACTACCATGCGATCTGTTGTATGGAATGCCACCCAGAAGTACAGAGGACAAAGTCCTACCAGAATATGTCCAAGAGTTGCGAGAAAGACTGGACCAAGTTCATGAATTCTGCAGACGTCGTCTTCAAATCTCCAGTGATAAAATGAAAAAGAGGTTCGACAGGAAGAGTCCAGGGACTATGTTCGAGCCAGGTGATGCCGTTTGGCTATACCAACCTCAGAGAAAGAAAGGAAAATGCCCCAAGCTACAGAGAAATTGGACAGGACCCTATGTCATCATAAAGAAGATCAACGACTTGGTATACCGCATCCAGCTCAACCCAAGGAGTAAACCCAAAGTTGTTCACATCGAGAGGTTAGCAGAATACCGAGGCCACGATCCCCCAAATTGGTTCCAGAGGGACAGCCAAAATGGTGATGGTGTTATCCGGGACGGAATAACCTAAAGGAGGAGGCAGTGTTACAGACCTGAAATTTGATAAAGACTTCTCGAATTGTTCGAGATCCTTCGATGAATTAGATGGAAAAATCTAGAAGCACTAACTTTTGTTCTGGATCAATCGTCGAACATTCTATTTGTGTTCTATTGATTTCTTAAGTTTTCTAGAACTTTATTTGTATATAAAAGCGATGCATTTGTTAGATGAAGGAAGTTAGTTAGGAAGTTACTTTGAGTTACCTTGGATACAAGTATTTTGACAGTGACTTGTATAACAGTGTTGCCAAGTAAAGTTTGAATAATAAAGGCGAGTTCATACCAGAGTACACTTATTTTTGAACCCGAAGACGCAACAATATTAATTATCATATATGATAAAGTTCCCGTGTAACCTAATAAAGTTATTAATAAATGACCAGCAATTATATTTATCAGCAAAATTTTTGCCGATGGACACTCTAACTATAATTACTTGACCGTTGAAATGAACCTGTGAATTAATTACATATATAGCAACTACCATTACAACTGTACCAAGGTAACCCTGATGTTAGTTAAGTTGGGTTAATGAATAATTGATTATGATACAATTCATTTTATACGTATTTGTCATTTCAGAGTGTGGTGAGTACTGTGATTAATGCTATTATATGAGAATCAATAATAATACCTATAGAGTGAGCTCAGAATCATGTGTCTGACGCCATAGAAATTATTATATATATATACTTACTCTAGAATGCCAATCCCCTCTTCGTGGGATACTGAAAAGTGTTGTAAAATTCCAAATGTTTTCATCAATGCGCATGCCCATAACCAGTCTCCACCTTGTAACTGCTCCTCTTGTCCACCCTACAACCAATTAACCATTAGATCTCATTTGGAGACTTTCGTAATCCTTCCAGAAAATAAAATAAAATATTTAGGCATAATTATAGATCAACATATGAAATGGGACCTTCATATAGCATATATCTCGAACAAGTTAAGATCGATACTATACAAGTTCAGAAAATTAAAAAGCATCATACCTGAAAAATATCTCACAACACTGTACTATTCTCTAGTAGAAAGCCACCTCCGATATGGAATACTAATCTGGGGTGCAGCTCAAAAAACTCATCTTCACATTTTGGAAGTAATGCAAAGAAGGTTTTTAAAACTCATTCATTCAAAACACCCTAGATACCCATCAAATACCTTATCATCAAATACAGAAACAAAAATATTTGATATTAGACAATTATATTATTTCAACTCATGCATCAGATACCATTCACACAGACAACAGTGTCACTTACCAAATCACCAATACAACACACGACAAAGAAAACATTACGTCATTCCTTTCATGAATAAATCAAAGATCTTATTCTTATCTCGCACCAAAATTGTACAATAACATCCCTGAAAATATAAAAATAATTGTGAATATACACTCTTTCAAAAAACATCTGAAGAAATATCTACTTGAATCAGGTGGAACAGTCACTAACTTCGCTTAAACTACAGAATATATGAATGAATTGCATCATTAATTTTTACATATATCTTACATTTTTTTATCGTTTGTATTACACTATATCGTGGTCTTAATATTAGTATAAAATAAATTTTTTTATTCATGTTTACATTAATGTTACACTGTTGACTGTATCGTAAAATTTTATGCTTATACAATTAATAGGTATATCCTTTATTTTAATCTGTTGTTTTCGTATATTTTAATGTTTGATTTATATTCTATGTTAAAAATTTTAATTTATATTACTAATTATTATATATATTCTAAATATCCTATATTTTAAACTGTTATTTTCCTATATTTTAATTGTTGATTCAGATTATTAACCCTTTTTATATATAAATGTGCTAAATAGTTCGTATTTTTACAAGTAATTCTTATCAATGCTGAAACAAGTGTTCTTGCACTTATCGGCCTCTCATGCTTTGTTCACATTAACAATCTATGATCTATTATAGTCCTTTTTTTATTGTATCATTGTGAAATTTGCTAATTTGTTAATTTGTGTGAATAAAGATTATTATTATTATTATTATTATTATTGACAAATTTCAGAAAATTTTATCTTTGTAGTCGAGATTCTGTCGAAAATAATCTAACATTACTGGGAAGCCTACCCAAATTCCCGTTGAATTGTTGGGATCGTGCAATAGTGTTAACAGTTTTCAATTGCCGCAGAGGAAGGCAGGTAGTTTGCCAGAGCCGGTTTGGGTTAGTTTGGTACTCTACTCTTTGGCTTGGTGGTTTAGGCGATTTGTGTTCATTGTGAAATTAATCATTAACGTTATTGTGTTTATTTAGATGTGCTTTTCTTATTACTATTGTTTACTTCAATTATTCATCGGTAGTGTGTATGTTATCGGTTATGGTTTTCGGGTTTTTCTGTAGTGAAATTTTAATTTTGACAATGTTGACGTGCTTGGTTCTATGGTGTGGAAATGAAGGAAACATTCCTGGAATCCATTATTTTTAGTAAGTACCTACTTAAATATGAATTGTTGATGGCAAATCTCAATTATCAAACTGATATACTTTTATAGCAAAAAAATACACATACCTACTATAAAACATTTTTCTTTCGAACGTAGTTTGTTCAGTAATCAATATTATGCACTTACCCAACCATTTATATATTTTTGTAGATTCTTTTTGTAGTTCTATTGGCCATCAGGAAAAACTACACATTTGAAAAATAAACACAGAATACTCCCTTTATTGTCAAAGTATTCATATAATATTTATAAACATTAAAAATGGCAAAGTTCAAAATTTTGATTGGCAGTTTCCTATTTATAATATTGAGCCACTCAGCTCTATAAACAATCCATTTATTATTACTCTTCATTTTGTTTTATTTCTCATTTTATTTCACTTGCTGTATTAACTCACCGAAAACGAATGTATTGAGTATAACTCTTCAGGCTGTTGGTCATCATCAGTATGGTGTAGTCAAGTGCAAATATGTGCATATTGCTTAACTAAACGCCATTTTCAACTTAAAATTTGAAATATTTCGAAAACGGTTAGACTTGGGTATAGGACATTATACATGAAACATGTTCAGAATCATGCATAAAATCTAAAACTTTGAAAATATACAGGGTGTCCCATTTAAAATAACAAAGTTGGGGTCCACTTCCGGCACAACGGGAAGTGCCACATTCGTGAAAATATTTTAGCCAGATAGCCCTCATCAACAATAGTGAACTGTCAAATTTTCAAATTTGGCCCACCTATGGTTTTCTATATATTGATCGATGCAGTTCCCGGAGGGACGCACTGTATATTATAATTTCTATGTCTGACGCCCGCACTTCCGTCTCTACTAGAAACTAGTCGTTAGCCTACCCTGTTCCTCTGGCAAGTTTTATGCCATCATCGCCAGAAAGGGCGGCGGGCGGCGACACACTTCAATACCCTAGCAACCTTCATTAGTAGAATTTCTTCATTGTATACAGGATGCCCATCATGCATGATATTATAAGGGTAACAAGAGTAGTATTCTTCTTACCAATTTGAACTAGAAGTTTATTCATCGCAAAACAAAACAGTTATAGATGATAATAATTGCGAGTTTTGAATTGAATGAAAGACATACAATTGACATACCCAAATGTACTTGAAAGAGGAGTTCCGACGCTGGGAAACCGATGAAATGAAATCACACTGGAATAAAGTGCCAGTTCAAAGACAAGCGAAAAAACTAGTGTGCCTATCGCCAAAGAAAGCTAAACAGCTTTTCGAGTTGGACAAGAAAGACTTGAAGATGGTCACGGGAATCCTCACTGGACACTGTCCTCTGGGGTACCACCTCAGAAAGATGAGTAAATTAGAGAGTGATAGCTGCCGCTACTGCGAGAACTTCGCGGAAACTGCAGAACATCTGCTTTGCGAATGCCCAGCGCTTTTCTGCAGAAGGCTCAAGTTCCTGGAAGGGACATTCTTAACGCCCTCCGACATCAGGAACTCAGCCCCCAGGAAACTGATAAACTTCACAAGAAGTCTCGGAATCCTGGGCCTCAAATAGACCAAGGGTCACGCCAGTGGCGTAGCTAACATCCAGCGAGCCACCCCGCAGGGGTCTGCTTGCGCCCTTATCCAACCCAATTTCTGGTTTCCTTGCACCCCTGTTAAGGCTTGCGCCCCCTCGCGCCGTGGGTGTTAGCTACGCCCCTGGGTCACGCACAAAAGAACTTACCTATAGGTCGAAGTGCTTGTGAAGCTGTACAGCCTGTACGACCCCCCTACAATCTACAATCTACTACCCAAATGTTCTTAAAACCCCAACATGTCTCTTCGTTGGTTTAGGCTCAAATAAGTTTTAATTTTTGAACGTACAATGTTTTAACAAATTTCGATAATTTCTGTTGCCTGACTAGTCAGCACTGAAGGTGACGTCAGCAATAAATAATAAATTGTAATAAATCCATACACTCATATACAAATCTTCGCTTCATTCATTACTAACAAGTGTATTCAGATTCCCACATTCATTCCTTTAATAAATATTTTTTTGGTAATAATGCAAGTATGATTTGTCGTTGTATTTGAAATACTGTGGTACTCAATTTTCGATGACAATATACAGAGGTTGATTTTCATACAAATAAGTTGAGGGTGGTTTTTCAAGGGTGATAGATGCAAATAAAGTTTTCTTAACGCCATTAGAAGGGTTTTGGAATGCCAATCGACGAGAGAGTTTCTGATTCATTTCTTTTCAAGTAAACGAGATATTGCACCTGAAAAATAAATTGGGATACCCTGTATTGATGAAAAATCAATGAAGAATACTTTAATTCTCAGATGACATTATTATTTAGTGTGTTATTTTCTCGTGAGAATGCAGCAATGATTATTCTTTATGATGAAAGATCAATCCGATGATTTTTTTTTTCAGAATTGGATACTGCTCTGTTTCTACACAGCTGTTATTACAATAATGAAATAGCAAAAATACATTATGGTACAAAATCAACAAAGAAGACTTTAATTCTCTGATGACATTATTATTTAGTGTGTTATTTTCTCGTCAGAATGCAGCAATGATTATTCTTTATGATGAAAGATCAATCCGATGATTTTTTTTTTCAGAATTGGATACTGCTCTGTTTCTACACAGCTGTTATTACAATAATGAAATAGCAAAAATAACGATAGATACTCATTTTACTGTGAGAACATTATGGTCCGATATTTTTGGAACTTCAAGGGATTCTCAATTGAAGACTGCTATAAATACGACGTAAGTATGTTTTCAATCGACTGCGCTTGTTAGTATGATTATAGATTATAAGAAAAGTAAAACAGAAGTTGTTGTCATAAGAGTGAAAATCATTATTTTTCAGAGTGTATGTACCAATACCAACGCTTGGTCCTAACGAAGAACTTGTGATTTTAGCGAAATTAGCGGATACGAGTGTAGTAAATTATAACTTCCCTTTATCAGGAAAATGTTTTGATATGTTCACTCTCTTACATCTTCATCAAAACGGCCCCCCGAATGGTCTTATTATAGTTTTCGATATGGAGGGATTTACGTTTACGCATTTTTTGAAAATTAATATTAATACTGTGAAGAAAGTTATTTATTACCTTCAGGTGAGTCAATTCATAGATAATATTCATAAACAGTGGCGTAGTAGCCCCTAATAGGAAATGTATTGGTGTGTGATTCTAGACACAGCTATGGAATATTGATGCGTTGGGGCATCTAAAACAGTTTGGTGTTTTTTTGATCATCATGTAAAAATACCAGTGTTCATAGATAATGTGGGATAATGTGGTGGAGGAGATCAAGGAACAGCTGTGGTGTAGGTATATTGAAATATCTAGGACCAGTGTTCATATATTTAAAACCTCTTTAATGTGACGTCAAGCAGGTGCCTGCCTGAGGGAAGTGTGGTAAAGGGGTTATTACCCCCCAATAATTACCCCATTACCCCCCATGACGACCTTAAAGTAATCGAAATTTAACTTTTTCGAACGTAAATAATACCTTTATAGTATGACTACCCCTCCCATGAAATGACCCTAGGCACGCGCCTGACGACAAGTTTGGGTGTTTGTAATCTGGAAGTATTTCCACGACTCTGAAATGCGAAATTGTTTGAATGGAACTAGAGTAAAGTCAGCAGATTTTATTGATGATTATTTTATGATGCTGGCCAATGCTGTTACGAAAATGTCATTTCTAGTTGATTCTAGTGAGATTGGTGTCCGTTTCAGATAAATTCAGAATATGTTGGACCAAAAACAATTTACATGTAGAAACTATTTCAAAAGCTATACAAGGTTGACTTGATATCGAGTAGTACAAGTACGGGTGTTTGCAGAGATTACTCTGCGAAGGAACAAAATGTCCTGCCAGGACTGCTCAATGCAATAACCCCATGCAATAGGAATAATTGGATCAGAAATCCATCAGAAAACAACTACTTTCCTGGCTAATACCACAACGAACGTTGAATCACTTCGGATGAACTTCCGTGCAGAAATCCTACAATTGCTAGTTGCATAGAAATATTCATTGAAACATTTAGACGACCTTATAGATCGATTTCTGGGTTTTGTACTAAGGGTACGTCTATGCATACAGTAACTAATATCTGCAACAAATGGTTCGATCATATCTCCATTTCGAAGCCTCATCCGAAACAACGCCCGCAGAGTAGATATACCCAACCTTAGCCTTCCAACCAGCAATTTCCACTTGCGCGGTCGACAGATATAGAGATAAATTTGCAATGGTTCACAATGAGCAAATAATGCACAGGACAAAATATCCTCCCTGCCAAAAATGTCTTATAAAGAACTGATACAAAAAATATATATGAGAATTTATGAGATCCAAGTTGGATAGTGAAACCGTAACCAAGCCATCTTCGATATTCATCAGTATTTGAAAGAAATTACAGATAAATATTCTTTTTATTTCTACTGGCATTTCCTAACGTTTCTATCAGCGATTCCTAGGATGAATGCTGCATGTTTCTACGAGGTCATGCAGGTTGAAAATCGGTGATAACGTATGAGATTTTACAGAAGTCGTTTGAATATTTAAAAAAAAATCATTGGTATTCTGCGAGATTTTTCCTGGCCCGTTCCATCCATATAAATATTGATTAAAATCCAATGGATTATTATATGCACATACAGAAATAATCAACTTCAACTTCTGATAGAAAACTATGTAAATTATACATTCATTTCTAACAGAATCGAAAAGCGGGTAGATCTGTTTAGACAGATTTGTCATGATCTGTTCCTCGTCCATATAATCACAACTCGCATTTCGCCTTATACCATGGCTGGCTATTCGTGTTCTCTGACCCCACGCTACAAAACGTAGTCTTCATACGATACCCAATAAGATAAAATAAATTGTTAATTACCTCATACATTGACATACTTGTGAATGAGTATATAATATCGTCGTGATCCTCATACAACCTTCCAAAAAGTGAATGTGCCAGGGATATGTACGTATAGGTTACAGGCTTTCCACGTAGATCCTTATAAAGTCTCATAATTCATCTACATTTTTTCATGAGATTTCATATGGTATTTTTGGCAGGGCTGCTAGGGCTGCTCATTGCAATAATCCTTTGCAATAGGAATAATTGAGTAGAAAATTCATCAGAAAACAACTACTGTCCTGGCTATTACCACAACACAATTGTTGAATTTCCGTGCAGTTCCTACAAGGGTTTCTCTGCAATTGCTAGTTGCATGGAAATTGGGATGTGATCCAATCATTTGTTGCAGAAATCAGTTATTGTCTGCATAGAACATTTCCATGCAACTAGTAATTGCAGAGAAAGTCTTTTAGGAACTCTGCACGGAAATTCATCAGATATAATTCAACGTTCGTCGTGGTATTGGCCAGAAAAGTTTTTTTTTCTGATTCCGACCCAACTATTCCTTTTGTATAGGATTTTTGTAATGGGCAGTTCTGGCAGGACATTTTGTTTATTCGCATTATAAGCTCATTGTGAACAATTGCAGATTTCCCTATATGTTCATTTTGGTGGTATTGCCAACCACGCAAATGGATATTGCTGATGAGAGGGCTGAGGTTGAGATGGCATTCGCAGTTTAGTGTACCTACTCTGCAGCTAAGTCTTTATAAGCTCATTACGAACAATTGCAGATTTCTCTACATGTTTATTATGGTGGTATTGCCAACCACGCAAATGGGTATTGCTGGTGAGAAGGCTGAGGTTGAGATGGCATTCGCAGTTTAATGTATCTACTCTGCAGCTTAGTCTTTATAAGCTCATCACGAACAATTGCAGATTTCTCAATATATCAGAGATTACTCTGCAAGCATTCTACGAAAATATGTTCAATACCCTCCGTCATAACTGTCACTGTACAGATTGGATTGGAAACTTACTGGATCAGATGTCTACAACCCAGAAATAATCGATGAAATAGAAACGCTATGGGTTTTTCGTCGGTGTGAAGTTAGCAACGAATTCTCATGGTGAAATCAATCGGTATCAACGATTTCTGGCTAGTTACGGAAGCGAAAAATCGGTTCAAATGATTTATATTGTTCGTTTGATGTGCAGTATGTTAAATTGTTGAGAGGGTGAAAACGAAATGATTGTCACTTCTTCAGTTCTCCTGTTAGTGGGTCTCAACATTTTTCGACCGCTCTGATAAAAATTGAGTTTTTCCTACTCAAAGAATGGATCATTACCAATAATTTGACATACCATGCAAGTCGGCAGAATATGTGAAACTGTTAATAATAATTGCGTGAAATTATTTCGCCATTAAGTCTAATTACCATATCCTACATGATATTCATTGCTAACTTCACACCGAGTGTTCTTCCAATGTCTAATACGTTCGTTCCTCATTGGTTTTCTGAATTAGGATAAAGAAATAACTGATGATTACTACTCGACGTTATTTTTTGTGTTTTTGGAGGAAATTTATCAGATCTTTTTTAATTTTTCTCTTCTAACTGCTGGTTTCTACGAAAAGTACCAAAAAGCGCAGTGAATTAGAAGTTAACTTTTTTAAAAGAGACACTCTTTTTTTCATTGCATATTCGGTTATGGATGATCATGAGGAACCCAACCATACCAAGTTTAATGCTGTTATCTCCAAAGACTATTTTATTCATAAGAGTGTGAGAGATAATTTATTGACCCGCCAGGAAAAGTTTCTCTCTTCCACTCATTGGGCTTATCAATAAAATAATAAGCGATATCTCCGTAGTCTTTGGAAATAACAGCATCAAACTTGGTATTGTTGGATTCCTTAACTGATCATGCAATGATATACAAGGTGTCCTATTTAAAAAAATAAACTCCTAAGTCGCTGCGCTTTTTTGGGAAACTCTGTATAAATGAAACTTCAAACCATTAAAGAGATCGAACGAAACCCCACAAATTATGTATTTAATATTCTTTTGTGATATGTAAAATAAAGAAGTTACGTTGGGGGGGGGCGAACTTTTGGTTCTCACTGTATATTAGGCTGTCAGTATTTCATAATACATCTATCCTCATGAAACCTGTTTGTTTTAGGAAGCCATGCCCATAAGATTGAAAGGTATCCATTATTGTAATATTGTGCCGTTCATGGATAAAATTCTGGCATTGATGAAGCCGTTTTTGAAAGAAGAATTATTTAATCTGGTGAGTGTCAATATGAAATGAAAATGTAAAAGGACAATAATGAGAAATATGAGGTGAATTTAGTAAAAATATTATTAGAATTGTTCAATCTTAATCGGTAGCTGATACTTTTACCGTAATTGTTATCTCCATGCATATATGCATATCCGAAAACAAAAAACAGAGCATAAAACTTCATTCACATCGACCAGTGAAATTCCAAATCCCAAGGCACAATAAAAGACCATCAGACAAATTATTGAAAATTCAAAACTTCAACTGTGACATTTGACATTCCCGTACAATCGCAGCTCTTTAGATGTGTAGGCTTAGCAAAGTAAACTTCCGACTACAGGTGTTCCCATAGAAAGAAATCCAATGGTGTGAGATCAGGTGATCTAGCTGGCCACTCCACTGGACCCTTTCTGTCGATGCAACGCTTTCGAAAACGTTCGTCCAAAAACTGTCTCACTTGAACATAGAAATGTGCATGATCCTGCTGGACGTTATATCGTTTTCTAGTGAATTGTTATCATTTTCTAAAATTTTTGTACTCATAAGATCTACACATTCTTGTAATAGATTAAGTATGTGTCTCCATTCAATGTAGAATGGTTCAACAATATGATTTCCAAGAATGCCGGCCAAACATTCAATTTTTGTGGAGTTTGTGAATGTGTTTCTATAACCGAATGATGATTAACATCGCTCCAGTAACGACAATTATGTCTATTTACCCCACCAGTGAACATGAAAGTACTTTCATATATTGTATTATAGGTTTGCGTTATTGGTCAATTTCTCGCTGAACTTCTCACAAAACTGAAGTTTCTTTGTTTAATTCCTGAACTAGCCTTATTTTGAAAGGATGGAATTTGTGGGCTTTCAAAATCCGAAAACCATTAGTAGCTGTTACATACCATATGCTCTAGCTACTTGTCTGATAGATTGTCGATTATCCATTTACTGCAACTTCAACTGCGTCATTTCTGACAGGACGAGGTACATCATGTTTTATGTTGTGAAGAACGAAATTTATCGTTGTGGTCTGGATGATTCTCATTTTAAATTCCTGCAGTAGCTTTAGCACATCCATCATTTCGATAATTGGTTGCAACAATTTCTATTCTTTCTTCAGTAGAATAAACCATGATGAAACAGAGTGAACAACGGTGAATAAATAATAATTCGTGAACTATATTCTTTTTGTTCTGCGACCACTAGCTTAAATGGAAAATACCGGTGCAATAAAAACTAACAATATCTTCCATGTCAAAACGTTTATCACTAATTAGGTAAATTCCACAAATCTAGAAGAGCTGCGACAGAGAATTGTTCGGGATTGCCGATTGCTGACCCCGGACATCTTGAATAATGTGAGGAACCCAGGTAGCACCTCATGTTGGCTGAATCTTGTTTTCACATTGGGCTAATATGGATATATTGTAAATGTAAAAATAATATTGAACCAATATGGGTTCATATTGGAAAAACAATTTTTCATTAATAATATTGGTGGAATATTGGCTCAACCTGTTCTGGATGTATATTTTTTCATGAAATATTGGGTCAATATTGGTTCCATAATTTTCACCAATATCGCGATTTCAATATTACTCTCATATCGATTTTAGAGATAAAAAACAATATTGTATATCCAAGTTTGATAGCGCATTGGTGGAATATTATTTAATCCATATTCTAAAAATTATATTGACCCTATATTGATTGAGATTGTTACGAAAACCTTACGCCAATATTTGAAAGACAATATTGATACAATATTAGAAAATACATTTATTACTAGGATTAAAATTTGAATATTGGCCGAATATTCCATAAAAAATATTGAAATGAATCATGATTAAACTTGGGTAAGAAACCGCTAGGTGGCCCCACATATGGAACAACAGCTGAATCATAGTAACATATATTAAATGGGGCTTCTCACAATGCATTAACAAGTCAATCACTCAGTGGTAAATTGAAGTAGAAACGAAATTCTAGAATTTTTAAATTATTCGATTTTTTGGAAATATTTCATCAATGTGTCCAAGGCAACATATTCACTTTGAATATTTTACCAATATATGCAAATGATATTGTACCAATAACCCTAAATATTTTGGGGCCAGTATTGCTTCCTCAATATTTCACTAATATTATTTGTATAATGTCCAAGTAATATTGTGCCAATATACCGAAATAATTATAATTTTATCTCGCCAATATTACGTTTTAATATTTTGTCAATATTTTACCAATATTATTCCAATGTAAGTGTGCTACAGCGATATTGTACTAATATCGCCTGACATTTTGAGGTCAATATTGCTTCGAGAATATTAGACCAATATTACATTTAAAATATTGGACCAATATCGCCGAATGTTCACGCCAATATTATTATTTGAATATTTTGCCAATATTTTCACAATATTGTCCCAATATGGGTGTGCTACTTGGGAACGCTTTCGAAAGTTGACTGTATTATTGTATCGAACTAGGTGGAGATCATTTTGAATAATTCATCCGTTGATTTTGTTCCCATTGATATTGTTTGTTGTTGATTTCCTCAATAAAAGAATCGACAGAGACTTTTCTGTTTTTTTCCTTATTAAAACGTTAACCAATTTTTAAAAAAATACAGAGGTATTAGACGGAGAAAATACCTTTCAAATGACGTATTACTCAACCCCCATGCCATTAAAAATAAAAGGGGGTGGCTGCTGACCGCAATGGGGTGAAGTTTCGGGTATGATTTTCATATCAAAATTAGTCCTTCTAGAAATAAAAATTAACGTGTTCTTTAAAATTTTTGATTACAAGTATGTTTCTGACTTACAGGGGGGATCAAGTTTTCGTTAGAACGTACTGTATACATTGCGGCTTTTAATAGTCCCCCCTGTTATCTTTTGAACGGTTCGACGTAGAAACATAAAAAAAAACGTTTCGAGGGTTTTACCAATACTACTTTTTGAAATGAAAAGAATGGCGATTGCCCGACAAGGGGGGCGGGGAGACACGTGAACTAAAAAATTTTAAATGGCATGGGGGGGGTCAAGTATCACATGTTGAAAAGAAAATTCCATTCTCTTTACAACCATCTGAATTTATTGAATTTCGTTTATATTTTTTTTCAATTCAAATTTAAAATATCAAATATAAATGCAGATCTGAATACTACTCATACCTCGATAAATTTGAACGGTTTGATGCGGAACAATGAAACCAAAAATTTTTTGAAAGATTTCATCGACACTACTTTTTGAGAGAAGAAACATTGCAATTACTCGACAGATGGCGCTGGGGCACATTAACTTAAAAATTTCGAAAGGAATAAAAAACGAAATTGTGAAAAAAATTATGAATATAATTCAAAAATATTTATATGGTTGTAAAGAGAATTGAATTCTCTTTTCAGCAATGTGACACTTGCCCCCCATGCCATTTAAAAATTTTAAGTTGATGGGCCCCCCGCGCCCCCTGTGGAGCAATCACCATATTTTTCATTTCAAAAGTAGTATCAGTAAAACCCTCGAAACGTTTTTTTTTTCATGTGTCTACGTCAAACCGTTCAAAATTTAACAGGGGGGAGAGACTATTAAAAGCCGCACTGTGTATCATTTGTTTGAAATGTCGATCAAAATCTATAGGACCGTATTGTGACTACCAGGTTGTAATTGAACTGGAATAATGTTATATTTTCCATATTTTTCAGATTACCTTGCATACAGGAATAGAGACTTTATTCGATCATATTCCAAAAAAAAAAATTCCAGAAGACTATGGGGGTACATTCGATTCTGTACAAGTTTTACATGGTGATAAATTTCATGACGTTTCTGAATAAATAAGCGTTTTTTAAATATTTTTAGAGAAATACAAGGCACAAATGAACGACAATGAAGAATTCTTCAAATATGTAGATTCACAGGTCGTGGATGAATCGAAAAGGCCTGGAAAGCCACCGTATATTTGCGAGGTTTATGGAATGGAAGGGACCTTCAAACGATTAGAATTGGACTGACTATGTACTTACACAGCTAAATTGAACTAGATTACAACATTGTGGTAGCTAACAGGTTTCCTAATATATCTATTTACATGAATATAATAAACTTTTTTTATCCTACATTTCTAAATGAAGGACAACTTGACAACACCTTCCATCACTTCAAAAACTATAGGCATATAGATTCTACAAGAGAATATGTAGAGTGACTCTGTTGGCCTGAGCATAAAATCATGAATTTAATATGGCGGGCGAGTAATGTAATTAAAAATTGGTATGTAGGAGTATTTGAGATGGAAGATTATGAATGTTTTGTTAAAATTCAAAAATTGAAGATGGCGACTTCAGGATGGCTGACGAGTAAATATTTAGATGGCCTCCTCATTCAAGAACTACACTGAGGAAAAAGTGGTTATTAAATTGTCCTATTATGACAATGTTCATTACTGTCATTCGATTTTTAATAATATTTACACATGTTATGCATAACAAAAGCAACAACGACAAGTTGTCACAATAAAAGACGTTTTATGGAAAGCATACCAATTAACACCATCGGACATCCTGTATTGATAATAGCATGACAACCTACGGTAATGAAAGCTTACGAATAATATTCGATCAAATTACGATAATTTTGTTATCGAATTACCATTATAGTAAAATCGGTATAACGCGAATATTCGAACACGACAGGGTTGCCAAATCGTAAAAAATTTCATCGATCGTAAGAATTTCGTGGGAAATTATGACAAAATTCCACATAACCTGGACCAAATCTCCCAGCACTCGCAAAACAAAAAACTCAAAAATTACTCTGATCTGATTAAATTCACGTTTCCTTCCCCGTAAATGTCTGTTCAGTGAGTTGATCCAGTTTGCGAATTTCTAACGATATCTTGGATGCATTATAAAAAATATTCTCATATTCTTACCTTGAAACACTGGGATATAGCTCCCAAGTCCCCAGGAGAAGGTTGTGTGCACTGTGATATCCAATATATAAACAAAACAGGGTTATAATTCATTGCGATCAAGTTCCTGAACGTTTTCGGCATCAAGCCGTAAGGAGAAATTTCTGAACGTGAAGAAATTATGTTTGTTGAATTTTTGAAAAATATTTCAACAATCACAGACGCTAAACAATTTTTTTTTATAAACAATTATTTTTCAGCGTCTGTGATGTCCCCTTTATGCTTTTTCTTTCGTAAAAGTTTTTGACATGTTAATATAAAATGAAAATAATATTTTTATTTTCAAGAAACATAATTTCCTTGACATTGACTCACTTCCAGAAATGTCTCCCTATGATGATTTGAAGCCGAAAACGTTTGAGAATTTGCTCGCAAAAAATTTGGTGATATCCTGAATTATTCAAAAAACAACTTGACAATTGGTCTTACCAATTACTGTACTGAATGACTGTTATAGGCTTCGATAATAACAGTGAATATGCAAGTGAATCATAACAATGCAGTGACATTGATTATCCTGAATTGGTTTATCTGAAGAATTTATCAGAATGTCCGATGATAATTATTAAAGTAACCGATTACAGTAATCCAACCCTGTAATAACTTTTATATACTTCATCGAATTAATCAAAATAATTAGATAACTTAATAACTATTACTGTCGTCATAGAAAAGTGAATTGAATGGTAGTTATCAGACAGCTAGGCTGTCCCCTATTTAATTGAAGTTTTTTATGATGGTTACTTGATTTTTAATAACAGTCACTGGATTTTTTCGCAGTGTAGATAGCTCAAAACTGTCAGGAAACAGTCCGGGTAATAAACATTCTATATCAGAAATCTTGCTAACTGAAAAGCAGAAATTGAACTATATAACAAAAAAGTTATGATGACAAGCTTTTATTGAAATGCGCTAAAAGTAAAGAAAAGTCTCTTTTGATGTGTAATGTAGATTATTCTGTGAGTTACAGAATCAAAAGCTTGCCGATTTCGTATATTCGAACTGAAACAGACTCACAGAATAAAAGCTTGTTTTAAAAAGTATATTTTTTTTATTTTGCAATTGATAATGGATATACTATACTAAAGTAACACCCTCCTAAGAATGTCCTAAGTTCTCCCCCTAAGAAAAAACCTATCGACGCGCTTCACGACACCTATAAATTTTTTAGTGGATGTTTTTCATTCGAATTCATTGTTAACCATTCGCCACTTAGTTTCTATTTACTCTAGCAGAAAATAAAACATCTCATTAATTTATACAAAAAACTCAATACGTGACTATTCATTAACCTTCTTTCTAGTGTTTCTACGCACAATTTAAATTTCTACCTGCTCTACCTAGTCTACAAATTATCCTCAGAGAAGGTTAGCGTCACAAACAACGTAGAAATTCAAATGGAAATGTAAAAGTAAAACATCGTAATTAATGCAGTTTTCCTACCAGATGGGGAAGGTGTTATACCGACCTTGATTTTTTGCGTTCTATCTATAAGGAAACAATAATATATTTAACTAACAGGCTCCACTGGTTCTTACTTCGTTTATGGTTTTTGAGGTAGTCTTCTTAACTTCTATAATTCTCAGTAATCGGCTGTGATTTCGGTTTTTATTTTTTGGTATGTAGGATACAACTAAACGTGAAAACATGATGCGTACTTGTCGCACAACGGACTATAAAGAGTCCGTGTTCAGCTAGGTTTGTCGAACTGTACTGTTTTAATTCACTATTTATGTTATATCAACAAATATAGTAAGAATTTCATATTCGAGGAATATTTGTGATCAAGTAGAAATTACCAGAACTTACTGCAATTGTGCGCATCACTGCACCACCAGGCTACGCGTCGACATAATAATATATTGATAATAATGATAATTCTCCCTCATAAAACACTCGTAGAGCGTACCCAAAGGTATGGTCTATGCAGCTAGAGGACGGCTAATATTTTCAGTTACCTGGACGCTCCGTGGCGATTTACTGATTTTTGGTGGCGTATTCCCTTTTCAGCTTTAGGAAAACTCGGAAAACCTACATGCGCAGAAATGTTGAGAAAGTGATCGGTGCGCATTCCTAGCAAGTATTAGACCTCGGGATTACCATCTAGGCTATACTAACATCACATTTGCTTCTCAACAGGTCTTGTGGACGCCTATCGATACCAATACATTCCAGGAAAAAATGTCTTCCTCACTAGGTTTTGAACTGGGTATAATGCTACCTGCTGTGGAATTAGGTATGAACAGTCAATGCGATCGAGTTTGACTTATGTCAGATTTGAGCCATTATGGAAACCAATATATTTCAAAATTTATATTGAAACTTGAGTCAATATCAATGGTCTAAATGGTAGATATAATTCCATTCTATCTCTGTTCAAAGAAATTTCATAAAAGAGCACTGTCAGCTGACGTCACAACATGGCGGTGATCAGCTGATGGGGGGACAAACAAAGAATTTGAGTTTGAAAAGAAAATTGTTTTTAATTTAATTTAATTACAATTAATTTTGGTTTTTTTGAATTTTACTGAATTTACTGATTCTATTTTGAAATACTCTTGTTTCAGATGAGAAATCGTATAATATTATAATATTATAAAAGAAACTAAAACTATTTGTATGATACCTATCATCATAACAACGTATTTTTGAATTGGAAAATCCATGTTTATAACACCTCTACAGACTTATGCACTCAATTCCGACTATATACAATGAATTAATACTCACTAAAATGCCAAGAACGTGTTTTTAGATTTTTTTTTCGCAGAAAATCCACAAAAAGGACACGCGTAGTTTTATGGAAAATGGCTTTGTTTGTCCCCCCATCAACTGTCAAACTACGTCACTGACAGTGCTCTATTCCGATTTCGTTTTTAATCGAGAATGTACATCGTTCTAGCATACGGATCGTGACAGCTTTCGTATCGAGTGTTCATAATCCCCAGAAGTGTCAACGTGCGATATCAAAAACGCTGAGACAACCGGCCAAGTCTTCGGCCTGCATACCCATATCGACGAACATGGGCGTGCAAGTGAGAGGTGAGGATTAAATTAGCTAAATCATTCAATATTTTTATTTACAAACTTCAACGAATGTTCATCTTAAACTATTGAATTCTGATAGTCCCCCTGGAACCCTCAAGTGCCCAGCCGATAAACCGGCACTCTCTACAACAATTTTTGGAACACCACTGCAGAGCTGGGAAGTACTCAGTACAAATACCCGAATACTGTACTCTTCAGTACATTTCTGGTACTCTGTACCCGTTACCCAGTACATTTTATATAAAGAACTCGGTACTCGTACCCGTACATATCGGGTAAAAGTATCCGATACCCGCGCTTCTGATGAGAGTACTTTTACCCGTTACCCAGTACATTTTATATAAAGAACTCGGTACTCGTACCCGTACATATCGGGTAAAAGTATCCGATACCCGCGCTTCTGATGAGAGTACTTTTTTAGGCAACGAGTCTACTTACGCCTGGCCTGTCTGTCCAGTCCAGCATGCCTCACCCAGCAACCTCAAAACTCCAAAGGCTTTATAAATCATCAAAATTAGTTATTATGAAGCCAATCCTGGCAAACAGAATCAACCAGTTATGCCATTACTTAATAATTATTTTTTCTGCAAACGTTAAAAAATGACAAGGATCGCACATTGACAACAATATGCGAAGTGACATTTTTTTTTCATTTTCCTTCGTTACCATGACAACGTGCTCGAAGTAATGTTGCGAAATACCTATTTCGCACACTGCATGTATATAAACTATATGGGATTTTCATATTCTAACCTATACTCCTCAATCAAGCAAAAATTCAATCAAACGAAAATCCAAGAAATCATTTATTTCTGAATGTTCCACAATAATTAAATAAGACTTTTTTAACACTTTAATACTTTGGTGATCGTGTCGAGATAGTCGAGCATTTCGCGCACTAGATACGTTTTTATTATTATTATCGTTAATTTTATCCTTTTTGGACTGAAAACTACAAAATAATTTAGTCATTATTCATAGTTCATGGTTATTTTACAGGGTGTTTGCACCTAGTGGTGAAGGTATAATGCAAGACTCACAGAAAACCCATTGAGTGGATATATTGTTCAATTATTTTTGTACTTGCTACATACAACTTGATGAGAAAGTACTTGCAAAAAGTTCTCTCGAGAGCATGTGTAATGAGTAAAGTACTTGGTACTCTGTACTCGTTCATCAATTATTGAAAGTACCCGGTACCCAGTACTCGAGTACAATTTGTCAGTACCCGGCCCAGCTCTGCACCACTGAAAATATGGCATCAAACGTGCTGAGCGTAATACCTGCCATTTCGATATGCAACAAATAAAGTTCTGCTCAAATATACATCCTTCATTGGTAATGGTGAAACTTCTTCATGAGATTTTTCCTCTTGTGAAAATACGTCAAGAAAGCGCTCCTCATTTGCCATACATTAATTTAAACGTACCTATTGAATCATCTCTTTGACATGCAACAAAGATCCCAAACACTGGAATTGCATCAAAACAATTTGGGTACTTGTTCTGCTATTTTAAAACTTTGGACTTTTTTTCTGAAAGGAATCAAAATTTTTTGGAAATTTGTTGATGTTTCAGCATTTTATGGCCAACAACTAGTTTTCATTGAGAATCGACTCCAAAATATGGAAGATTCCATAGACTTAGTTTTTTCGATAAAGAGAACTGGAATAATATTTTCAATCACAGTTGATTTTCTTCAGATTTCTCCATTAAAACCCTTTATATGGTATGAGCTTTTTGTTCTCGGTCACGTGACATCGGATTCAAAATTATTAATGGGATAACCTGTATATTTTGGCATTTCTATGTTCCACCCGAAACGACTCTAACAAACTATCACATTTGTGGTCTAAAACGATTAGTTCAAGAAATACAGGTACTTCAATATCCCTTGTCCCACGACGTTTATCAACAAAGTATGGATGATTATTATAATTTTGCCTTATTCTAATCATCACAATAATATAGGACTGCCCAAATATACAAAGTGACACTAAACCTATATAATTTGGCAATTGCTCGTTTCAGACGTAGTGGGACAAAGGATATTGAAGTACTTGTAGTTCTTAAACTATTCGTTTCAGACCACAAGTGTGACAGTTGGTTGAAATCGTTTTATCGGGAGAAACACAGAAATGCCAAAATATACAAGTTGTCTCATTACTAATTTTGAATTTGATGTCACGTGACCGAGAAGAAAAAGCTCATGGCTTAACGTAATATCAGAAAAACCTGCACCAATTGCTTTAATTTACAACCCGAAAATTTCAATTCTCTACTACTCTCGAGTTCCGAGATATTCCCTGGCCAAAACCTCGTGGGCCACCCTGTATACCTCCGAAAAAAGTTATGTCTTCTGAGCATTTTCAAAATTTTATTTTTCGAATATTTAGATTTTGATTATATTACAAGTAATAGGAAGTCTACGTCCATCATCACGGGTATTAAGGCAGTTGGGGCGCTTTTCTATTTCCAGGGCTTCCCGGATGATCCTAGTTTGCAGAGTTTTCTCTGCAAAACTTGGAAACCACTCATTTCTCGTCTCCCGACACCTGGCAACAGCGCAATCTCCGCACCACATCGCGCAAGTCCAGACTCCGAATCACCACGCACGCCCAATATGGCCGCCATGACAAGTATAAATACAGCTGCACAACCGACAAATGTTCAGTTCTCTCGACGGAGTAGGCAGATTGAGACCTTAGAGAGAACAAGTGACGAGACCTGGGGAGTAGGCAGATTGAGACCCCGGCGTCAAGTTACAAAATCCTGATGATACCTGAGGAGTAGGCAGATTGAGACCTCAGTGTAGAATCTAACTTCACACTCTTTCAATCATTTTATCCTTTTTTCTTGAAAATGGCTCCAAATTCGGAGCCGAAACGTCGAATTTCAACAAATTCTAGACGCGATTCAACCCGAACTTCCAGTTTCCATATATATATATATGTATATAACGGTCATTGAAATAGCTCAGTTGATTTTATCATCAAAGTGATGACATTATTATCCCGGTGAACTTTAGAAAGAATTTTGCACGAAACTTATTTTGGGATAATAATGTCCCACTGAAAATTTTGTGTTTGAGGCAATTTTTGAAAAAAAAATTTCTCTTCATCAGTCTGCTCTGTTTTGTGAACTCCATACAAAATATCATGCCATTATTTCAAACGCCACTCTTTTGTCCTTTAAAGGGTTAAGTTCATATTCATGTTCATATCATGTAAAAATTTTAAATTTAGAGGGTTAAGTTCATATTCATGTCCATATCATGTAAAAATTTTAAATTTCCAAACGGTCGATGTACAAGATATGGATTTTGATGTTAACTACCTACCCTTATTCTTGACATTATCAAAAAAGTTTTTTCGGGAAAGTTGTTGAGGATTAAAAACGTTATCCAAAAGTCAACAGCCACCTACGCAATAATTTTTTTTTCATATTTCAAGTGATTGTAACTAAACTGGCAGATGCGTATTATTCAAATACTTATCATTAACTTATGAATGTATTCAATAATTTTCTCTCGTAAAATCATACTGATGATTATTATGAACATATGTACAGAGTAAATATCAAATTGTCACCATAAAACTAGTAAAAATTCAAACCATTTTCAACGTCGATAATCTGTTGGACGAAATTTTGCAAAGGTGTATGTGTAGGTGTAATAATACTCTTTACCTACGGCCACTGCAGAAAATAGGCAAAAATATACGACTCACGGTCTCAGTAAACAGCTCCTTACGCACGGTAAACAAATCGCAGTTTTCGTAAAGAAAATGATATATCTCGGAAATGGCTCAATTGATTTGGGAGAAATTTTGCTTTTTGAGTTGATATATATAGGCGTTTTTCGTGGAAAAATACGATTTCACTGGTAATAATAATAATAATGATAATTTTTGGACCTCGATAAAGGCTTTAACGATTTGGATCAAATTTTGTATTTAGGTAAGGTATTGCTACTTTCAACAAATTCTAGACGCGATTCAACCCGAACTTCCAGTTTCCATATATATATATATGTATATAACGGTCATTGAAATAGCTCAGTTGATTTTATCATCAAAGTGATGACATTATTATCCCGGTGAACTTTAGAAAGAATTTTGCACGAAACTTATTTTGGGATAATAATGTCCCACTGAAAATTTTGTGTTTGAGGCAATTTTTGAAAAAAAAATTTCTCTTCATCAGTCTGCTCTGTTTTGTGAACTCCATACAAAATATCATGCCATTATTTCAAACGCCACTCTTTTGTCCTTTAAAGGGTTAAGTTCATATTCATGTTCATATCATGTAAAAATTTTAAATTTAGAGGGTTAAGTTCATATTCATGTCCATATCATGTAAAAATTTTAAATTTCCAAACGGTCGATGTACAAGATATGGATTTTGATGTTAACTACCTACCCTTATTCTTGACATTATCAAAAAAGTTTTTTCGGGAAAGTTGTTGAGGATTAAAAACGTTATCCAAAAGTCAACAGCCACCTACGCAATAATTTTTTTTTCATATTTCAAGTGATTGTAACTAAACTGGCAGATGCGTATTATTCAAATACTTATCATTAACTTATGAATGTATTCAATAATTTTCTCTCGTAAAATCATACTGATGATTATTATGAACATATGTACAGAGTAAATATCAAATTGTCACCATAAAACTAGTAAAAATTCAAACCATTTTCAACGTCGATAATCTGTTGGACGAAATTTTGCAAAGGTGTATGTGTAGGTGTAATAATACTCTTTACCTACGGCCACTGCAGAAAATAGGCAAAAATATACGACTCACGGTCTCAGTAAACAGCTCCTTACGCACGGTAAACAAATCGCAGTTTTCGTAAAGAAAATGATATATCTCGGAAATGGCTCAATTGATTTGGGAGAAATTTTGCTTTTTGAGTTGATATATATAGGCGTTTTTCGTGGAAAAATACGATTTCACTGGTAATAATAATAATAATGATAATTTTTGGACCTCGATAAAGGCTTTAACGATTTGGATCAAATTTTGTATTTAGGTAAGGTATTGCTACTTAGGTTAATCTATATAGGAGCTTTTCATGAAAAAATGTGATTTCATTCATAATATTATTAATAATAATATGAATTTTTGGATCTCTAGATCAAATTTTGTATTTTAGAAAGTTTTTCGTTTTAAGTTCATCTATATAGGCGTCTGTTTAAGAAAAAGGCGATTTTACAAATAATAATAATAATAATGTGAATTTTTGGGTCTCCAGAAACTGCATACTGTATATGGCCGTAGGTAAAGTATAGTACGTAATGCGTGTTGGAAAGCACTTACGCACTCATTCGTGCGTAATTTTTCCATTCGTGCGTAATATGCCTTTTACAACACTTGTTACGTAATATACTATTATGAGTATAGAAACATTAAAAATTGGGAAATGAATGTTATGTTGCGCAGGTGGCGTTGATTACAAATCTGAATATTGTTTTCGATTCTAAACAACTTTTCTAATCAATTTTTTTTACGGTCGAAAATGAAGGTATAGTTCACTCTTGATCAAAATTCCTATTATTTGTTCTCCTCTGTACAGCGTTTGGATATTTAGAATTTTTATGACTCATTCATAATTGTTTCACGTTGCACCAATTTTTATGAACACTTTTTGAAACTAACTGTATATGTTAATTTACGTGACCATGCAAATAAAAATCTGCCTCATTAAGCGATAATTAAAAATCTTTAAAACCCACTGATTTGTTTCCTTACATAGTTGTTGATTTTTCAAGCATTTTGTCAAGGTGAAGTAATAGGTTAATAGGTCTATGTAAAACAAGATTTAAAACTAGTCTCACTTCGACTGGTCACTTGAGAAATTCAAAAGATTCATCCATATTTACTGAAGTTGGCTCACTTCATATTTTAAGTGGATTTATAGACTGTTGACTGTTGATGAAACATTAAATCGTAGTTAAGTATAATTGAGACGTCGCCGTCGTAAAGGAAAATAATGCACTTGAAGGAAATAAGTGTCTGCAAAATTTACGAAAAGGATAAAAAATTGAAGAAGCACGATGTCCTTAATGTGATGGAATGGATTGAACAACAGCCCCATCTACCAAAAATTACTGGTGAGTAGAGATATGTAAAAAGTTTGCATCTGAATCTTTCGAAATTACATCAGACATTAGACTTGTAGATGGAAATAAGACTCAAATGCATTGAGTAACCTGTGACCTACACAACCGATAAAACAAAATAAGTAATTAAGGTGTATTGGAAAAAATTACTTGTCGGCTACATCTTATTACGAAAGCGCAGGAGGGCCACAAGAGGTTTTTGTTCGTCACTTCGATTTTAGTGTTAAAATTTCGACATTAATGTCGAAATTTCAAGATTAATGTCGACATTTCGAATTCTATGTCGAAATTTAATCATTTCAACTTTAAGGTCGAAATTTCGATAAAAAAAGTTGAAATTTACATTAAAAAGTCAAAATTTCGACATTACAGTAAAAATTTCGACATTAAAGTCGAAGTGACGAAAAAAAAAATTATATGGCCCTCCTGGGCAAGTGCCCAAAGGGTTGAAACGATGGGGTGAACTTGTGACAAAAAATATAAATTATTGGTAATTTTCTCGATGCTGCCAATTGAAAATATGAAAGTTTTCGTCATGAAATGTTCATAAAAAATTGTCATAAGCTAAGTGAATCCCAAAGTGGGGTGGGGATTTTTTAAAAATTAAAATTAAATTTTCCACATGAAAGCCACGCGGGGACCAATCAAAATTTCCATCATTTTCATCAGCACTTTTATATCTTTCAGTCTTTCAAAGGCATGAACGAGAAAATCGTCACCTGAAATCTGTCATCATCTCCCAGTCTATTATCTTACCTAGCTTCTGCAAAAGGAAGTATGTAACTATCGTGTACGTTATTGTTTGAAAAATTGTTGAAAGTATTATTAATGTAAGGAGATATGTTATCAGTTTTTGGATTGATAGTTTTGTTAAATGACTTGGGTGTGTCAGAGGTTACTCGATTCATGTCAATGTAATTTTAATCTAAAAAGGAAAGATATAACGTAATATTTTTAAATCTGTTGTTTAAGTTTACAGTGTGCGGTATTAATTTAATCGTAATAAAATGCTCTTCCTTCCTGACCCGATGAGTCCCAATGTTGCTATTGCCAGACTGGATTTATTAATTTGAACGTATCTATAACCTTCTATATAGATTGAAACATAAAATTCAGAATAAAAAAGAATTGCTTACCGAAAAGGACTGGGTTGTGTTCAGAATGTCATATGGACATAAAAAAAGTGAAAATAAACCAGATGTCTCGTTCAAAAATCGAAAATGTATGTCACTTCCGGTAAAACCGGAAATTACATGAAGCTGAGTCACTTGTCAAGAGATGCAGTTTTACATCTCATACAGATCCTTCAAATTTAGTTTCAGAATCCTTGAAAACAACAAAAGTTATAGGGGCGAGTCACCTTCCACGAACACCCTAGTAAACAGAGTTTTGAGCTTTGAGCTTCGATCTGGATTACAACGACTCGTGCAGACCCGTATTTAAAAAATACTCTATTCTACTCCTCCATTCCATTTCCATTTTAAAATGTGTAACGTTTGTAAAAAACAATATTTCTGACTTTAAAATGCTGGGAAGTCACCATAACTACCCATCAAGAAATTTCTTGTTGGACATACCAAAGCACGACTCAACAACCTTCGATAAATCCACCTTTTACAACTGCATCTCTCTTTTTAACAAATCTTCCCGACTCCTTAAAAAGCATCACTAACTGCAAATAATTCAAAAGCACAACGAAAAAATATCTTCTGGAAAACTGTTTCTACACAATAGAAGAATTTTTAGCAGAAAAAATTAAACACTGAGTGAATATTTTAAATATTTTTTAATTTCTTATTTTTTACTTTTTAATGTGCAACTGTGCAATATGCAATACAAATTTTAAACTGTGTATAGTCTGTAAAACTGTATAAACCCAATGTGTTATAGTAGGTATTAACTGCTCTCCAATTTGAAATTGTATGTAATTTAAAAAAGCTTTGACAATTTAAGAATCTACTATCAAAATTCTGACTTGCCAATTGTACCCTGTACTGTACTGTATGGTCAATAAATACTACTACTACTACTACTATGTGAATAAAGGTACATCGACGACAAAATAAAACACCTAACAACTATGTTACAAGCGAACGGCTACGACAGAAAAGATATAACCCGTGCTACGCGTCCAAGGGAGAAGAAAAGGAACACCAGTCTATTTGCCATACATAGAAGGTGTTACTATCCGAATTGGGAAAATTCTAAAGAAGGAGAAAATCAACACCGTCTTCAAACCAACCAAGAAAATATCGGAGTATCTGAGATCAGCAAAAGACAGCAGAGATCCACTCATATCAGTCGGAGTTTACAGGATTCCATGTAACTATGGTAAATTTTATATCGGTCAGACGAAAAGGAGCATTGGTTCCCGCCTAGTGGAGCACAAGCGGAGTTGTCGATTGGGACAGACCAAGAAGTCCGCAGTAGCTGAACATGAGAGACGAGCAACGTCGAATCATTACTCAACAAGAATGTATTTAGAAACGATAGAAATACACAAACACCAAGAGAACTTCAACAGAAAAGAAGAGAGAACATATCTCCCAAAGATCTGGCACAGCATTGAAAGGCGCCAATACGAAGCCATGTCACCCAAATCGCGCGGAAAGTACACGCGTACCCAACATCACAGAAAGTGCGCGCAAAATCAGCACTACAAATGACATGCCAGAGACGAGAATTTCAGTTTCAGTTGAAACGTCAAGAAGAGTACTACCACGCCACGAAAGATGACTCCCGCAGCTGCAGCTGAAACTTTTGGAGATTTAAACCAAAGAAGACCACGGCAAAAACCCGGAAACCAATCAAAACATCTCAAAAACTACTCAATTTTTTTCAAATTTGAAGAAAGTCTAAAAAAGAGGAAGAAATTTCCCGAAATAAATTCTACCTCCCGGAACTGTAGGACCAATATTTATAATTTTTCCAGAGGGTTGAAAATACGTCCTAAAACGGGTACTCCTTGCGCCGACTTGGGACCTTTGAAGAATAAATTATTAAATTATTAAATTAAATGAAATAATTAAACTTATTATATGTATATCAAAATTAAGAATTGAAGAATGTCAGGCACCTACTGGATAAATGAATGTACAATAATCTGAGGTCAAATTTTTTTTTTCTCAATTTTGATATTTAATAAGTTTAAAACTTATATATTCATTGAAGGTCCAAAGTCGGCGGCGTGCCTTGCGCCCGTTTAGGACGTATTTTCAACCCTCTGGGGAAAAATATCAAATAGTTTTTGAGATATTTGCAAAAACCAAACACCATTTTACATTTTTAGTTAATCGTTCATGACTTTGTCTACACGCTATTCCGAATCAAATGACACCTCGTTGATATTTTCGGGAGGCTACGAAAAAAGGTTTGACCTGAAAGGCACTTGTTGATCATACTCATAAACGAACAAATTCTATGCTAGAAACTACAGAATAAATTATACGTAATAGTAATTTACGTAACAAGTCCCGAAAACACTGTTTTTTTGGACGAGTGGACAAGATTTTACGAGTAGGACGAGCGTAGCGAGTCCTGGAAGTCTGCGAGTCCAAAAAAACTGTTTTCGTACGTGTTGCGTACACAATTTTTTCGGTAACCGTGTAGAATAACAAATTGAGACACATTTATTTTTTTTTATTTCTTTCGTAGAAGAAAATTTCGAACATTTTAATTCTTGTTTGTATTGAATATCGAAATGCGAACAGAAGATAGGTACTAACAGAAACATTCTAACTTTTGTTTATATAAATATTTTTGTTAAAATTCGAGCATTTCCCGGACTAGTCCGGAAAGTACATACTTCCCGGACTAGTCCGGGAAGTGATACTTTCTCAAAGAAAAATCGTCCGGGAAGTACGTACATTTTTCATTTATAAACTACTCTTGGTGCCTGAAATGTCATTAGGTACACTTTTTGGAAGTTCTTTGTATTAAATAAACCATAAAGGACCCCGCAACAACCCTTATGAAAAATGGCTCTCGGTGAAATTGGCTGAAACTTTAGGATATTGTAGATATCGGTGTCCTGATTAAATATCTCAATGGGCACAAAGTCCAAAAATGGACAATTTTTGAGATACAGGGTGTCAAACATGCGGAGAGAAGGATGTTACTTACCTTCAAAAAATCAATAACTAACTTTTTGTAACGAAATAATCGCCATACTATTGATTTTTTGAAGGTAAGTAACATCCTTCTCTCTGCATTTTTGACACCCTGTATCTCAAAAACTGTCCACTTTTGGACTTTGTGCCCATTGAAATATTTAATCAGGACACCGATATCTACAATATCCTAAAGTTTCAGCCAATTTCACCGAGAGCCATTTTCCATAAGGGTTGTTGCGGGGTCCTTTGATTTAAAAAAAAAATGTCATACTTATATTCGTGTTAATGAGTTCCTGCTTACTCCTAAAAAAATGTAGGCAAAATCAACATTTTGAACTGTGATCAACAGATTCTTCCAGGATTCGATTGAGCTGTTATTTTTCCTAGTTACGACTACGTTGTTTTTGAAAGATTTGTAATTATTATTACTCAATCCTCACTATTTTTTTTTTATTTTGAATCTCTAAAAGTGAAGTGTCAATTGAATGACTGTTTCAGAATTGGATACAGCCCTGTTTCTCCACAGCTGTTATTACAACAATGAAATAGCTAAAGTAACCATTGATACTTATTTCACTGTGAAAACATTATGTCCAGAAATTTTTGGAACACGAAATCCACGAGATCCTCTAGTGAAGACTACCATAAATACGGCGTAAGTGGGATATTAATCGACTATTCTTATTAATATTACAATTCCTAATTATGAGCGAAGTGAAACAGGACTTCTTGTCATTATGACGAAAACTAATTTTAATTTTAATACAATTGAACTATGTCCACTTCCCTCCTTTCCAGTAAAATTAACAACTTCAGTATCAACATTTGATACTCCGGAAACGCCAGAAAATATTTTATTGCCGATGTTCGACTTATTGGCTAGCGAGTCCTCAATATAGCCCTCCGCGACAGCGGAAGACTTCCATCCTCCATGTTGCTTCAACATTGTTATGTCCCCACCAGAATACACCAGCAACGTGGCCGAAGTTCTGCGAAAGCAGTGCCCGGTATACTCTTCCGCATGGGATAGTCCCAGAAAAGTAGCAATTTCTTCTGGCATTTGACCGAATTTGTGAATGCCAATGAATTAATGATGTGCTTTACCGTTCGCATACTTATAGAAGACACGCCGATTATTTAAATTCGAGGGTCTGGAGGCTGCATATTTTCTGTAAACGCTTAAATATTCCGTTACTACAAAAGATCTTGATCTTTTGGTCTTAGCATTTGGTAGCATAATTAGCAATTTGTCGCCCATATCATTTATATCATCTGTTTTCATTTGCAAAAGCTCATCACATCTACAAGCCCCAGCGACTGCAACAATAAGTACAACCTAAAATATAAATTGAAAATTAGTTCTTTAATCCATAATAGATCATTTTCAATATCTTCCTACCTTCGTACTCAAATACAGTTCATCTCGGGCATCTGATAAAAATTTCTCGATTTCTTCTCTTTGAAAAACTCAGGATTTTTTTGCATGGAAACCGTCTAACTGGCGTTTCAAAAAAGCCCGTAACTTCAGGTATTTTGCCAAATCAATGTTTTTTTATTTTCAGGGTAGCTTTCAACATCGAATAGGTAGACCATAACGTTGAAGGCTTCATTTTCTTTGAAAGATCGGAAAAATAGACAATCAGCACATTTTCAGAGAAAGATCCTGTATTTTTCTTCTGTCTATATTCCATGAATCTGCTGTATGTGAGTTCATATACAGTTCTTGATTTTTTCGGTAAAAGGTTAAATTCCACATCTCGCGCCTGGTCTCTTATCTCAGGTGGTGTTAATTGCATCAATTCATCCTCACTTTGCAGTAAATCCATTTCTAACATGGCAACTTTTCAAAATTGACAATGACAAATCGATGACAAAGTAAACAGTAAACAAACAAATTCAACAAACGTCATCAGCGGTAAACATAGTAACGCAGGGCCCAGTTACCTTTGATGAAATAATTTAGTTATTTGGATATTGATAATGAAACGCAATTTAAATATGAAAAAGTCGATATTGCGTGGAATTGGAACAAATTTGCAGAAAAAATTATGTTTCACACGGCAGAAAAGCAGATTTAATGCCTTGGCTGGTTTGATATGAAACACCAGCCGCGGCATTAAATCTTGTGCTTTTATGCCTAGTAAAACAAATAACTATTTTTTAGGTTGTGTGTACCATTACCAAAGCTTGGTCGTGATGGAGAAGTTGTGATTTTTATAAAAATAATAGATTTGAATCCAGAAAATTATTTTTATCCTGTAATAGCTAGATGTTTTGATATGATTTGTCTTCTACATCTTCACCAAAACGGTCCACAGAATGGGATCAACATAGTTTTCGATATGAAAGGCCTTACGTTCACGCATTTTTTAAAAACCAGCCCTGTCACTATAAAGAAATTTCTGTATTACCTTCAGGTGAGTTAATTTATATTTCATATCCATAACCTTATACTTTGTCCGAAGACTATGCTGACGCTAAGTATAGCACGCTTACAATAACAAGTATGTCCTCTGTGAATTTTTGAAATACATATGTTGGATCCCCCATGAAATAAATTCTGTAATTTTCTTCAATTAGTGTGGTCGCGTATGCATCGAGAGTTGCGTTCCTAGGTATTTAAGACTTGGAGATACGATGGACCTTTTTCATATTTAATTTTCTGAATGATGCATCTAGTTTTCCTTTGTGTCACACAAAGGATTTTTTCAAAGTTTTACAACCCCGAGTATTATTACGTGCGTGCGCATTTCGACAGCATTCAGTGCTGTCATCTTCAACGCTCTACTTAACGTTTGAGTAACGCTCGCATTAATCCAGTACGATTGGGTTTTGAGACAAGAATCGATTGTAGCACCACCAAACTTGGTATGCTAGTAGTTGAAACCATGATAAACACGAAAAAAATTGTTTACTGAAATTACAGGGGTGGAACATATTTTTTTTTTCGGTTAAAAATAAATAAATAGATTTTTGCTGTAATATTGGAAAGTATATGATTTATTGGAAAAACAACTTGACAGTGTGTAAAACAATTCAATTTTCCACAAAAATTATTCCTAGTAATTTCTTATGGAATGCGCTCGTTTTCCCAGAAAACGTGATTGAACGCCGACATCAAATTTCACGTTCACCCTTACGCTGAAAGTTCTGGCGGAGCCGAATATTTGATTGGTCATAACTCTGCTAAAAATGATCGGAGAAGGGAAAGGAAAAGTTCATACCGTTTCTGAAGACTCCAACCTTTTCATGCTAATATAATATGCGAGTATTTGAGTACCTAAAATGTGTTTTGTAGCACTTCACGGAGATGTTTGCGGATTATTCGAAAATCATGAATAATTTAGTAAATATGAAATTATTATACTGAAGCAGCAACCCATACCCTCTTTGGACTATATGCAACAATTTTAAAGAAGTGTGACAGGTCCTACTTATACATGCCAAAAAAAAAACTTTGTTTTACTCCTGCCTCATTTCCAACTTACCCATAAAATCGGCATTCTCTTCAGTAAATGTTGAAAATAAGCGCTTATTCATATCCTGCGTATATGTTTAATGACACTTTTGTGAAGTGCAAACCTCAAGCTTGAAATCACACACTTTATTTTTTATGTAGGGTGTGTATGAGCGATTGAAGAAATTGCCGGAATTATGGGTGAGTTGAAAACTGAGGCAGGAGTAAAACCCAGATTTTTTTTGGCATGACTAAGTGAGACGTGTCTCACTAGCCTTAAATCGTTGCATATAGTGCAAAGAGTGTACTGATTCCTGCTTCAGTATAATTATTTAATATCAACTAAAATATCCATGACTTTCGGATCCTCCGTAAATATCGTAGAAGGGTTATGTCAAGTGGGACAAAACACATTTTAGGTACTCAGATACTCACATGTTATATTTGCATGAGGAAGCAGAAGGAAAGATATGCACTTTTTCTTTTCCTTCTACTATAATGTAACGATCTCAGGGCATTTTCATTTAAATTTATCAAATCAATTAAACTCACTTCACCAACAATACTGTATAATAAACGCTCTGTAGTTGTTGACTAACAAATCGCTAGCAAAATGACATATGTCAAAGAAATTGGAATAAAATTGATACAGGCTAATTCGAAGGAAAATTCTGGCCAGAATTCTTACAAATTAAAAGAATTGAATTAATATTAATAATAACGGGTAGTTCTGGCAGACTGACTTCGTCTTCGAATGGATCCGCTCAAGTGAATCTCAACAGTAATTATTGCTCTTCAAATGATTGAATATCAAAATCTGAATCCTCCTACCTGGATGCTGCTCTCAAATACCTCATTATTAAATTCAGTGCAAACCATCGCTTGTAGATATGAAATTATTCCAATAATTTCATTACATGGATGCTGAGAATGAATCCTGGATTTAAGGAATCATCTGTATCATTCCATGAGTGACTGCTAGTAAATATTAATCAACCCAAATCGAGTAATGATTTTTCTTCTCTTCGATAATTTTAAAATTATTAAATTTGATTGATTTCAGCTATCAGTATATAATTTATAGTAAGAAACCTTTTTTTTTCTTTTGCTTTTTTTTTTCATCTTATTATTCTTTTTCCATAGCAACCACTTCCAGATACCTTCATTATACAGAGTCTTATTCTATAAACATAATTCAAATTAACGAACCGTTGCATAGTCCCACCAAGTAATTTTGGTGAGTGAATACCATTTAATCAAAATTACTTAATGTTGCATAAAAAAAAAAGCAAAAGAAAAAAAAAGGTTTCTTACTATAAATTATATACTGATAGCTGAAATCAATCAAATTTAATAATTTTAAAATTATCGAAGAGAAGAAAAATCATTACTCGATTTGGGTTGATTAATATTTACTAGAAGTCACTCATGGAATGATACAGATGATTCCTTAAATCCAGGATTCATTCTCAGGGAGGATTCAGATTTTGATATTCAACCATTTGAAGAGCAATAATTGCTGTTGAGATTCACTTGAGCGGATCCATTCGAAGACGAAGTCAGTCTGCCAGAACTACTCTTATTATTAATATTAATTCAATTCTTTTAATTTGTAAGAATTCTGGCCAGAATTTCCCTTCGAATTAGCCTGTATCAAATTTATTCCAATTTCTTTGGCATATGTCATTTCGCTAGCGATTTGTTAGTCAACAACTACAGAGCGTTTATTATACAGTATTGTTGGTGAAGTGAGTTTAATTGATTTAATAAATTTAAATGAAAATGCCCTGAGATCGTTACAAGTTATGACAAATCTAATTTTCGGCCCTGCCAGAACTTGCAGTGGCGGGTTAGTGCGAGCATGAAATGTGACGTCGGCGTTCAACCACGAACCTATCGAAATCGTTTTTTGATAATTCTTCTATTTTCTGAAATAATAACAACAAAAAATTATATTTTTTTAAATGAAAAATATTTTAGGTTCCACCCCTGATTTTTTGGTATACAATTTTTTTTTCCAATATTACATGATGTCGAGATGTCATGTGCAGAGTTTCAGAGTGCTACAATTCATTCTTCACTTTCTGCTCGAGTTTGTCTGTCGTTACTGGATTACAAGGTTGTAAAACTTTTGGAACACATCCTTTTCGTGAATTAGTGTAAGTTCAAAAATTTTATAATAGTCTAAGATCTTTTCGATACATCCTCGTAAGATAGCTAGTGATTTGTTTTTTTAGGAAGCCATGCCCATAAGGTTGAAAGGTTTGCACTTTTGTAATATTGTGCCGTTCATGGATAAAATTTTGGCCCTCATGAATCCATTTTTGAAAGAAGAAACATTGAAGTTGGTAAGTTCCAGTAACTGAAATGCGGGTTAAAATAGGTCGTTGATATGAAAGATTGTTTGAAAAATATTCAGTTTGATTCATATTTTCAATTATCGATCTTCCAATACTTTTCAAATAATAATTTATGTATCAAGTGAGTAAAGTGATACTTTTTTACGAGTAGGAAATGTCGACCCACGACGCCGTAGGCGGAGTGCGGCATTCCTACGAGTAAATAAAACACATTACTCACGAGTTTCATGCAGTATTTTTTCTACAACTGTCAAAAAAATTAACCAATTCCCATTTTTTTCCAAATATGAAAATAATTTGGCATATTTTTATTGGTTCACTATTCGAACAAAGTTCGTAGAGTATGCCGGAGAGTTGAGTTTCAAACAAATGAAACGAATAATTTTGACGGAGTCGAAATCCCTTTCTCTTCACACTATCCCGCAAAATGGAAAATTTGAAGCAAATATTAAAATAACATATTCATCGAGGTCAATATTATTATCATTAATGTTGACTTGACTTTCGAATAACTATCTATCTATCTATCAAAGTAACTTTTCATTTTCTTAGATTGTATTCAAAATGAGTAAACAATGAAGCAACAAATACCTTTTTCTTTCTTTGAACTATGTCAAGGAAATCTCATATTTGCACCATCTACGATTTTCCCCGTTCAATCTTCATCACTTTTCATTTCTACTTAAATTAAATTTATAGTTATCAAGAATTCGTTATCTGGATAGATGCCCAATTTCACACATTTTATTAATTATTGTTGTCAACTTGTTTCTGACGGCCAAACAGCCATAGCTACCTTGGATTAGGTACCTAGTGTAGATTAGGTCCAATAGTTCCTTAGAGGTATATGCTATTATTTTGAATATATTCGCCGCGATAGTTTGGAATTTTGATAATACTTATTTAATAGTAAGAATGCTAAGAATATTATTGGTGGAACATTTGTATATCAGATATTTATAGTTTATTAGTTGCCAAAGAAAATGAAAACTGGCTTTATCACAGGATTTCGTTATTATTCGGATCTGTCACTGTTGTTGCATGATACTGTCGGTTGCCTAGCAACAGCCGTTAAAAAAGTGCACATTTTTTACGCTTTTCCGTTTAATAATGAAATCGTATGTTGATAGTAAAATATTGAAATACTTTACGCACACAAACCACACAAAAAAAGTGGACTTTTTTTGGCAGTTGTAGAAAAAATAGTTTTGATGGCGACAATTCCAATAACTGTTAAATTTTGCGACTCATTCAGAGAATGGCGTACGTGTTGGAAACTAAAAATTACAATTTCAATTTCTTGACATGGTTTGTTGGGTATTTTGATGTTCCACAGTCTGAATATATAAATATATAAAATATATTCCTATATTGTATAGGAAAATTGCAGTTAGCATCCTGGTATGGCAGGACATCTAGTTTCTAACTTGATAACTGTTATGAAAAAATTGTTACCTATACAAGTGTATAGATTTCCTTTTATTTTAAGTTTTTCCAAAAACACCCAAAGTTTCAATTGTTGAATACCCATCCCATGATATAGAAACATATTAGAGACGTTACGTCACCGATTTTGGCGTAATGACTTAATTGAAGATTTTTTTGGGATTATGTGACATCACATTTAAAAGGTCTAATTATCTTATCTATCTATCTATCCAATATGATTATTCATTTAGAGGGTAAACCAAAATTATGTATTAAGAAGAATGACATTACATTAAATGCTCATTCGTTGAACTAAATTCTGCTAAAGGACCGTCACTAAGGATGAATTTACACGTGTCAAGTAGCTAAACCAAGTTACTATAGCAAGTAATTAAGTTTAGTTACTTATATGGTGTAAGCAACTTGATTTAGTACTTGCACAAGTACCTAATTCAGTAAACTGTTTAGACAAGTGAATAAAAACAATTTCTATTTACTTGAGCATATTGCCTCTCCCACCTTTGCTTTCTAGCGACTAAAACGCCGACTAAACAAGTGTAGACAGGTCAGTTTAGTCAAGTTCATGCAAGTCTGCAAGGTTGATATTTGTTTTATTTGGTGGCGTGTTTTAAAAATGTCTCGTTGGAGTGAAGCGACAATATTAAAGTTTATAGAAGAATATCGGGAATGGCGATGCCTATGGGATACAAGGGCTGTGGAAAAAAAAAATAAGGGACTCTATCAAGTCAGGAGCAGGAACACTAAACAACTCAACAACAATATATGTAAACGTTCACTAAAAGCAACGGACTTAATTTTTAGTTACTTGATTAAGTAAGTTGCTTTAGCTACTTGACACGTGTAAATTCGGCCTAAGAATAAAATACTGTAATGTGATCTACTGTTTTTTTTGATTCAGAAAAAATAAATAAATTATCTGTATAGGATCATTAAAGTGTTTGATATTATTTTCATAAAAACATTCAAATTACTTATAATGAGACTCACAGAAAGTAAACAAATTGAAATTTTAATTATGATTGGCTGGGGAGATAGTGTAAGAACTGAGGCAGAAGTTTGTGATTTATTTAATACTAACACTAATAGAAATGAGAGCTTTGAAATTGTCAAAGGGCCCGGCATAGTCAGTTGTCAATTTTAATCGGAGAAGTAAAATTGTGCAGGCAAGACTGAAGTGTATGGTCTAAAATCAACAATTTTACCAGGCGATTTTAATCATGGTCCGGACCATAATTATTGTATCTATATAATTCTGCTGGTCCGTTAAAATGGACAGTGTATAACCTTGACAATTGTATCTGTAGTATTTGTAATTCTGTAAATTTTGTATAATTCTGTAGTTTCTGTGAATAAACATTATTATTATTATCAACAAGTCTGAAGCAGTGCATTTCATAGCTATCGTATCGTGCGAGGTGAATTCAAAATTGATGCACCAGTAATCTTTTTCAAATTTCAACTCATTCAGTAGGTTCAGGTGTGAAAAATGTTGTCTTTTGAGTAGCCAATCTTTTGACCATTTAGAATGTTTTTTCTAATTTTATTTTTTATTTCTAAAGCGTACCACTGCTAGTGGATGTGTTGATTCACAATCTTAGGTGCACAATTTTAGTAGTCCCTCAAATTTTTCTTGTTGTTTGGAATGATTTTTTGCAAAAATGACAAGATAAACGTTTATTTCAAAATTTTAATCAAATTAACAAATTATTTCGATTGTAGTTTTAGTACAAATGAACAAAATTTTGTTTCGTCCAACAAAACTTACAGTTGACACAAAAAAGAAATATCTTGGTTTAATATTATTCTTGGTGTTGGATCAATAATGCATTCCGTTCATTTAACAATAATAACAACAAATATCAACAAAAAAGTTTATTCATTTTCAATAATGTTCATTTTGTCACATGAATCCAGTTATTTTGTCCACTGAATCACTTGCATAATAGAAACAAATTCCATATTTTGTTAATACAACAATTCTATTATCTTGCATGATTAAAGTTTTTATTTGAACAGAAACACATACATATTCAGCAATAATTCTTCTATTCATAGGGAAATTGCGCGCGCAATATCGTAAATGCAACTTCCGCTACATTAGAATTACATTTCCACGTCGCTCAGACAATACCAAAATTTAGGAATTCAGTAAGGTTTTCAATCGCCGCACAGTGGTGGGATTGATGCATATCTCCTCTCTATTTTCCTAATGCGTTCTCTGTCGTGCACGTTGTTTTACTATGTATAGAAGAATTATTGCTGAATCTGTATATTGTTGTTTCAACATCATGCTCTATGTTGAATGTACAAAGCAAAGCTCCGAATAGTGTCTATACTCGGAGTGCTTCTTCTACCTACCGCAAGGTGGCTCGGCCTAGAACCCTTTCCATCGCGTAGGACCAGAGTAAGTAAATAGCCAGTCTGAGTAAATTGTAATGATCCAGAATAGGAACAAATGGCAACAGAGCAGTCTGTTTTCACTTTTCAGTGATCCACCATCTCTGTTAGAAATGAGTGTGACTGTGAGAGTGTGTAATAGACTTATTTGAGGATATCGATTCCATAATTTTAACTAAAAATTGTGAAATTCCAAAAAACAATTTGTTGGATGAAAAAAAACTTGTCAATATAATGACGAAGTTATATTGATACAAACAAGTTTTTTGTTGAATCCGCATAACAATTTTATCAATTCGACAATTTTAATGTTATTGAAACTAAAAATTTTGTCGAATTGAAATACTATATTGAAAACTATGTTCAATTACATTAAACAGATATTTTATCATCTTGAAAATATATTTTGTCATCCAAATACTTCAACTAAATTTATAACTGAAATTTTTGTAACCAGATACACATTTGTCAATTAAATTCTCACAGATGTGTTATGCATAAATGCTAGCAAAAGCTTCCACTATAGGTTTGTCTCTCTCATTACTTAATAAAATGGATAGGTCTATTTCAAGAAATCTAAGTAAAAGCATTTGCTTAAAGTTTATTCATTAGACCCATTGTATTTTTGTAACAAAATATTTTTTATTCTTTCAATCAATCACTATGTTAGGTTTGACATAATAGTTCTTTACGTAAACAAAATATTTAATTGGAAAACAAACAAAAAAATTGTTGGTTTAACAAAATATTTTGTCGTGGATATATGACCCTCAGATTTTGTTAAATCCATGCAATTTTTGTTGATTTAAACAATTTTTTTCTGCGTGTGAGCTATCAATGCAGCTGCAGCATTTATTTGGGTTGCTCCCAGGAGAAGCTGTTACTACAGAAATTGCTGTAACTGCTCGTTTCCTCACAATTTTTTGCCTTGAATCAAAGTTCTTTGCGATGATCAGCTTTTTTGCGTCTCATTAGATGTACCGTGTTCGTTCAAAATTTCGATAAAAATCTCACATCTACAATACATCCAAATGCATCGAAAATTATGTAATTTTTTCCATATTTTTCAGCTTTTCTTACATTCAGGAATGGATACTTTATACAGCCATATTCCAAAAGAAATTTTTCCGAAAGACTATGGTGGTACATCCGATTCTCTGCAAATTTTACACGGTAAAACAATTTTATGATGTTCCCGAATAAAAACACTGTTTTGCATTATTTTTAGAGAAATACAAAGCACAAATGAACGACAATGAGGAATTCTTCAAAAATCAAGAATTACAGGTCGTAGATGAATCGAAAAGGCCTGCAAAGCCCGTAACTGTTGGTGACGTTTTTGGAATGGAAGGAACATTTAAACGATTAGAATTGGACTAACGAACGTATGGCATAGAGGCACAGTTAACATTGAACGAGATTACAAAATTGTGGTAGCTTAATGCTGGTTTTATTTTTATTTTTTTCGTATTATTTGATTTTATGTAATATACGAAGGCGTAGAGCGAACATGCGATATTTTTTTTCTTAATTTCGAGTTTAAACTCGAAATTAGTGTTAATTTCGAGTTAAGGCTGACTTATGAAAAAAGACCGAATTGAGCATGGGAGTTTTAACAGACCTCCGCCTTCGGCGTCGGTCTGTTTCCAAGCAACAAGCTTTCGGAATCTGCTATAATTATCAACGTCCTTGGGTTATTACTACTGATAACAGAACATAACTATCTCAGATCAATAAAAACCATTGATCTTGAGGTTACTATCGAATAAACAACTGATAGATATTATTTTTTTACAAATATTTTATTGCCTTAACAGAAATTGTACAACAATAATTCTAGGAAAATATATTTTTTTAAGAGCGTTTATAAATGTCTACTTGTTGAAAAAAAACACTAACCATATTCAAAAAAGTGACGACTTGATTGATTCTGCCCGTCGATACCAAATCAGATTGAAAATTGTTAGATAGAAACACAGTGTCATTAAAATCACTGAAATTAAGGAAACGGTTTATTTTACATTAGAAGAATACAGGTGTTTCATGAATAAAACTCAATGTCTCTAAACAAAAAAAAAATAACGCAATGGATTTCTTCCAAACACCAACATAAATAGCTTGGAAAAGAAGGACATTTCAAATTCTAACGAATACACGAAGTCGTTAAAATCTGAAATACTCAAATGTATAGTGCTTTCATTATCTCAACAGCTCGTGTTATAAGGTCGCATTGTAAATTTAATATTATTTTGTTAAAATTCACAGAATAATTATTTTCGAAACCTGAACTCAAATGTTGACATTTTCATCAAAATCTCAGTTAGCGAAGTGGATCTTTTTCGTTCTAGATCGTAAAAGACTTTTATGTTCTGGAAAGTAGAAGCCTTTTGTTTGAAATAATGGAAGATTGTTCTGATGACCGCGTATTTTTATACATAATAATTGTATACTGGTGGGTCGACCAGCTACTGTTTAGTCTAGATGAATTATTGATATTAAATGCAATATTATTTTGAAAAACTAGCTGAATTGGTCCAGCTGTTCTCGAGTTTTGCGCTCAGCAACGAATTCATCGATCCATTTTTATTATTAAGTGTGACCATAAAGTAACCCTTCCTGTTTACTTTTGAACACCATCGACTACCCGCATAACATCTGTAGGGGTCTAACCAGCGTCCTCTTACGAGGACCCTTGGTTCTTTTCTTTTCAAACTGCGCGATTTCCGAGTCGGAAATGACAGAGGGCTGTCGTGAGCATCTGCTGTCTTTCCTCTCCTTCCTTTTTTATCCCCTGGGATCAGCTCGGAAGTGAAGAAGTGTGTTATCATCATTTGTTATTTTTTTTCATTTTTTATTTATTATTTTTTTATTTTTAATAATATTTCAATGTGAAATTTGCTAACCGAATACCGCTCTAGCTTCAATTAAAACAGCAACTTTTTTCTCGAACACGAATATTTTTTAAAAAATTCTGAATTTTCAAAATATTCCAAAAAAAATTTCAGTAATAAATAAATCTCTAGTGGTATTATAAGTGAAAACACCTCATACACTGAAAAAACAACTATAGTGTGATACGAGGGGGAAACCACTGAGAAAATTATGTACACTAACTCCTCAAATACCCAAGTAATTCCCGAGGAATACCCAAGTTACCCAAGTAATTCCCCAGTAATGCCAGTAATGCCCAAGAAAAGTACACTAAAAATATTGAATCGTTGTCATAGTGTTAGGTTGTTGGTCAAGTACAATTTTGAAGCCTTTTTTTTCATTCAACAATTATGATTTCTTCCAGTGCTCTCTCCGGATAATTCCTGTAATTCCCAATTCCGAAGAAGACCTTGAAACTTCCGAATAATTCCTGTTATACCCATGTAATACTCGAGAAATAACTCATTCTCCCGAATAATACCTAATGATTTTCAATGAATTCCTCTAATACCTGAATAATACCAAGTAATACCGAGTAATACACCAGTAATGCACGAGTAATACCTGTAATACCCAATAATTTTCAAGTAATGCCTCTAATTCCCGACTAATACCCAACTAACACCACTAATACCCAAGGCATGTATACCAAAATTCCCTAGCAGGTTTCCCCCTCGGTATGATATGACACATATGGGAATAGAACAATTAAAACAAGAGGCTATTAGGTACTTTTACAAACACAAACACTGATGTAATAAAAATAAAAATGGTGCTGCTGAAATATAGATCACGCATATTATAGTTACAAACGGTCAGAACACCATATTTTTTCAGGGGCGTTTCCATTTCGAATAATATGCCTTCAGGGAAAAAAGTATTGGATACAAAGAGGTTGTAAATTATTATTATGTTTGTGTGTACAACTGTACATATGTCTTTATTATTTATTTTTCTCCTTGGTATATTTGTAAATGTACCTATCTGTATTTCATATCTGATGATTGTATTTCAGATTTTAGAACATGCAGAACTTCTTATGAAGAATAACTTTTTTTTCTAAAATCACCAATAATAATAATAGATTTTATTGACAGAAAAAATTACAAAAAATAAATAAAAAAATTGGTCACATGGTCACAACTTAGTGAGACATACTGTATACTTCAATACGCCCTAGCTCATATCTGTTCGATTTGCCCCTAGACCGGTCCTGAATGTTGGGAATATATGATAATCATAACCAAGTTCAAGGAGAGACAGCTCCACTCCAAGTGCATAATATGTCTTGAAAGATATCGTTATCAAAAACAAAATATCAGACCTAGTGTGTTGTGATGTTGAGTTGCGTGGGGTATTGACGGTAAGTAGGTATAACAGATACCTGTGTGGTTTAAAATATACGAATAAACAAATAACGTACAGTTGAAAAACTTCGGGCTTTATCTGCGCTCACAATGAGTGAGTAGAAAATTATATTAGTGTGCACTCAATTGCTACTTATTGAAGAATAACATTTGAATGCCTTCATTGGTAATATTTCCGTTTTCATGTAGGTACCTAAATAGTTGGTTCAATGTTTTTTCACGATGTTTTGATTGCTTGTTTGTATACAGGGTATTTCCGAAATTGGAGCGATAAATTAAATAATACATTTTTAAGCGATTATTTCCCTCATCTGTCAAAATTTATTCGCTGATAAACCCGCTGCGAATAAACTGCATGGTCCTTCTTGACGATTGCCTGAATGTATGCAACACATTTCACAAGTCGTGTGACATATTGTCGTAAGTAATTTCAGTAAATAATTATGTTCATTGATTTAATAAAAATAATTATCTACGTTGTGGAATAAATGTTATTGGTACTTATTTGGGAAATAATCTGATCAAATATAACTCGACCGTCGTTTATCATATCGAGTAAATTTTGGAATTTCCACTCAAACATTTTTGTTTTAGAAAATTCATATCGTTAAATTCGAAGATTTATGTTCAAAGAATAAAATCCTCCAGCTCAAAAGCTCTCGGGTTTTATTCATAACATAAATCTCCAAATTTAACTCGATAAATTTTCAAACAAAATCGTTTTCGTTGATATTGGATAATTTATTCGCTGATAAACAAGGTCTTGTTATATTACCCCCGAAAACAAAATATTTTGGGAGATATTGAATTTTAAAGTTATTAAGAAACTTTTGGTAATCACTGATTCGAGGGCTACAGCCTACGCAAACCGAGCTGATATACTACCAGCAAGCAGACACGCTGTGGCCTGGAGAATCAAACCAGTGCCTCCAAAATGAAGGTACAGCTTGGCAAATCTATAAAGGAATATGAAATCGGCATGCCTACTAAGAACTCAGTTTACATTCCAACTGAATGTACAATTCGTCCCCCTTATCACGTAGGGGCGTATCTCATTTCTGAATATTTTACAGGAGAGAGGACACGAAAATGGATGACAATTTAATCGCCCTGTAGATCTCAATTGGTATATTTCAAAATATACGTGATAAGGGGGGCTAATTTATACTACCCTCTTTATCGTCGGAATACATTCTTATTCGCACATCTCATACGTTTATCGATGTTCCTTTATAGATTTGCCAAGCTGTAACTAAAAGCATCAATATTTTCAAAAATTTTGATCGCTTCAAAAACAAGAATTCTTGCTATTCATTGTTTCCCATTTTCTGAATCGCTCCAATTTCGGAAACACCCTGTATAATCTTCTTCAGATGAATGTTTGTGAAATTTGTTTTCACAAATCTTGACGCTTTACTTCGTCGATGACTACATGAATACAATAATAGTAATAGCAAGTCCAAGATGGTGATTGATGAATTAAGAATTTCCACACAAAACTCAGCGGCGCAGATTCATATAGCGTTTTTGTTAGATATGACACCTCTGCGTATTTGTCCGTGCTTCGATCAAAGGTTTTTGCTCTATTTATTATTCTTCTATGAGCGTAATATATTTTCACGCCTTATTCTCATTGATCAAATGTCGTACTCTTTGTTTCCCATGTGAAACTAATTTTAAAAGCCACCCTGTCGCTTCAGTCCAACAAAACGCACCCATCTCTACTCCGTCGTGTCTGTGGCAGTGTAAGTGTTCTGTGTTTTATTTCATTCCTTTGTTTTGCGTTGATGTGAAAACATCGTCAAATCCGAACAAGTTACAATTGTATGAAGAAATGAATTAAATTAAGAAACAACAATAATTGTTCTGAAATTTTTTTTTTCATTTTCTTGTCGGACTGGCGGCGGTACGCGGATATATTTTTGTCGAACAACTCGATTTTTTTATTATAAAAAGTGGTTTTTCATCATGTCCCATTTTTGTCCGACATGTGGTAATCAATAAACAATACTCGTCCGGAATTCCGACATCCAGTTGCCAGACTGGAAAAATGCGGTCAAAAATTTTTCGGACAATATGGCCTTTCAGTTTCACCAATTTTTGTTGAGAAATCCTGTAAAAATTAGATTTGTGGTAATTGATTTTCAATACACCGGTATTTTGGCATATTTGGGTTGTCGGACTCGACAATAGCACACAAATTTTTGTTGAACAAGGTTACCCTCGTTTTCTATAACAAATTTCCACCCCCTTTAATAAAATTAAAAAATGCGGCGATAAATTTACAAGACCCCGGGAAATCGCCATGTATTCCGATTGAAAAAGCGGTCGAATCAAGGAAAATGATAGAGAAAAAAGTTTCGGACTCGTCAAGGACAGGCGCTTCACGAAGTATAAAATACGTGGTAATCATTAAATTAAAGGGGCCAGGGCCTGGTGACTAGAACTGCTCCAACAGTTAACCATCATAGAGAACTAAATCATCATAAAGGACGTTCCCTTCAGTTCCCTTCAGGAAGCGATACGTTTGAAAGGTGAATGGTACTAATAACTTCATTTCACCCTACAAATTATGAAAGAATAAACAGCATGAACATGTTTCTTATAAATATGTTTGTCTATTTTTAGAAGAGGAACACCCACCCGAAATGCAGCCCACTACAACCGTTAACCCTCATCCTGGTCCATAGGGCATCAAAAGCAAAAAGAACGATAATATAAAATGGGAGAAAACCAGATAAGTTGGGTGAGAGTTGGAGAGAGGAGAAAGGAGTGAAAAGAAATGTGAAGGAAAGAGTAGACTGAAGTGTTATAATCTATTTTCTTATTATTAATTTACTTTTTTTCCGAATGTACAATAAAAATTGGTCTAAAAAAGTGTATTCTGTATGTGTTCCAATTTATTAATCTGTGTAATGCTACCTCATTGACGTTTGACTCAGCTTATTCAGTTCTAGTCACCATCAGCAGATGTAACGTTTCACGGTCTTTAAAAAATTAGCAGGTTCGCCAGCTACGCACATTACAGTCTTTTGCTAAAGCGTTAACCTAACCTACCCTAACCTAACCTAACCTAACGAAAGCTAGTAATCATAATTACAATCGATTTTGGACATACAGAGTTCATATCGCGTCTCCACTTCGCTTTCGAAATGGCAAAAGGAACAAAAGTGACCATTTATTTTACTCTATTTTGTATACAATAGTCATTATTAAAAAAAGCATCTTTCATGAGCTGTAACCGTTGAAAAACCACAAAATGTTTGCCCTTTTTCGCAATCACTGTAGTCAGGTCAACTCTGACGAGGTGGTATTTTCAAAAATTAGATTCAGCGACCAAATATACATAAAAAGGCCTTAAAAAACCCTTTTTTCTTAGTTAAATCCCCCATATGCTTATACTATGGAGTGTGCAGGCATATTATGTTGCAAGTCTTCCTCTACCCGTACAAACACAGCATGGTGGGTTGCTGAATGCGAAATTCCAAAATGAGTGGTGCTACTCAGACCGTGGCGTGCTTAAATTTCTAGACCTAACTCCTAAAGATTTTATCTGATGGAGAATGTATATGAACATTTAGATACATTGAACATTCAGAGGACACAGTAAGAAATTGTCTCACAATCACCTCAGAAGTGCTTAGAAACGTACACAACGAAACGTTATGAGGAACCAGAGCACCCATTACGTACATTCAAAATGATACGATGGAACTTTATAACTCCATTATAGAGTGTGTCCAACTGCGACGCCACTGGCATTAAAATTAAAAATATAATTTCATGAAAAGAAGCCCCTTGTTACTCTAACAAACACACGAAGTTTAATCAGAATGGGCGTAATAGTTATTCACCTAACAAGTGCGGAAAGTAGTACTTTTCCGCACGCGACGGCAGTTGCACGAACGACGCGGAGCGGAGCGGAGTTCGGGCAAGCCGTTAAGGGCGGAAAAGACATTTTCCGTAAGAGTTAGGTACAATATTTTTCCTACGAGTGTTTTTGTCCATCTTATTTTTGAAAAAACAAGGTTTTTAATATACAAGTTTTTATAATAATGCTACAAAATGACTAATAAGACAGAATAGTTACATAGATCATTTAGTTAGTCCTAAATATCATCATTTTCAAAAATACAAAAATCGTGCGGAAAAGTAAAAATCGTACGGAAAAGTACAACTTTCAAAACGAAAAATCCTGTGAGTATGTAATTCATGGAAGACCGATTTTTTATTAAACTTTTACCCGTTACTCAGAAACGAAGCAAGTTAGGACATACGTTTATATGAATTTTTTTCATAAAATGTGACAAGAAATCACCACCAGAAATGAATGACATCATTTAAGATACAACCTGTATATCTAGCATACATTGAAACGACCTTTTTTTCACATTGCTTTCAATACACAATTGTTATCAATTGATTTTGAACTGTAGAGGTCATTTGTTGTGGTTATTTATGGTTTACACTCAATTGATGCTATTTTATCTGGACAATTCGATTATTTAATAATTACATTATTTATTTTATTTATTTCATTCAGATATTCGACATTTCATTGTAATTTTCATTAAATTCATCATTAATCTTTTCGAAAATAGAGGAACGACATAAGCACAATCGGATTGTTGGTGCTAAATAGTTAGGGAGCCGCCTCTGAAGAAATACGCCGAACAGATATACTCCTTCCGAGCTCAGAAATGGAAGTACTTACCTCAAAGATACCAAATCCAAAATATTTTTGATTTTGAGTAGGGCCCAGCCGAGAAACAAGGGAAAATATTTTGGTAAATTTTAGCCGTCTTCTATATTCCTTTCGTTGAGATATGTTGTTCAGAAAGTGATTAGTTATTGTCATCTGACAAAGCGGGACGAAATTTGGTTGTGCCGAGGCAGGAATTGTTTTTTTTTTAATTCGAAAAACTCGCGGAACCGGCTACGTTCACAAATTGGAAAAAATTGACTTTGAATAATGATTGAGCTCTGAAACTTTGAGTAGCACTTCTTTAGGGACCAAGAAAAGCAACCCCCAAAGGGAAAGAGTTTTCATCCATATGCACTTTAACACAGAGGATTTTTTTTTTTCAGATCCTACAAAGTCGAGGAAATAGTCATAAAAAGGGCCATAATTGAAAGGGGTGGTAGGGGGTGAAAACTGAACGAAAACTCCTTCCCTTGGGCAGTTGCTTTTCTTAGTCTCTGAAGAAGTGCGACCTAAAGTTTGGATTTGGTAAGTACTTCCATTCCTGAGCTCGGAAGGAGTATAGTTATTCGGTGCATTTTTTTACTGGCGGCTCCCTAACTACTACGAATATTTCGTCATTTTCAGCTTTTTTCCTGTCAATGCGTCGGGACTCGAAGCACAGTGTATAGATTTGAACTGCAATAGACGTATTTTTGATATACATATTCATAAATTCATTTTATAGGGAAGGAATACTCTACTACACTATGTGGAAGGAGATGGACGTCAACGAGTTGTACAAAAATCAGCCAGATTTAAAAAAAGAAGATGTTCAGTTTATAAAGGAATGGGTAGAGAAACAACCACATTTACCCCATGTGACTGGTGTGTATAAATGCTTGTTATATACAATCAACTTTTAGAGATTTGATAGTAGTGTCCAGCATGTAGAGATATATTTCTCCAGTTGATTTTTTTTAGGAACTGATGGGGACCACTCATAGCATTATCTAATACGCTAGTCCAAACTTTTTTGTTTTTGGGTATTGAGTACAATATTTATACTAATTCTTTCTTCATTTACTACCTCATTATCCCGTTTTCTAAAATTTTGCAATTCACTTCTGAGTTTTTCATCCTGTTGAGTTGTTTTTCCGATAAATCATATACTCTCCAAGATTACAGCAAAAATCTATTTATATATTTTTAAACGAAAAAAAAATGTTCCACCCCTGGAATTTTGGTAAACAATTTTGTTTCGTGTTTATCATGGTTCCAACTACTAGCATACCAAGTTTGGTGCGAATCTTGTCTCAAAACCCAATCGTACTGGATTATAAATCCATAGAAGAATATGCCAAAGTAACAAATGATCAAAATAAACTAACTTTGTTTATCTTTTCAGAATTACAAGTGGCGTTATTTCTTCATAGCTGCTACTACAGTAGTGAAAAAACAAAAACCACGATAGACAAATACTTCACGATAAAGACACTGTGTCCAGAAGTTTTCGAGAATAAGAATCCAAAAAATCCCATCATACAATCTGCCATAAACTGTGTGTGAGTATTTTAATAACTATCCACTGATAGGGTAAAGTAAAGGCTTGATGCCAAAAAGATGAAATGAACCTGTTAGTAGAATGTCCTTGAAAGAAAAAAATATATTGAAAGTTAAAGATCTCATTGAGGTCTAGAGCATACCAATGTAATTTCCATTTAAAGAATTTATTCTATTAACTCATTTATGATCTTTTGACCTCGTGAAGGGCAACCACTAAAGGTGCGCCTAAACGGGTAATATTTTTACAGCAATATATGGCTGCAATACAGTTGCCAGAAACTACAGCTAGGCAATATACGACAATATTTTGATTGTATAGCCTGGCCATATAGCCATACATTTTTTGTATGGCCGATGCATTATTATGCGTTGCCGGCAAGTTTTAGGGCGGTCGCATAAGAATCGAAAATACTGCAATATTGCCCGGCCAGCTCTATTGTCGTTTCATTCTGTGGCACAGGAGAATCTTTTTCTATTGACGAGGATTGCCGTGGAGGTTAAGAGGCCATGAGCGCGATCACATTTGAGACGTTTTTTAGGGTAAAAGTGTCGATAACTCAAAAACGGTTTGTCATATCGATTTCAAACAAGGACATACTTCTAGAGGTCGTTTGATTCTATGTACGTGTGTCTGCAGCAGCACCTCACGATGTTTTCATGGATAGTCGAGGTAGCTGCAGTAGTATTTCTCTTCCATTAAAATTTGAAGCCAAAAAAATTGTAAAAAATTGATCTATATGTACGTGCCGTAATGTTTTTTTGAAATTATTTGTTGATCTAACCAAGAAATTACTTCAAAGTAACTGCATTTTTAGGACATTTTTGAGAATTTTTTGTGAAAAAGTTGGATAGAAAATTCAATTTCAAATTCAAATAAAACGTCCTCTAGAATCCTGCCCTTATTTGAAATCGATAAAATGAAACGTTTTTGCGTTATCAGTTGACTCTTTTACCCTAAAAAGCGTCTCAAATGTGATCGCGCTCATGTCCTCTTAACGCCTATTAAAGTACGGTCGTATCCATTTTTTTTCTTCGGGTTTGCATTTTCTTTAAAAACAATATAAGCTGCTGCGACGTGAATGATTTCATCAGAAATGTAGCCCGTGTACACTACAAACATATGAGCCATACTGGTTCAGGCATATTGCCGAGATATATTGCATTGACATGTTTTTTGAAATGGCCGGAAATATTATCTGCATTAAAATGTTTTTGTGATGGCCGAATATGTTGTTGCTACATATTACCTGTTCGGACGCACCTTAAAACAAACAATAGTGATATATGTATCTTGTAGCATAGTTTGAAATAAATGAAAGACTTCATGTTCGTTATTCATTAGGTATGAAACTATGGAAGAATGCACGCAATGAAAATTTCTTGACCTTGTTAGTGAAATTATCTCTAAATACTAACAAAAATTCTGTCAGAAATCTCAAACACGCCCCAGCAGACTCGTGCAATATGATCTCGTTGATTTTTACAGAATTACTGTCGACTATTTCACTCACTTGCGAAATGAACCAATCAGAAGCTCTAGTCAAGTTCGGATTACCGATAATACCAAACTTGACTTTTGACTCTGATTGGCCTATCAAGTTCGGTGTTTTCAGATTTGTTCACAGTGCATGTGACAGTTAAACGTCAAATATAAGTGATTACGCTGTGTACGCATTCAAAAATGTTTGTGAAAATTCCACTCATGATTGAATTCTTCTCATAAGTCTGTCTTTCATTTGTGATCTGCGGACTCGTGGTGTTTTCTCGAAACAATTCAGTTTCGTTCAGAATTGAATCGACAGACTTATCGCGAAAATTCAATCACTTGTGGTATTACTACTGATAATATTGCGAGCACTCGTGGTATTACCTCCGATAAAGCCACTTCCCATCGATAATTCCACTTTTTCATACTGTACTGAACTGTCAAAATTAATCAGATTTACCTGTGTATATTCCCGTGCGTATGACTGAACTTTCAGAATAAAAATATAATAATAATAATCCCTCATAAACACTCGGAGAGTGTACCCAAAGGCATAGCCTGCCGTGGCGTTCTGGGGCGACTTACTGATTTTTGGTAGCGTATTCCCTTTTCAGCTGTAGAAAAACCCGGAAAATCTACAGCACCACCTCGGGTGGTCGGTGTGCATTCCAAGCTAGCATTGGACGAGATTGGCATCGACACAACTCAATTGCTTTTCGACAAGGCATGTGGTCGCCTATCGATCCGATATTAGGTATTTGAGAAAAATCTCTCGTACCTACATCGGGCTCGGACCGACTATCGCTATAGACCGCTGAGTACCGACCACCTCAATTCAATCAATGTATTCTTTTAGAGGGTGTAATCTAACCTCTTGCACTCTCGTGAAGGACGGGCGTATAATGCCATTTTATAACGAACGGCACGTGTGAAAACCTGTCACCTGCCATTTGTTATAAAATGGCATTATACACCCGTCCACGAGGTTAGATTACACCCCGTATATTTCAACGCGTTCCTTAAAAATTAATATTACGTGCCACCATCCAAACTAGTAGTGAAACGAAACAATCTTTTCAAATAAAACTCGTTCATCAAATCGCATTAAATGATGTTTTTGTTTTCATGACTCAATCTTCTTTATTTGAGTTAAAAACATGCAAATAAACCGAATTCAGATAAAATCACTCCTCTTAACGAACTCGTGATGTTATCAATCGGTTTAATATCATGTTTTTGCCAAGTAAACGAGTTTACGTAATAAATAAAAAAAAGTTCCATAAAATTCTAAGCACTCTTGTACTTCGTTCACCTTTGATAATTTTCAAAACAGTGTGTAGATGTATTTTGCATTTACTGTGTGAATATGTTGTTCGAGTAGAACTTCATTGCATGTTATCATTAAATTTCCATGAATTAGGCAAATTGCCGTTCGTTGAGGAGTGTAACTGAATAAATAAAAATACAATAGAGTTGAAATAGTATATTACCTAACAAATGTTGTAAAAGGCATATTACGCACGAATGGAAACATTACGTACTATACTTCACCTACGGCAATATACAGTGTGCCGTTTCCGAGATTCAAAAATTCATATTATTATTATTATTATTATTAGTAAAATGACCTTCTTTCAGAAAAGACGCTTATATAGATAAACTCAAGTAGCAATACCTCATCTGAATAATAAATTTGATCCAAAAGTTGAAACCGTTTTCCAGATCCAAAAATTCACATTATTATTATTATTTGTAAAATCAACTTTTTCTAAAAAAAGACGACTCTATAGATGAACTTAAAACGCAGATCTTTATCTTGATACAAAATTTTATCCAAATCATTAGAGCCGTTTCAGAGATCCAAAAATTTATATTATTATTATTAATATTATGAGTAAAATCACATTTTTTCATAAACAATGCCTATATAGATGAACTTAAGTAGCAATACTTTATCTAAATACAAAATTTGATCCAAATCGTTGAAGCCGTTTTAGAGATTCAAAAATTATCATTATTATTATTTATCAGTAAAATCGTGTTTTTCCAAAACAGACGCTTATTATAGATAAACTAAAAAAACAAAACCCTATCTACAAACAAAATTTCTTCTGAATCGATTGAGCCGTTTCCGAGATATGTCAAACTGTGCGTTTTGTTTACGAAAACTGTGCGATTTGTTTACCGTGCGTAAGGAGCTATTTACTGAGGCTGTGAGTCGGGTGTTTTTGCCTATTTTCTGCAGTGGCCGTATGTAAACTTATTATAATGTTCCATTCGTATGGAACGGCTTCTGTGATCTCTAATTTTTTCGTTGGTGCGTTCGTTTTTGATCCACTGGATGTTTTCCACCATCTTACTATTTGGATCACCGACTACGAGTCCATTCTGAGGTGATATTTCTTGCATGTAAGGCAGGTTGGTTCATTATAACAATCTCTCACTTGGTCCCTGGCTTTGCACACTGAAGGCATGAGTCAGACCTGTCCGCTTCAGCGCAATCCTCTTTCCTGTGACCACAGAAATGACATCTGGAGCACCTTTGAATAAATTGAATATGTTTCTAACCCTGTAATCAATCCACCCGATTTTAATTGTCCCCTTTTTCCCAACACGTATCGCGTTTTGCTTTTACATGGCCACAATGATCTAGATGGTAGTTTCGTTTTTCACAATTTCCACGTTTGACTCACTACTTCTTTCCATGATTGATTCCTTGAGGGTTATCATATTTTCTTTCCCTTCCTCTTTCAGTCTACTTTATTGATCTTATCCTAATTAAAAATCACAGAGCTTTTGACGGATTTCAGTTGGTAAGCATAGCGCTTTCCCTCTGGGGCTTTCATAACTACTTATTTTTTCTCAAGCTACTTTTCTTTTGTTTTTCGAAACAGGCTTGCGTTCTTTACCAATTTTTCGAGAATAGAGTGAGTGACTTTCTTCTGCAGTTCCGGAAAATCATATTTCTCGAATTTACTCAGATATGTGATATTTATTTGACACAAAGCACCGATCCTTGAAGTTTTTTGCCTTTGCTCGTCTTTATTCAAAATTGATGAAAATTCTTGAACCCGAACCAGAATTTTTTGAGATACAACTTTTCTTCAATAAGTTTCTATTTTTGAATAAGACTCGACCTTCTTGTTCAAGAAAACTGTGAGGTAGCTCTCAAACATTACTCAGCAAGAAGAAACGTAAAAATGAAGAGTAATTGACTGTTTGTGGGGAGCGTGGTCAACATCATTCGCATAGAAAATAAATGTTGTCTTTGTGTATTATATTTTTGAATTTTCTGAAAGAATAATACACCATTTTGTTTTTTAAATATAAATGATGATTTTATATCTTTGTCATTTCAGATTATTCATGCCTCTTCCAAGTTCAACTCCCGAAGGAGACTTGGTGCTCTTCGTAAAGATGATGGACCACGACCCAAAAAACTATATTTACGCTAATCAAATTAAATGTTTCGATATGATAACCCTCCTTCATTTACATCAGCATGGCCCAGCAAATGGAGTCGTTATCGTTTTCGATATGGAAGGATTCGCATTCGGACATTTTCTCAAAGTCAATATTGTTTTCATGAGAATGTTTCTGTTTTACATACAGGTACGATTTTATTATTTAGATGAACTGAAGAAATTATGAACATCAGATTGAACGTCAGATTTCTATGACGTTTTAAAAAAATGTTATTCATGAAAAATTTCATTTGAAAGCTTAGAGCCTTTGTACGTACAAGGGGCAACTGGTTTAGTTTACCATGTGGAATCCCACCTGTAAAATTCTAGACCAATCAGTGAAAATTTTTCAAATTATTTTGCTCGCCAACCTACAAAGTTGTGCCACTGGATTCAACATCTATGTTTTGTCTACGCTCCGTTGGTGTTCAATAATACCTCTCTCTCTCTCTCTCTCTCTCTCTCTCCCATCCATTGGTTGGGTCCGTGATCTAGCACGTACCCAGGATCAAGATAAATAATAGTCGAGGGAATACAGTTGTCTTGCTCTAGGCAATACTGCATCCCCACACAAGCCATCTTGTTATTTTTTTAATATATTTTTTCCACTTATTGCAAAATTTCAGCTCAATCGGATGCCAACAAGACACAAGTAATTGAAAAATAGATTGCAATTTTCGAAACAGAAACACAGACAGACAGGCAACAAGAAGCAAAAACAGAGCAAGTTAACTAAAAGGTTCTGATAGAAAAAGATTTTTTTATTATCTATTTTGAGAATAATTCGACTATTCAGATTTTTAGTAGCATTATAATAATGGTCATTTACTTATGTAACTCCTAAGATTTTAAATATCCCCACGTTCCATTAAAACATCCAAATTTGAATCATCTTTCCGCTTGTAATTCATGATTCCTTTTTTTCAGGAGGGGATGCCAATAAGATTCAAAAGCATACACTTTTTCAACATTGTTCCATTCATGGACAAAGTTTTAGCAATGATGAAGCCTTTCATAAAAAAGGAGGTTGCGGATGCGGTAAGACATTTGCAATCATACTGAATCATTTGCCAGTTTTGCTATTCTCATTTGAATGTATTATCATAATATTTTTTTCTAAACTTTTAATTTTAGTTTACTGCTTCGCGTCCGGCAGTAAACATCCAAGTGAGGAAAAGGCACTTTACTCCCATGTAAAACATATGATTTTTCCTCCTACCCACGTAATAAACCTTTTTTTGTAAATTCAAAACGCATCTCAACTGCTTTTGTTTAAAACGTACCTATAATTGCATGATGGCGTAGTGGTAAGCGACGCTGACTAGTAAACTGAAGGTACCGGGTTGGGTTCGATCGCAGCAATCGGTAATTTTGTTTTTTTTTTGTTAGCAAGTTATTTTCCTTTTTTCCTTCTGTTAGATACATTATTGGATATTTGGATAGTTTATCCATTTGGGATTGAGATTCAGTGTTAATTTTCTCACAGGCAATATTATGTACCTATTTTAAATGAATTGTCAATCGTTTTTTTCCTCCCTAGGAAGAAAAAGTTTCCTCACTGGTTTGAGGGAGGAAAGTGAGTAATTTTTATAGGGGTAGAAGGAGGAGGAGGAAGAGATATTTTTTGCAACGTCTGTTTTAATGTATCCTGTTAACGAATTATGATTATTATAGGTATTAAAACCTATACCTATACCTATAAGGATAATACAAGCACGCAGCTGCGTCACCATTTTCTGTAAACAGTTTTGTCTACGAAAACTACTACGTTTATTTTATTTTTTTGTTTTGATAGCTTCAAGTCTGAACATAAATCATCAACATCAACTCGTTCAATCCTAATATCAAAATAAAAAAATATGCCTATAAAAATTCATTTAATTCATGTCTATTATATTTTCAGTTAGTGATGCACCCTCAAATCGATACGTTATTCAACACTATTCCAAAAGAAATTCTGCCTAAGGATTACGGAGGGTCCTGTGACTATGTGAAGAGTCTACATGGTGAGTTTTAAGTTCATATTTAGAAAAAGCGAACGGATCATTCAGGTTCCATCGTGGGAAGATATTCAGGCTAGTCCCTTTGAAATGTTGACTCCGATTTGGTCTTCAATTAAATCGTATTCGTATTCAGAATATACAAGATGACTAAAAAATACTGGGCCATTTATGGTAAAAAAAATTGAAACACCCAGTATGAGTTTGGAAGTCTCAAGTTATTTTCGATCAAGGTTTGATCATTATATTTTGATACATGTTTTACTGAAAAATATTATGAGAGGCCTAATAAATTTTGTTTATCGATTGAGCTTATTTTTGTTTGAAGATTACCCTGTAGATAATTGAAAAATCGGTCTCATTCACGAATCAGAATATTGTTTTGAATGGGTCAAGTAGCTGAGTGGTTGAGACTGTCGCGTTCAAAACCATTGACTGCTGGTCGGCTAGGTTCGAATCCTTAGCGACTACAGATTTTTATCTGATGGCCTGAAAAAGTGCTAGGAATCGCACGTTAAAAGGTAAGACCTCGTTAATCCTTGGCACAAGTTTCGACTTTTGAGGGCTGCCGTTCGTAAGGGGACGACAGCTGGTTAACGGAAAAAACATTTTTTTTTACAATATGAATGACGAACGCTGGAAAAAAAATATTGAATCTTCCAACTGCGTGAAAAATAATGAAATAAAAATGGCCAGTTTCAACTTCAACACCCAATATCTCAAAAACTAGTCATAGGATCGTATTGGGCCAATGAACATTTTTGATAAGGTAATCAAATACTACAACATACTGAAATTTCAAGAAATTTAACCGAAGGCCATTTTCCATAAGAGAAGTGCGGGGTCCAATTCCACGCAAAATCGTCGTTTTCATATTTATTGATTGCGTTTCATTATCAAAATCCATATAATTAAATTATTTAAGGTAACTGGGCTATTTAGTTACTATGTTTACCGCTGATGACGTTTGTTGAATCCAGCATTTTGTGTTTACCTAATGTCATTGTCAATTTTAATAACCAGTTTGATTTAAATTATTACTTGGAAGGTTGCCTAACAACAAAATGTTTCTGCCTAGGCAGTAAAAGTACAACTTTTAAGCCCGTCAAGGGTCACTATCGATGAAATTCTGATCCAGTGGTGTAGTCTGATAAAAGTTTTGAAACAGAAGTGGTGGGTTGATTAAAAGGCATATTTTTCAAATTTCATTCCGCTCTAACTTTTCCAATGGATGACGCATCTCAATGTAATTTCAACACGAACCATTTCAAAATATCGCAAAGCCAGGTTTAACCTTGAAGAATAAAAATAGTGGGCCCTGGAAATGAAGAGTCAGTCATGAAATTTGAATGTATATCTAATAAAACAAATCATTGCAATCGGTTAAAAAATTTATTTTATGAGGGTGCTTCCATTTTAAATGGGTCACACCGTATAATGACTAACAAATTCCAATAATTATTTCTTTCCAGAAAAATATAAATCCCAGATGAACGAGAATGCCGAATTTTTCCTTTTTCAAGAATCTCAGAGAGTTGATGAATCCAGAAGACTTGAAAAGGATGAATACTCCAGAGAAGTGTTCGGAATTGATGGAACTTTCAAAAAATTGCAGCTTGATTGACAGTTTTGGCCTATGCTGCTGTGGATAAAAGTAGCTGACAAGAATTCTTTGATTCTCTGAGGTTGAGTTCTTACATCAATAGTGCAAGATTTTTTGTGTATATATACAGGGTGTCCCAGAATAAAGGGGACAAACTACGAGGGTAGAATCCTCACTTCATTTAAAGGCTGAAAATTCCAATAAACATACACACTAAAATGAGTATTAACCGAGTTACAGGGTGTTGAAAGTGACACAAAAAAATATATTTTTCAGAATAACTCAATAACGGCTTAGCTTTTCTGAAACTGGATGCTGTTAAGTGACATACCATTGAGAAAAGTTACGCCGTTATGGAGTAATTCTGGAAAATATATTTTTTGTGTCACTTTCAACACCCTGTAACTCGTTTGATACTCGTTTTAGGGTATGTGCTTATTGGAACTTTCGGCCTTAAAATGAAGTGAGGATTCTACCCTCAGAGTTTGTCCCCTTTATTCTGGGACACCCTATATATATATATATATATATACATATATATATATATATATATATATATATATATATTGTAATATATATTGTAATATATATATATCATACATGAAGTGAGCATCTTTTTTTCAATTTCTTATTGTAAATTTTTGTCAATCGTTTAACTTCGAAAATGATAAAGAATGGAGTCAGGCTATAGTTAACGATAACAACGCAGCGCAAATTATCAAACATTGCAAGAGTTTTTTTGTAACCTTGTTTTTATATAAGATATACTGCACTGAATTTGAGCAATCACTTTTTTGTTAAAATGATTTATGGTTCCAGTCATTCAGGAGGAAGTAAAAAATTATCGTAAACGTGTTATATAAAACAATGGTTAATGTTGAGTAATGAACACACTCAAATAGCACAAAGTCATAAAATTCATATAATGACTTCTTAAACCGTCTTTAAAACTACGTATTTGCGCTGTAAAAAGTTGTGAAAAGCTAAGGGGTCGCTATGATGTAGCGCGTGGATATTACTCGCACACAATCAATAATTCTCTAGAAATTTTTGTTCTGTGGTTTGTATGTAGGTAGGTGAATTATATGTTTTCTGAAGTAGTTTTGAAAATAAGTCGTTTTGACTTATTATGACAATAAATCTATGTGGTTTTAATGGATTAGATTTTTTAAACGTTTCAACCACTACATATCGTAATTTTGTTTTATGAAATGATAAACTTGGTTGTATCGACTATACAATATGTATCTGTAATTCGTTTGTTTTTGGCAGGCCCTTAGAGAGGGGGTCAGGGGGGACAAATGTCCCGGGGCCCGAGAAGACAGGGAGGCCACAGTCCTCAAAACAAAATGATTATAATTCAATGCCAACAGTTAAAACCTAAGTGAGGCGCCAGACAGCCACATTCTATGTCAGAAAGGTGAATTTGTTTTAAACAATTCTTGTAATGGTGAAAATTATAAAGTTCCATTTATTTTTTCAATATCTGTAAAATAAAAAAACTTCTACAAAATTGCATTTTTGAACAATTGCATCAAACTTCGAAAACTGATGGTATAAATAGCAAAAAAATTAGGTAGGGCCCCAGCAGCATACTCTGCCCCAGGCCCAATGCTGGCTCTCTCCGGCCCTTGTTTTCGTTGGTTTTATTCATGGTAAATTCGTGGTTCCATCATCTCAATATACCTCAACAAAAAAATGACATAGCAAAAATGTAATCTGCCTTATACATGCAAACTGGCGCCTATATAACAATTTAAAAAAAACATACATCCTTAAAAAATCAACACTAACAATTTTTTATTTTTATATTTCAAACTTATTTTTTCCCGTAGTTTTTATGCACGTTATAATAGTGACCTTTTTTGACGTATTTATAAAAAGAATCGTGTAGGTAACATGAATAAAATATAATCATCAATTATTTATGAGTGAGTTTCATTATCTACTAAATCGTAAAAATGTCAATGATTGAAGATTGGTTGTAAAATGTTTGCTTAAGAAACAAAGGTTTAAATAAAATACCATCTTTAGAAGTTGCACAACACTGTCCTTCTTCATATTGAGGATGATTTCATGAAATCCATAGTCCTTCATGAAAACAATGTTCATGGAAATAGATAAATATTAATAACATAATCGTTTTGGATGTTCAATCAATCCGTTATAACTGAGAAACAAACAACTGGAATTGGCCAATTTTTTAAAAAAAGTATAGTTTTCATCAACATGATTCATATGATTGCCTATACAGGGTGTAACTAAATAAGTGTAAAACATTCAAGGGGGTGATTCCTCATCCTAAAAAGATAGGATCTTTCATATGAAGAAACTTCATTGGAGCATCCCATGTTAAGATACAGCCCCTTGAAGGGGGTACATAAAATTTGTTTATATCTATAATAAAACTATAGTTTAAATGATTTTCACATCAAAAGGGTTTACAAAACCACGACAATTGTTTCGCTTTACAAAAGCTTCTTTAAGTGGTAAAGATACACTAAATTACTTATTTGCTATGTTACTTTAAATACTTATCTAAAATTAATTAGGGTACGGTTGTATACCTGACTGAAACAATTGTCGTGGTTTTGTTAAACCCTTTTGATGTGAAAATCATTTAAACTATAGTTTCATTATAGATATTAACATGGATTTTCATCAAGTATCGGCTATATCAATTCAAAAAAAAATAAAATAAAATAAAATAAAATTTGTTTAACAATTTTTTCCACAAGCACTAAAAAAGTGACAGGATTGAAATTACCCTGACATTTTCTACTACCAAAAAGACACTTAGTCAGTAATTTATTTGGTTGACCCCATGGTTGTGAGGGGTGGAAAACGCAACCTCTAAAATTTATTTCTAATGTAACTTTTTGTCTTATTATTTGTTGACCATTTAAAAATGTATTTCCGATAGCCTGTTTCATTCTAAACAAAAAATGGTCCTTGAATTTTTTGCCCAAAATAAACCAGTTCGCAGCAAAAAATCGTTTTACGAACAAGATGCACATCGCCATAAAACGAAAATACGAAACACGAAACCAATTTATCTAGTAGGCAGCTATTAGCGATAGTGACAATTAAATTGGTATTAAGCTGTCAGTTGGTCAATTTGTAAACTTGCAGTAATACGAATTGTGTATTGTTGTTCTGTTCTGAATTTGGTACTTAATAATTCACTTGTTATTAAAATGGCATACACAAATGAGCAAATGGCTGATATGCATTACTTTTACGGTCTGTCGCAGGGGAATGGGTTAGCAGCTGCTAGAAGATATGCTGAAATGTATCCTCAACGGCAGCATACGTCACATAGGATATTTTCCCGACTTCATCAACGATTACGAGAATATGGTTCATTCGACAAAAGAACGCAGGATTGTGGTCGCCATCGAGAAGTACGAACACAACAGCTTGAGGAAGCAGTACTTAATTTGATTGACGAACAACCTACGACCAGTACTAGAAAGATTGCTGTCCAGCTAAATGTTGATCATATGACGGTATTTCGAATTTTAAAGGAACAACTCTTATACCCGTACCATCTGCTACGGGTACAGGGACTGTTACCGCGAGATTTTCCGAACCGTCTTGAATTTTGCAACTCGATGCTGGCAATGACCGAATTCACAGACGAATGTAGTTTTTCTCGGGACAAGATTATTAATTTTCATAATTACCACATATGGGCTGAGGAAAACCCTCACGCTATTGTCGAAACTAACCATCAAGAACAGTTTTCTCTTAACGTGTGGGTCGAAGTTATTGGGGATTATTTAATTGGGCCTCATTTTCTACCTCCTCGATTAAATGGTGAGGCATACGTTCAATTTTTAAGAGAAGTGCATCCCGTACTGCTGGAGGAAGTTCCTTTGGGCGTCAGAAGGGATATGTTTTTTATGCATGATGGGGCTCCTGCCCATTATAGTCACGTAGTACGTCAGCATTTAACTGAAAGATATGCAAATCAGTGGATAGGTCGAGGAGGACCCCAGAAATGGCTCGCTCGATCCCCGGATCTCAATCCTCTCGATTTCTCTACTTGGGGCCATTTACAGCATTTGGTTTATCGTACTCCTGTTCGCGATGTAGAGGACTTAAGACACCGCATCATCGATGCGTGCAGGGTAGTAAGAGACTCCAGGAATATTTGAGCGAATACATGGCTCAATGCGAAGACGTCTAAACGCATGCGTAATGTCTGAAGGTAGACATTTTGAACATTTACTATGATTTCTATATGTCAGTTTGCATTTATGACGATGTATCTCTGTAGTCGTTCGTAAAATAATTTTTTGCTGCGAACTGGTTTATTTTGGGCCAAAAATTCAGAGGACATTTTTTGTTTAGAATGAAACTGGCTATCGGAAATAAATTTTTAAATGGTCAACAAATAACAAGACAAAAAGTTACATTAGAAATAAATTTTAGGGGTTGCGTTTTCCACCTCTCACAACCATGGGGTCAACCAAATAAATTACTGACTGTGTCTTTTTAGTAGTAGAACATGTCAGGGTAATTCCAATCCTGTCACTTTTTTAGTGCTTGTGGAAAAAATTGTTAAATAAATTTTATGTACCCCCTTCAAGGGGCTGTATCTTAACATGGGATGCTCCAATGAAGTTTCTTTATATGAAAGATCCTATCTTTTTTTCGATAAGGAATCACCCCCTTGAATGTTTTACACTTATTTAGTTACACCCTGTATAACAGTATACGTAAAGTTTTCCACATACATACTGATATTTTAATTCTTCATTCAATATTCAAGAACTTTCCATTAACCAACATTCAATTTGGTTAGTCGTGGAGCACCACAGGTATAGAAATCTGCCATACATATAAATATTCAATTCAATAAGCAGTTTTTGAAGTGCATCTGAAAAAGGCTGATTGAAAAGTTACAATATTTAATATTGCATGACATCTCACGTTGAAAGGTACGTCTTCCATAGCTCGCACAAGTCTCTCGAAGACTTCTGAGGGTTGTTCGTAAAGATACAGCTGGATGACGGAAATTAGAGTTTCATCAAACCTCCACAATTCACTGTTGCGTTAATAATTAAGGTGGCGTATGTAGTTAGTAACAAGGCCTATACCACAAAAAAAATTATTTTTCTTGGATCATGGAGGATCATGGAGGTACGATCAGTATGCGTTGGTACTAATTACGCTTCAAATTGTTCGATACATTAACAGATCTCTTCAAACTATGTATGAATCTACAAATTATCTGGATTTTCTTTCAGTATATTTGTTTTAATAATGAGCGAGTGATTGGTACTGAATATGTCAAATTGGAGAACACCACATTGGTGCTATAGACAAATATTTTTTGTGTATTTACAAATAAGTAGTGTTCAAATTCACCTAGGTCCATAATTGTCCCACTTCAATAATAATAATTACAATAATGCTACCTCATAAACAATTATGGAGTGTACATAGTCTGTAAAGGTAGAGGACGGCTAATATTATTATTATTTCCCGCTTATACATTAGGGTAGTTCAATTAATTTATTTTTTCCTTCAATCAGCTGATTATTTGTCCTGGTCGTATTTTACAACAAAAATCTAAAAACTATTTTGTGAAGAATCCAACCAACATGTTTTCCAAAATTTGTCGTTTTTTCATTGTGAGTATAAAGATTCGATAAGTTATGGGTGTGTCATTTTCTTCACCAATCGAAAATAGAACACGTGTGTATAAACTTCACATAAGTATGGCATTGCCTTGAATTAATTGGATTTCATGATCATTCTGTTGACATTAATATATTGCATGCAAGCCGCCAGAATAAATTACATGTTGCAGTTACCATAGAATAAAAATAATTACTGATTTTGATTTCCGTCAATTCCTCTCACGAAATATGTTCAATTACTGAGTGTGACCAATTAAACATAGGCAAATCAACAATGCACAGCTTGGCAGAAGAGCTCAGTATACATTCTAACTGAATGTACAATTTATACTACCCTCTTCATCGTCCAAATACTTTCTCATTCTAATTCGCGCATCTCATACGTTTATCGATATTCCTTTATAGATTTGCCAAGCTGTAGAAGATTGAAGGCATAACATAACAAATAAATCAACCTTGCCACGTGCTAGGAATCGCACGTTAAAAGGTAAGACCTCGTTAATCCGTAGCCCGCACGCAAGTTTCGACTTTTGAGGCCTGCCGTTCGTAGCAGATTGGTAATCAGCAGATCATTAATAATAATAATAATAATAAATGGTATATCCAACGGAGGCGATCCATAACATACAGTGGAGGTGAGTTGATACTGGGTAGGTAAAAAACTTACAGTCGAACTCCACCAAATAAAATCTTTATTAACTTTGTGTGTGTGTAGTCAGAGGACACACATCAGCACATGACGAGATGTAGTCAGAAGACTTACATCAGCAGCAGCAGACATGTTTCGAAGGATTAATCCTTCATCTTCAGTGAAAAAAATAGGGTGGTTAACAAGTAGAGATCATATGTGGTGGAAAAAACTATTGAAGACTTGAAAAAGGGGGATTAAAAAATTTTTTTAACAACTAAAACGTCCACATGACGTATAACCGCTCAAATGCTCAAATGTCAGATTGGAGTAGTGCAGGTCCATATATCGAGTCACAATAAAAAAATTTGGAAAAGATTAACGATTCACAAAGTTGTAATTTGAGTTTAGTAGACATCAAGTCGCGGTTAGGATATAATTGTCTCATAACATTAAAGGAGGATTTAGTTAAGGACATCACATGTTTGGTAAACCGAAGGTCGGAATCCAGCCAGAGCTTGGCATTCTGTGTAAAATCTAGATCTGTATCACCTATTTTGATATTAAGTTGATTTACTATGGTTTGTCTCACTTTATTTGGTCCAAATAACATTACAGTCGACTTGTTGGCATTTAGTTTGAGGTTGTGAACTGGTACTTCTTGGATTACAAACATGTTTTTCGACGCCTGGTCTTCCAAAATAACTCTGTGGCTACGATTGCTAAGATAGTTCGATATCAGTGAAACTGCATTTCGGGAGAATCCAAAATATTTTAGTTTTTTACAGACAGTAAAATTGCCTAAAATTGTTTGCAGACAACAACAACGCATTAGCAAATAACAAATTATTATTTTCTGATAACATGAGAAGAAATGAGAAACGACACATAGCATCAAATATATAATTTCCCTGACAAACAAATATTCCTGAGCTTGTTATTGAAAAATACTCTTAATTCTTCCGGAATCATTGAACAGGCGAGTAATAGTATATGAAAAATAATTGGAATTGTGCTATAGAGTAACTACTACACAATCTCAACACATTGGTGGACAGACCTGCCATAGCCGTCATGAGTGCTGCGATACGACTGCTATAGCAGGCATTTCATATTGTGGCAAACCGTCCCCAGCAGACCTGAAATACGTGTTATTCATATGACAGCCTTCAACGTGTGTCCCAGTAGACTTGAGTAGAAAAAGGAAAACGATATTTTGATAGCGTGTGACTGCAAGAACTCTGAATGATGGAAGGGGTAGACGCTTCGAAATGCAGGTGTCTTCATGCGCGAATTCGGTATTGGAGCGACGCGAATATGTGTAATGTAACGTTCTTTTTTCCTTAATAGGACAAAAAGGCGGACGTCACTATGGCGCTTCGGTTGTTGAGGTTAGGTTTCCTCTAACGAGAACAACTCAACGCTCAACGGTTGATGGAGATACGGTACTCCAGAGGTCAAATGGGCTGATTAGAGACCAAGAGCTTTCAAGTGATTGCAGGCTTTAATTGCGATCTCTTGAGGGTGCTGAAATACCGGCTGCTTCGATTACTTGTCTACTTAGAGATGTCTAGTAATCGGGTTTGTCGAAAAAAAAAAAAAAGGATGTAGTATAACAATGTCAATATTTATTGTTGGTGCTTGTCATTTAACATGTCTCCAAAATACTAAAACTCACTGAAATGTGAGTGTTCGTGACAATGCGTAATATAATAAATACTACTCAGGGGAAGCAAGTTCTGCACGGTAATCGGGTCTGATACGATTTCAGGAATATCTGGCTTATAGAGAGACTGTCCGGGTGCTTTAACCAGGTTGACGAGTGTTCAAAGTGATCCGCTCAATTAAACAAAACGCTCGGTATATAACTTGGGCGTTGGAATATCTGTAATGGGTACGAATGTGTTCTGACTAAACAATTTCACAAATAAGCAGTATATTTGCTCTGGTGGATGATTACGTTCACGGCTTACGGCAAGGTAGCCACTTCCACTGGGCTTTGGAGCAATTAATATAAGCACATGAATTTCGACGGAAGGACTCTCCAATGTAACGGATTCGCGAGTGTTCTGCCAACGGACTAACAAACGTCTTGGGAACACTGAATAAGCAATGCTGCTTTTCTTCAAGCGAAGCCTGATCCCGCCAGTGACAGATTGTTCTGTTCTTTAGGGATACTGGCAACTCACAGCAAGATTGAAGATCGATTGGAGGTCCCTACCTGAACACTATTTCGTGAATTCCTGCCAGCGAGCTAACAAATACCTTAGGGACATTGAAGAATACAACACTCAATTGTCACTTCCTCCTGCCGACGACGGGCTGACCAACGCCTTGGGGAGGAAACGGCGAGTGTTTGGCTGAAACGACGGTTTGAAGGATTCTAGTCTGATGGCTTACACGGCTTTGTTAAACAGAAAATACACAGATAGGTATCCCAAATCTATTACTTATTCAAAATTATTGTCACTCCTGGTTTGAAACACGTTGACAATTTCAAATGGTCGAAATAATACGAAAGATTACGTTTCAAAGCTTACGGTTTTCCTGTACGATGGTACGGCTGCCAATTTAAACTGCACTCCGGAATTTACGGGTTGCTTCTCAGGCGGAAATCAACCGGTCAAAGAAAAAAAAATAAAACTTTGCAAAACAAAATACTCGATATCTTACTCGGGCACAAGTGCACAGGCAAAGGAATTCATTCTAAGGAAGAGTTGAAGTCGTATTTATAGGGAACCGGTGTGACGTAGAAAATTGAATGAAAAACTGAAAAAAAGTCTGCTCTGACTTTTTAAGACATCAAAAACATAACCTACAAGAAACCGGAGCTGGAAAACTATTCAAAAGTTAAAATTTGTAACACACCACAAAAACTAATCAGGTCGCGAAAAAACAATGGGACGGGAATTCTTGGTGAAGCCAAGAGGCAATGTTTCGTACAGAAAAGAATTGAATTGAACGGAGATGTTTAAATAAATCTACAGGGCGGGTAGAGATTGTACGAATGACGATTTCAGAACTTGTCACCCTGATAACAACGTTTCCTAACTTACTTAACATAATAACAATAAGAATATTAGACTGTAATAATACGAATAATTCTAGGAAGGTTACAGGGTGACCCAATGAAGCAGTCTCAGCTGAAGGCCTTATATAATAATACGGACAATAAAGTGGTTCAATGCACCCCAGATAGGGTATAAAAATATGCTTCGTCACAGTAAATTGACTGTTTTTTTTTTGAGTTTTTTATTCCATAATCAGGTGCTACAAATCACCATAATATTCTTCTGCTTTTGAGGAAAATATTTTGGAAGAATGTTTGAAAGTTAACATATTTACTTTTTTGTTTAAGAGGAGCGCGATCACATTTGGGACGCTTTTTAGGGTAAAAGAGTCAACTGATAACTCAAAAACGGTTCGTCCTATCGATTTCAAACAAGGACAGGATTCTAGAGGACGTTTGATTCTACCTACGTGCTGTAATGGAAATCGAAATTTTTATCCACTTTTCCATAGATCAACATTTCAATAGAAGAGAAATACCACTGCAGCCTATCCTTGACCTTGACTATCTATGAATACCATTGTGAGCAGAGCTGGGAAGTACTCAGTACAAATACCCGAATACTGTACTCTTGAGTACATTTCTGGTACTCTGTACCCGTTACCCAGTACATTTTATATAAAGTACTCGGTACTCGTACTCGTACATATCGGGTAAAAGTATCCGATACCCGCGCTTCTGATGAGAGTACATTTTTACGAGTACTTTTTTATGCAACTCGTCTACTTACGCCTGGCCTGTCTGTCCAATCCAGCATGCCTCACCCAACAACCTCAAAACTCCATAGGCTTATATTATCAAAATTAGTTATTTTGAAGCCAATCCTGGCAAACAGAATCAACCAGTTATACCATTACTTAATAATTATTTTTTCTGCAAACGTCAAAAAATGACAAGGATCGCGCATTGACAATTTTTTTCATTTTCCTTCGTTACGATGAAAACGTGCTCGAAGTAATGTGCGAAATTAATGTGCGAAATACCTATTTCGCACACTGTATGTAAACTATATGGGATTTTTATATTCTAACCTATACTCCTCAATCAAGCAAAAATTATTTCTGAATGTTCAACAATAATTGAATAAGGTTTTTTAAAACTTTTCAAATTGTGACAAAATTTACGTTTGTAGAAAAAAAATGTGTTTGCATCTCGTGCGCGAAATACTTTGGTGATCGAGAACTGATTTATTTTAACGAGGCGCAGCCGAGTTAAAAAAAATAGTCGAGATAGTCGAGCATTTCGCGCACTAGATACAAAAATAATAATTTATTATTATCGTTAATTTTATCCTTTATGGACTGAAAACTACAAAATAGTTTAGTAATTATTGATTTGATAGTTCATTTATAGGGTGCAACAAATGGTGAAGGTATAATGCAAGACTCAGAGAAAACCCAATGGGTGGATATATTGTTCAATTATTTTTGGACTTGCTGAGAAAGTACTTGCAAAAAGTACTCTCAGAGTTCGAGTACTTTTAGTCGGAGTACTGTACTCGAGAGCATGTGTAATGAGTAAAGTACTTGGTACTCTGTACTCGTTCATCAATTATTGGAAGTACCCGGTACCCAGTCGTCGAGTACAATTTATCAATACCCGGCCCAGCTCTGATTGTGAGATGCTATCGCAGACATAGTTACATAGAATGAAATGTCCTCTAGAAGCCTGTCCTTGTTTGAAATCGATAAGACGAACCGTTTTTGACTTATCGACTCTTTTATTCTAAAAAACGTCCCAAATGTGATCGCGCTCATGTCCAGAAATTTTTTTTGTAGTGGGACAGAGCTGCTTTAACCGTCGTCTGTTTTTGTCAAAAAGTACGAAACAAAAATTTTTATTTCATACAGTTCGTCACATTTGGACGAAAATAACCACGATTCTGTAAACAAAATGGGTAATGATTTTTTGACATCTTTCGAAGTCCCACTGTCCACGAATGTGTTGAATTATTTTGAATTTCATGGGTACAGAATCAACTCCATTTCCCACATAAACTCCATTTCGAACATAAAGTTAGAGAGTTCTTTCTATCGTAGTCACGTAGAATGCCATAATTTCTCTAGTACACCTTAGGCTAAAATTTCAGCAATGTCTGTCGATGTCTAGAATCCGTAATTACTATTCCTTTCGAGCGAAGAAATTCTTCGTCCGGCTCTGTGTTCCACATTTCATAACTTCTCATTTATTCAAGTTCCTCTGAATATAACGATATATCTGAATATTCAGAACAAAATACTGATTACCAATCCTAATTACCCGTAACAATAGTAATTTGTCCTGTGTATTGCGTGACCGGTGATTCTAAAAGTTTATGACGTTATATGTTGTCCTTTTATGAAATAATTGTTCAGTTAGATGCAAGTACCGGGCTTGCGTTGAAGACTGATACATTTACTTGTGAAGAAAATGCTAGTCCAAGAAATAAGTGTATCCGAAGTATACAAAAATGATGAGAATTTGAAGAGGACGGATGTACAGAGTTTATTACAGTGGCTTGAAAAGCAACCTCATCTACCCGAAGTCACAGGTGAGAAATACCGAAAATAAAAAAAATTATAATTTTCAAATTACCAAAAAAAAATCAACAATTGAAACTCTAACATCCACGACCACCAATGCATAGGATGTCCAATCCAATTTTTCCTCAAGTCGTGCACGTTTGTTTCAAAGCTTTTTTTTAGAGTTGCAGATTGCACTTTTTCTGCAGAGCTGTTATTACAGCAACGAACTGGCAAAATTTACCATAGACACTTACTTCACAGTAAAGACGTTGTGTCCCGACATTTTTGGAAATAGAATTCCAAGGGATCCACTAGTACAGCAAGCCATTAATTGTGTGTAAGTATAAAAAAAATAAAGGGACTTTTGATTTTCACTAAATATATCTACATAAAAAAATTACTCAACTCAACTCATAATAGTGATGATATATTCATCAATACAGACTGAAACAGGCGTAAAGGTATTAAAAATTTAGTACTTTGGAATTGGATAAAACTTCAAAAAAAAAACAGTGGTTCCAAACAGTGCAGTGCAAGTAATGAATTCAAAATACTTATATATTTTGAAATGCCCCGATTTGAAGAACACAAAAAAAAATGTTATTTTATGCTGTGCATTCGAAGATGTTTATTATAATCATAAAATATTCGTCGATTTCGAAAAGAAACCTTGAATTATTGTAATTTTTCTAACCAAAGCGCCAATTGTTGTGATTGATGACATACATTTTATGGACATTTAGTTTACTGTTTATTAAAGGCACTAGAAGTAACACGTGCAAGTTTAAAATAGTTTCTATGTCCAGTTTCGTAGATAAGAATTTTTGAAAATCATAAAAATATTTTTTTCACTAAATCGTAGTAAGGTTCATTTATACAAAAGTAACTTTTTAGATGATCCGTAACAAAATAATAGCATTGCTGGTTTGAAAAAAGTCAAATGACATGTCAGTCAGTCGGTCCCTGATAGAAAAATTATGGAGGAGAAACAATGTTGAAGACAATAGTATGTCTCACATAATACCAATAATACTTGTCATATACTTGGTTTTGGTATAAACATATGAAAAATAATCGAGGGGAGCTTATGTTAACATCATATGATTTTTGTAAAAAAAGATTAAGAGAGGCTTAGAGCCTACAAGCCCTATAATCAAAATTAATAAGTAAATCCGCCACATGGAATATTAAAAGACTTTTAGTTCACTTTCACTAATGAATTGTTATCATATTCCATGTAGTAGATTTACTTATTAATTTTGATTGAAGGCTATAAGCCTCCGTCAATCTCTTTTCACAAAAATTATATCATGTTAACATAACCTCCTCTCAATTATTTTTCATATTTTTTTATATTAAAACGAAGTATGTGACTAATTTCCTTTATTGGTATTATGTGAGACACTCTTATTATCTTCATTTATAACAGTTTTTCTCCTCCATAATTTACCTAATCTAAATAGGTTCGAAACATGCACTACTATGATACGGTCTAACTGATTGATGGTTTTTACCGTTCTACCATTACATAAGATCTGATGGTGGCAATAAATTGTGGAGATGAATCTTTATGCATCGTAAAAAAAAATTGTTTTTAAACAGGCATTTTCTCGTTCAACCTATTTATCTCTGGTTATTAAATAGCAAAGAAAGAAACAAAGTGTCCTGCCCTACCAGGACTGCTCATTGCCATAATCCAATACAATAGGAATAATTGAATCAAAAATTCATCAGAAAATAACTACTTTCCTTGCTAATACCACGACGAACTTTGAATTACATCTATTTGGACCACCTATAGATCAATTTCTGGGTTTGCCCTCATCAGTATAGGGTAGCATTCTCAGGTATGATAAACTTAGATTTATACCATGAAAATTCATCGACAAATGATGGTGATGTTTGTTATAGTGGATAAAAGTAATTGCGACTGCATGATCTTGGAGAAATCTGAAATGAAATGTATACAGTTTAATTCAACTCATTTATATCATCTATATATAATATTGCGCAACAATGTTTAACTTCTTTAATAGCAATTATTTGTAATTAATTTTCGGAATGCACTGTTATGTATTATTTATGAACGACTAAAGAATAGGAATTTCTGAACGTGCTGCTCATAAAAGTCACCTTAAGTATTTTTTTTACTGATCTGTTTAGTCAGATGACAATTCAAGTTTCTACAAGAGGTGACAAAAAATTATCAAATCATTATGAAATAAAATAAGTAAATATATTGATGATTTGTACATTTGTACATCAGTCAGATATGTAGTCTTCCTTGACTATGAAAGTAAGTTGAATTTCTTCATGGAGTGTTCGGCTCAAGGCGAAAAACGAGGATCGTCGGAAAAGATGAGGAAAAACAGTCAAATCTCATTTAGACTTTGAACTACGCAAACCTAACCCATACCAGTCTTTCTAAGTATTATAGAGATCCTTGGTAGAACTATACCTTCACCTTTTTCAAACATCATAGTATATTAGTGCGGAAAAGAAATTTTTTTCACGCGAGTGAAAAATACTGTGACAATCCCACCAGTATCATTATTTCGACGAAAAATATTGCATTGAATAGTAACAGAGACGCCACTGATGAAAATTAGGAAAACCTTTGTCGTGGGAAAATAGTTATTTATGCAACAAGTGCAAAAAGTAGGTGTTTATTGCACTCGACGTGAAATTGTCCGACGAGGCCATCAGGCCGAGTTGGACAACACGTCGAGTGCAATAAACTCTTTTTGCACGAGTTTCATACAATATTTTTTCTACGTTCATGCAAAAACCAGAAAATGGAAAACTGTAAGGAAGACATTGTTTGTTTAAATCTATATGCTAAAAGTAATTCAAAAACATTTTGTGTAATTTAGTTGATATTCGAAGGAAATAATTTTATTTTTAACAAATTGCATTTTCTAGTAATTTCGTAGTCATTTATGTAATGAATATGATGAAACATGCAACTATATAAAACGTAATACAATCTCACAGAAAATATGCTGAATTTGGCAGATGCTGAGTGCAGTAAAGTATCAGTTTTTCCACCAAATATAGTTCAATAAAGTTTTGTTTTTTGCATGAACGTAGAAAAATGTATTTTAAAGCGTACTTTGCATGTACCAAAATTAAAAAACAAACCCAAAGCGGTTTTAAGGATATTTTTGTTAAATTTCAACATCTCATAAATAAAGCGGTTGCAAATTTATGTTCATTTGAAGAATTTTTCTTAAAATCATTCAAGAATTATCACCCTTTGAGATCAGCATTCAATTATAAAAATTATGAAACACCTTGTATATTCGGACTGACTGACCAGCTCTGTTCTAATACAAAACGTTCATTTATATGCATTATAGAAGTTGTATGAAAATTTTCAGCTTCAACAAATTCATTCCGTTGCCCCAGTAAATGATACCAACCTTTGATGTCGCTCCAGAGTCACTTGTTCTACGATACGCCTGACTGACCAGAGTATGTTTGTGAACACATCGTCTATAACTAATTAACGAAAAATCAACTTTAATAAACTCAGAAAAAAATTCGGCTCTGCCTCTTGGACTATACGAGATCAAAATCATTATTAGACATACTTCACTATCAATAAAAATATTTGTGTATGACATGTATGTCAGTTAAAGGCCAGACCTGTCAATCTTAATTAAATTATCGACTTTGACAAGTAGAGTCAAAATTCAAACTAATTTTGTCAGTTAACGCGCTTTCAACATTTTTTTAGCTCAGTTAGTTTGTGCAATGCCTTGTACGACTTTTTTATGCACAGAACTGTACGGTCATACATCTCAGTTGATAAAGCTTTAACTTGAATAATATCAGTAATTTTATTTTTATAACTTCGATTCTGCGCGCTGACAGCTTTTTTTACGATGATGAAAAAAAGTGCAATTATCAAATAGATTGTTTTTTGTGCTTCAAATATAAATATTACTTAAATAAATCGATGTAGAAATTATATGTTTGTCAGCGGTAAACCCAAACAGAAATTATGCATTTGACAGCTTACTTTCCGCACGCGTGTGGATATGAGCCACTTTCTGTGCAAGATGTTTCTTTCGTATGTGGTCGTAGGAAAAGATTATTACGTAAATCCTGGAAGATTTGGATCATGTCATGACATTAAATTAAATGAAAATTGTATACTCAACATCAAGTTGCCTTTGGCAACAAAAGTTTGTTTACTTTTCTGACTCTTAAGGCCGATTCAGATACATGGGTGTACACCCTGCATTTTTGACCTTGCACGAGAAATGCATACCCATCGACGTTCATACTTGTGCCTGTCCCCGTGCGTGAGAAACGCGGGATAAGCACGGAACATGTTCTACTTCACATAATGAAAGATTCAGTGATAATTTGGAAAACTCAAATGCCGTACTTCTAGTATTGAGAAAATCAATACAGAACCAAAGAAAATATGACCATGTAACCAAAAGCACTTAGAACTTCGGAGCCCACCAGTAGTCCACATACACAATTCTATTTTGAACATTTTTCGTACTACTTTCAATGTTGAAAATGTGAAGGTAATATAATAATATCTAACTCTTTCAAAACGTCTTGGTTTATAGAAGGATCAACGAAAAGGCGCTTGAAGAGACGGAAGACATTATCAACATATACTGTCATGTTTACAAATGCTTCAAGAAATGCATTCCAGTGATTCAAATTTCTACCCCATATTGGAAATATATCTAAACTAGCAAATGTTCAGAATATGAAATAAATAAATATTTCACCATGTGGAACTAGGCATTCTTATAGCGAAAGGCCGAAATTTCATTAAGTGAAAATGGATTATTGATAATTCGGCCTTTCCCAAATTTCTTGTACCTACTGAAGCAGTTTTGTCGGTGATCATCATCGAACAGCCAATTTAAAAATTGAACACCCATTTAGGCCAACCATGCCTAATTTTCTACAAAATTATTTAGACATTATTAGACATAGAAATTTCAGAACCCGAAAAATCTTCATGTGTCATTTAACAATACTTCATTGGAAACAGAAAGAAATAACCCAGGAGGAAGTAACAGAAAATTTGCACATATTTCTACAAAGCTTGTTGTTTGTCAGTTCGTTTTTTCGACGTAACAAGTAAACAAAATGAGAGTCTACCACCCCAACGATGGTGCGTTCATATACAGTGAATTTCCACAAAATATGTTGCAACATTCGGGAAACTTCTATAATCGATTTGTCAGAAAATTTTATTCCTTATAAAAATGGGTGCCTTGCGGGAAATTTGTATTTGAGTTATCAAAATTCTGAATTTCCAAACGTTGTACAGGGGACAGTAGGAAAAATATAATTTTGATCAAGTCTAAACTACCCTGGCAGTAATTTTTAATTTGAATATTGTTTTCAATATTCTACGGCTTCTTTTTTGATAATGTACATCGTTCAAAAATATATCATTTTGATAACTCAAATACAAATATCTCAATGCACCAATTTTTATGAAGAATAAATTTTTCTGACAAATCGATAATAAAAAGTTTCCCAAATGGTGCAAAGTTTTTGAAACTGTGTTGATTGCACCAAAATTGGGGTGGTTGACTCTCATTTTGTTAACTTGTTACATCAAAACAACAAACTGACAAAAAACTAGCTTTGTAGGAATAGGTATGTGCAAATTTTCAGTCGCTACCTACCGACCTTTGATTTGTGTTTACTGGGGTGTATCAGATGTTATGTGTGAAATTTATTTCCAACCTGATTATCATGTATTGAAGGACGACTCTTATTATGAAGCCGATACAAAGCGATTTAAAAATTGGGTTGGTCATGTTGAAGTGTTGGTTGTATATGTGAGTGATGAAACCGTAAAATCCAGAATTCTTAGTGCAGATTTGCCGGCAATATCTCTGCTTATGAGAATGCATGGTACAAGATCTTTTACGCAAGTTCAGTTGTTTGCAAAATTCACGGTTATAAGATATAAACCAATTTGGGACCAATATAGTAGGTACTCTTGGGCAATACATGATGATTAGTTACATTGACAAAATACTTATTGTATTCTTCTGATGAGAAACTTTCGGAAATGCAACCCAAATGATATTTTTCGATAAATTATTATTAACATTATTTTGTATGCAACGGTAATTTTTCGATAGCTCTTTTTTTCATTGGCAGAATTTCTTAGTTGCATTGCGGACATTCCTGATACTGCCACATTATTTTTATTTTGTTGCAGACTTATCGCGCCACTGCCAAAACTAACGCCCCAGGAAGAATTGGTGATTTTTGTGAAAATGATTGACTGTAATCCAGATAATTATCATTTTGCTACACAACTTAAATGTTTCGACATGGTAACACTTCTTCATTTGCATCAAAATGGACCTCCCAAGGGTGTTGTGATCATGTTAGATATGGAAGGAATTGTGTTTGGACATTTCTTAAAACTCAGTGTGGTTGTGATGAAGAAATTTTTATATTATCTCCAAGTAAGCGATATTTTAGTACGCATTCCAGACGCTGGGAACATAATATACCTATTCTACTCTGACAGCTGATGAAAATTCTTGAGGATAAATAGAACAACAGCCGACCTAATCTCCCAGTCGGCTGTGATATATATTATTAATGTTTCAACTGTAGCATTTTCAATAATATCCATAAATCACCTGCAAATAATTGGTTACTAATAGACCGGTCTGTAATGGTCGCAAACCCCCACATACCAATTAAGAAGCGAATCGAACCATAATCATAAAACTCATCCGCTATATTGGAGCCGCCATTTTTATTTTTCTCGTGTCTCATAGAGATGCCATTTAAAAAACATGAGATAATCGAAAAAAAGTGATTTTGCTACTTTCAAACACCGGCTGGTGGCAAAGTATTGTAATTAAAATGCTAATTTAATTTTCTCGGACAACATGGCATCGGAGAGGAACGTTCAACATGTAAAAAACCATCATCCGTAAAAAAAATTAAAAAAAAAACGAAATTTAATAAAAAATTTAGCTTATCATGTTCAGAATTTGCTCTAGATTTCAAAAATGTGAAAATGTACAAGGTGTTCCATTTGAAAAACTAATACTCAGATCATTTCTGGCGAAACCGGAAGTGCTACAGAATTAATTTTTATCTCAAAAAATCACATTTTAGTTGTTCAATAGCCCCCTAAATTTTCGTGCTTTGAATCGGATTATTTCTCTCAAAAATAGGGGTGCCCCATCTCTCAGACTCACCCGGTATATGCACTTTGTGTATATACGAACGTAATAGTGAGCTAGTAGGATATATTTTGCATTCTTTGATCGATACCCTCTAATGCTGATAAAATATTGTTCTTAGAGCCATAACATACATTTTCAGGGAGGAAAAATATGATGAGATTCATCTTCATTATTCAAGGATGGATATTATCAGCGATCTCGCAGAATCTGTTGATATCTATTTGAATTTTTGGTATTTCAGTCACCAAACAGTATGTAATTTTTTCAGGAAGGAATGCCAATAAGACTGAAAAGTCTACAGTTCTTCAATATCGTTTCATTCATGGATAAAATTTTAGCCTTAATGAAACCATTTATGAAAAAAGAGTTGATTGATTCGGTAAGTTTCTAACGGAGTAACAAATAACCACCATAACTAAGAGTGTAATTAATAGTTATTTAAGAAACAAGGAATTTAAAAAATGTTAACATTCGAGGTGAGCGAGTACGAGCCGAGGCAAAGACGAGGCTTGTCGCTTGCCGAGGATGTTAACAGTCGATACATTCCGTGTTACTTATTACGTTTTTCCCACTGTCTGTTGACATTTCTCAAAATTTGCCTGGATTGAAGTTTATTTTCTTACCCTTCCTTCATGATAATTCGTTCAGCTATTTCATTCTAAGTTGCTTGTGCGCGTATCTAAGTTACCGAATAAACACACAACAATAATATTCAAAACGTCTCATAACCTAAAAATTTATATGAATGAAGCTGAAGGTATTACTTGTCAAAGTCAAAGTCAATGGGTTGTATGCATAAAACTGAAGCAAATGCTTTTACTCGGATTTCTTGAAAAAGACCTATTTGTTTTATTAAGTAATGAGAGAGACAAACCTGAAGTATAAGCATTTGCTACTGTTTATGAATACCACCCATTATTACGCTAGTCATGTGAATGACACTATTTACATTCCGTTGTCAAGATGAATTAGAAAGATATAGGCCATTTACATGTTTTGTTGTTAAGCATGTATGGACTATTTACAGTGTCGGCATTGTAGCGAGAAATGAGAATATACGTTTTGTAGTACTTCCAAAATATGTTTGAGAAATTGAAATTGGACTGTCACTTGAGCATCTAGGCACGCTGCAATATACAGGGTGTTTCCGAAATTGGGTCAATTAAGAAAATGTGTCGTTATATAATGTATCGAAAAATGGCAAGAATTGTTGTTTTTGAAGCAGTCAAAAATGTAATATAATGATTTTTTTTTTTATTTTATGAAATCGCTTTCAGTTACCTTTCTTTGGGAGGCACTGATTCTCCAGGATGCAGCGTGTCGAACCGCTGGCAGTGTTTCAGCGCAGGCTGCAGACCTCTCATCAGTGATTACCAAAAAAGTCTTGAAATCTTCAAAATTCTCCAAAATTTTTTTTTTTTTCGACAAAAAGTATTCTTTCATTTTGTTTTGTATTGTTATCTTCTACTTCCCAGTTCATTTATTCCCCATTTTGGAAACACCCTGTAGTGCAAAAAAAAATTCAAATTGTAATTATTGTGCCAAACCTAATAGTCTGACAGCGCCTGTTTTGCTCATAAATGAAGTACACGTGATTGGCTACTTTCGTGAAAAAAGCCAACCCTACAAATTGAAAAATAGTGGAGTTGTGAATTTTTAAAAATGATGCTATCGGGTAGTACAAAATCTCTTTTTGTTCGTATTTCAATTCTCTACAACTCTTTAAATTGGAGCAACCATATTGCTGTATTAGTTTTCATTTTTGTAAGCAAAACACAAAAAAAAAGTTTTTTTGCATTTAAATGTTTCCAACAAATCAGTAAATGACAGTTGCGTGTCCAAAACATAACAAAATATAACTACAGACTGTCTTCCATGTGATGGCATAGGCGGTTTCCTAATTTTTGTTAGGGAAACATCCTCTAATGATTAGCCTAATCAGGGTTTTGTATATTGAACAAGCGAACTGTAGTCTTATTGCATTCAAAAGCAGACAAGAAATTCAATAAAATAAACTGTCTATTTACGTATTACCTCACCTATTTTTTTTTTCAAAATTCACCTTTTATTAAAGAGGTCGACCTTCACCGTTATGTTTAACGGATGAAACATACTTCTTATGAAGTTTCATAAATAGACGAATTTGCCTAAAATGGGTTGCCTATCAAAATGTGGTACGGACAATATACAGTGAGTTTCAAAAATGTGCACCATATGGAAAACTTTTTTATTGTCGATTTGTCAGAAAACCGTATTCTTCATAAAAATTAGTGCATTGCAGAAAACTTGCGTACGAGTTGTCAAAATTTCAAATTTCGTCTATTTATGAAACTTCATAAGAAGTATGTTTCATCCGTTAAACAGAACGGTGAAGGTCGACCTCTCTTCAGCTCTTAGACTATTTCCTGTTTTAGTTGATGCTGCATACAGGTATGGATACTGTATATAAATATATTTCTAAAGATAATCTACCGCAAGAATACGGAGGATCCTGCGAGTCTCTCCAAATTTTACATGGTGAAAATTTGAAAATGACCAAGAGTGATTTCATAAGATAATTCAGTTATTTTTCAGAAAAATATAAGGCTAAAATTAATGACAACGCGGAATTTTTCAAATTTCAAGAATCACAGGTAGTTGATGAATCCAAAAGGCCAGGAAAACCCAAAAGTATTAGCGATTTGTTTGGAATGGAAGGAACATTCAAAAAATTGGAAGTGGATTGAGTGGAATTCAATACTGAAATCGAAAAACCAAATCATAATAAGTCTTTGATTTCAATAAAATTTTCATACATATAAGAATTACTTTCACTTGTCATAAGTAAGTACGATACAGTACCTACCTATAATTTGTACTTACTTATAAATAAATAAACGAGATGTTACAGTTGAATGTGGTGCTTTTTTATACATGATGATGCTGTATCTTAACATGTTTTTTTTGGGGGGCGGGGAGGGGGATTTAAACTTTTCACAGTCTGAAAATAAATAAATGTTGAATGCGCAGCACGTTTTCACGTATAAAGCTAGGCTAGTTTCACTGTAACTTATCGTATTCTGAATTTGCTTATTTGAAATTTGTATTATATTTTTTTGAAGATAAAAGATATTACTTTGAAGCTAATGAGAATATATTTTTTTGACAAGTTACTGACAAAATTAAAGGGTCCAAAGTTCGTAATAGTACATTATATGCCCAACAAGTTTGCGGATACGACCAGTGACTTAACCAAAGGCGGGTAGGCAGAGGGACTGGACTTTTTATACTAGGGTCCTTCACCCGAAGAAAAATTCTGGCTACGCCACTGGGTACGACGTGAAGCTGAGTGCCCACCAGATAATATTTTTTCTAATACATTATTCATAGATAAAGTACGATAGTTTTATGGTAACATTCCAACATTAATGTTTATTTTGATGAGACGTAAAATAGAATTGTATTGTATTGTTTTTCTTTTTCTGATACAATAGTGTTGATCGTAAATGAGGTATAGGTATAACAGTAATTGTAGTAACCCTCTGGTATAATAGTATTTGTTCATTATAAGATCGATGTATAATATCTAAACTATTCTAACAAAAAAATCGAATATTTTTTATTCAGTATATAATATTATTTAATCCAAAAGGCCACCCTCAGCCGTTTTATGTAAATGCGTATATAAGTACATAAATTGTTTCATTTCATCCTGAGGATCTAAGGAAATTGACATCAATTCCAGACCAAAATATGTAACTTATATAATAATAATAATAATTTAATTTATAATTTATAATAATTATTATCAAAAGATCAGGTCAAGTCACAGTCAAAATAGAGGTATTCTTTGGAAGGGGCGTATTTCAGTGACTCCCGCAACCCTCTTCTGTTCGTCATCTTATTATTGCCATTGTACATTTTGCGTTTTGCACTCAGAAACACCCGTGAATGAAACTGTGGCACCCCCAGCAAGTGGAGGGAAGGGTGGTGCAAGAGTATCTATACACACATGCTATCGCAATGAAGTTTGGGATCAAAAAATGTGCCCACACGGTTCATCTCAAAACAGGACGATGTGAGGAATACGGAGAAAATGTCGAGCAAGGAAGCCGAATAGACGTATATAAAGTACTGTGTTAGTGTTAACAAAATTCATGTCACTGTTTCCATCGCACTGGTGCGAAATGACACGTATTGCAAGTAGGTCGTCGGAAAATAGACTTTTTATTATATTTCAATGGGTACAGTACACAAACAAAATAGATGACGTACCTGTACTGCTTACAGAGCTTTAAATATTTTCCGGTAGGTCTCACGACATAATGCCAAACTCTCCAATATAAGTCCCGTGGTTCTGCGGTTCTATGGTCATCCCTGTCGAAAATTGTTTTCAATAGTTGAGGCCAGGTAGCAGTGTAGGCAAATTTGACGTATGTTTTAATCACCAACATATGGCAAATATTCTTTGCACAGATCCCGCGTTTTTGTCATCTGTTTGTGAGATATAATTGTGGAACGTATGTCCTAGCGTTTGACACACTTTAAAAGTCATAAAATGACAGTTACGCCATTGCCAGAAATTTGAATAAATAAAAACATAGATATAAATGTGGTTATATCTGCGTGAAGAATTAATTTGATTATAAGTTATAAGTTTATATGTAACAATAAACAAAATGCCTGCATCTATAGGCGTGAATCTGCGTGTTACAGGACATTGCCGTCAAGGTGGTAGGAAATATATGGAAGACTTTTTCTCAGTGGCTTATCAACAAACGGAAGACGAAAAAGATTTAGAATATGCATTTTTTGGAATATATGATGGTCATGGTGGGGCAGAAGCAGCTGCCTTCGCTAAGGAGCACCTTATGGAAACTATTATAAAGCATAAAAACTTCTGGTCTGATAATGACGAAGATGTATTGCGAGCAATCAAAGATGGTTATATTGCAACACATTATGCTATGTGGAGAGAACAAGGTATACATAAAAGGCAGACCTTATGAGTATCAGATATGCTAACAAATGAACAAATTCTGAACCAAACCTTATTTTTTTCTGGGGTTAGGTTCTTATTCCTGTGCCAGATTCTACATGAGATGTGAATGTCGCACTATTGTTTTTAGTCTGTATATATTGTCAAAAACGAAATAATGTCCATGATAGATAGATATTTACTTTTGGATTTTCAGAAAAATGGCCAAGAACTGCTTCTGGTCTACCAAGTACCGCAGGAACAACTGCAAGCGTAGCATTCATAAGGCGTGGTAAAATTTATATTGGACATGTTGGAGATTCTGGGATAATTCTTGGTAAAATTTGAATATCCCTAATGCAACTTAAAATGATTTTCATATATTTTTCAGGTTATCAAGAACCAGGTACCTCTGGGTGGAAAGCTAAAGCTCTTACAAGAGACCATAAGCCTGAGAACGTTGATGAGATGACTCGTATCAACAATTGTGGTGGAAAAGTGGTATTAAAGTCTGGTAAGGCTTCTTCTGGTGAAAACATTTCCAAAAGTTCTTCAGTAGGATTGGTTTTAATAATTGAGACATGTATTAAGAGTTAAAGTAACCCGCTTAAGGAAAATCATTAATATACAATGAGTCCTTTAATATACATAATATTTTTTTTTTGCAAGGTGTTCCCCGTGTTGTTTGGAACAGGCCCAAAATTGGTCATCGGGGACCTGTTCGTCGTTCCACACCGATAGACGAAATACCGTTTCTAGCAGTTGCCCGAAGCTTGGGTGATCTATGGTCCTACAACTACCAAAGCAACATGTTTATTGTTTCACCAGATCCAGACTGCTCAGTGCTCAAAATTGACACCAACATTCATCGTTGCCTCGTATTTGGAACCGATGGACTTTACAACATGCTCAGTCCCTCAATGGCGGTAAAATACTCTTTCGAATTACTTCTAGGAACAAGTATATGTAAAGCTCTAGAATGGAGTAATAGTAATAAAATTCTAATGGTCTACTTGGAATGTGCCAAATTACAATATAAAAATTCACCAAATTCACCAGCTTGACCCTTGGTTATAGAAGAATAGCTGGCTACAGAAGGTAACAGGTGATTTGGTACAGTTGAAATGATAACCAGTACTGGTTCAGTTGTTACCAAAACAGTGAGAGTTGGGCCTCTAGATGTCAGATTTTTAATATGAAATAAGTAATGAGGTATAGTACTGAAAATTAAATGAATAATAAATAAAATTTATAGAATAATTGAAGACGGTATAAGTCAGAACTGAAGAAATCGCCTGATGGTTAGGCAGACAGTAAAGGGCACCCAGATGGTGCAATACTCACAGATACAGTGGTATTTGTATTTGTAGAAAGCTTAAATTTAGGTGTAGTTCACCAATTGCTTGTGTATTGGTTATTTGTGCTCCATTATATAGGGTTATTCAAAATTTGTGATTTTACCGTATACAAAAATATTGAGAAGTGCATTTTTTAGACGAAACACTCAATATATTAACGAAAATGATTTTATACCTAGTCAGTTTCCAAAACATATTGTTGGATATTGGGTTTTTTTTGTAGAAACTTATTTGACAACTTCAGACAAAATCATTTATTTAAAACAACAACTCAAACATTCATCGGAAAATACACAGCAACGTGATTCTAAAACAAGAAAATAATATACCAAGTGACAAAAATAATATTTCAATAAATTCAATATTTCAACACATATCAACAAAATCGGATTATATTTTGCCATATTTTGTATTAGGTGCAATTTATCACTTGTTGGCACAGGTCTTGTTCACTAGTTTTGTTTTTCCTCGGATGCTGTACCTTTGCCAGCTACACCTCAGGCTCTTCTGTTCACTAGTTACCGGTATGTATAATTTCCTTTTCAAGCTCATATCATGTGGCTGAAGGGGTGATCTCGTAGGATTATTCCACAGTCCTAAATGTTTTCTGCAGAGATCTTTGAACATTTGAAACAACTCCTTTTTGTCCCATGCAGTTCAATCGAGCAGGTACAGATTGTGGAAGGTTATAAACCCAAAAAATCATGTGAAGAATCGGATTTCCTCCACAAAATCAAACTTTCAATCAATATCGTCTAGTAAGTTTATCCAAAAAAAAAAAAAACGTTCACCACCTAGAATTTTCAGATATTTTTAGAATTTAACAGTTCATCATAAATGGGCCATCATTCAGAAGGCAAAAATGTTGAAACTAAAATTTTCGTGAAATCCCATTTCCTTGACAACATGTGGATTCTTTTTAGAGCAGAAATGTTTGTTTCTTCTATTAAAATTTCTTCCCTTGAAAATTTAGCTTTGTCAGTTGAAATTATTTTCTTTAGAAAGTCCTGGATCTTCTTGGGTGCCGATCATAATGGTTTCTTCAAAGTTATTTTATTTAAATGATCTTCTGATTTCAGTGCTTGGACTTTCGTAAACTTGTCTGGGTACATAACTATAATATATGCTGACCAATTTTGTATTCCTAATCACTCAACAGCTCTTTTTGAACATAAGCCCACTGTATAATGAAATAAGATTCTTCAATCATCTCCCATCATCCATGAATAATATGAAGGATTTTAAACGCTTTGAAAAACTCCTAAAGAATTTTTAGTGGAGTTATGTTTTAAATCGTTAATCTCTTAGTACTTGTATTTTCCCTCTTTTACTGCTGTTGACCTGTATTATATCACTTATTTGTGATCTGAAAAGATAAATTAAGTTTATTATTATAATAATAATCATTATTATTACCATGTCATGAGTATAACTAATCCTTCAAACAAAAGCATGAGTTGAGCTCAAATCTCCATCTGCACTTTTGATGGAAGCATGGAGATATGTATAAAAACTAGGCTGGTAGATTTATGATGTTGTCTTCTTCTGAAGTTATGGGCTTCATGAATTTCGCTTAGCTTTCAGTTACCGATGAAATTATTTTGTAATCGTACAAAAAATATTTTCTCGTTCATTGGTTGTAAATCAAAATATTAATTTTCAATATAAGTGACAACATATTATACATTAATAGTGCAGTCCTAATTACCCAAGAAACCACATTTTGGAAAATAATTCTTTGTCCGGTGTCCGTAAATACAGCAGAGGAGGAATTCTTCTGAATGCTTATAATCCATTACGATTGGGTTTTGAGACAAGAATCGATTGTAGCACCACCAAATTTGGTATGCTAGTAGTTGGAACCATGATAAACACGAAAAAAATGGTTTATCAAAATTCCAGGGGTGGAATTTTTTATTTTTTTTTTCGTTTACAAATATATAATTAGATTTTTGCTGTAATCTTGGAAAGTACATGAATTATCGGAAAAACAACTCAACATGGTGCTCGTTTTCCCAGAAAACGTGATTGAACGCCGATATCAAATTTTACGTTCACCCTTACCGAATATTTAAGCAGGGAACATTGAACTAGAAAAGCATACAGTGAAACCAATCTACCGAAAAAAATTTAATTGTGCGTTTGATCATGTTGAATGCCTTATCACTGGATATATTACGGACTATAATCCATGGCCTGACAAGTGCACAGCACGTTTTCACGTCTAACATTAGGCTAATTTCACTGTATCCTCCTTTGTCAGCAACATTAGCGCCGTCTGGCGGCCCTTTACCTTCCGCCTATTCATCTGGGGATTCTTTCCCTACTTACTTGTAATTTATACTGTCTTCAATCATTCCGCAAACGCCCAGTATTATATCATCACTTTTTTACGTGAAAAATTTATATATTTGACCCCCTACCCTCGAATTCTTCCAGGGGTACGTTACTATGTCGGTAACGACCGAATCTGTAATGGTTATAATTTCGACTGTACTTAGTCACCCGTATCCCTCTGTAGCCAACTCTTAGACCATAACCTCTTTCATTAAAATGAATAAAAAAACTAAAAATCCCGTGCAGAATTACCATAAATAATTTCAAAATTTCACGTATAAATATAATATACTTTCTGAATAGAAACAATAAAAATTACTATATTGTTTTAATTGTTTTTTCAGAATTTCTTTCATATACAGCCTCTTCATTTTAGTATTCTGGCTTTGAAGTGTTTGAATAAGGTTTAAGTGTTTCAGGTATGTTTTAAATTGGAAGTGTGCATCTAAATTAAAAAGTCATGCTAGTATACCGTTGATAACCATTAATCAGTTGTTATATTTCAATGATTTTTAAATGGTTAAAAATGTAAGCATATAAATCATCTCTCCAAGGAAATCCTCAACAAAGTGAAATATCTAAATGAAATTTTGTTAACAGGTCCATATTGTCCAGCAAGTAGAACGGCATAACGAAAATGCAGCTCTTAGTGATTCTACATACAAAACTTGGTTGAATCCCAGCAAACTGTTGGTAGAAAGAGCACTTGAAAGGTGGCATTCAACCAAAATGAGGGCAGATAATACATCAGTAGTTACTTTGATGTTGGATCCTCCTGGTCCTCCCAGGGCTCAGGTTTTGAAAGATCGAAAAAAGAATTTGCCAGAAAGAGGTGAGTTGAATATAAAATATTTTTTATTGAGTTATGTGTTCAAATGCTAATTATAATTTAGTGCACACTAAATACTAAATTCAATTTTGGTATGTCACTTAGTAGAAATTTTTTTTTTCTTATAATAAATTTTATCTATAATGGATATTGAATTGTGACTTCAAGCAATAAAATGTTAAAGTTCTTACGATTATTTATTATTATTATTTCATTTGAACTTACAAGCGTTATAGGACAACTCAAAACTATCTCTAAAATTCAATAAAATACAAATACTACATACATATTGGTGGGGTTTAAATATAATATAAAAGAAAAAACATAGATTTGTGTACAGAAATGTAACAGTGAGACAAAACATATAGTCTCACAATATTCATAATGGTAATCCTTCATGAATATTATGAATTCCCATTTTTATATATAACAACTGCTGTTTCTATTAAACATCCTACATGAAATTCGTTAAGATACCTTGCTGAAATATTTAGTTTTCAAGTAAGATTCAAGTGAATTATAGGCATAGAAATTGAGCCATATGTGGATTGTAAATAAAAGAGAATTACTACTTATTATGAACCCTACAATCAAGCTATGTGCTGAGATCATAGAGCAATAATGTTTAGAAAAATATTTTTGTCTTGAACATACCATTGTTGACAGTTATCAACAAATTTTTGGAAAGTCGTACATTTTTCGACACAATAGCATCAACGTAAGGCCAAATCACGTTAGTTGTATGAGGCTAATGAAATAAAAGGTGCACAATTCAACAGTGAGACATTCATTAAGTCGATAATGGTAACTTTTCATTTATCAAAAACTGAAAATTTTGTATTTTTGTCTTTTTGGTTTAAACAAAATTGGGAGCCGCGTAAAACGCATTTGAATGCAGAATATTTCGTGTTGGAGATATTAAATGATGATAACAAATTATGTTTTCCCTTTACTAGCCACTTTTTTACATGTTCCTAGATGCGCATTATCTTCCGTTAGGATAGCTGTACTGATAAGTTTAATATGTTTATTGTAGTGCGCATCTGAAAATGTGTGTTGAAGGGTAACACATTTGTTATTTTTGTGTGACAAGGCTCACATTCAACTTCCCATTTTACATAATATTTGAATTTTCAGAACTTCAAAAGTCATATTTGACTCTATCTGTTAACATTTCAAGTGGATTATCTCTGTGATATCCAAACATACAAAAAATCACTGGTCTTAAAACTGACTCTCAACATTCTGATGACCATCCTTTTTTTAAAACATGGATGACCAAGGGGGATCAAAAATGACCTCCATTTGTTTCAGGAAGTAAAATCATTCATTCATTCTTTTAATGTTTCTATTCTTTCAATTGTAATGTAATAAACATTGGTAAAACAAATTTCTAATGAATTTTCTGTCTGAAGATCGACTGCAAATTTTTCATAGTCCACTCTTCCTGGAATTGTCATTTGGCTCTGCATCTTCAGAATCTCCTGAACATTTTGTTAGTACCATATCTATGGCTGACAAATCTAACTTGAGTGATTAGACTTCATTCAACTCAGAGCCTCATCTTCAATTCTGCAATGTTGGAGCTGTTGTAGTTGTAGGTATTATGTGATTCACTCATTTAAGAACTTTTAAAAATCCTGTAACACAACTGCAACAGTCTCTACTACAATCAGTACAATTCTATACAACTAAATATGGATCACAAGTGACTGATTGATTTTTTTATAAACATCATATTCAAACTAATCCGAGAGGAAAGATCGAACGGTAGAGCGCGTGGGTCATCGATATCTAAAGCCAAGCAACGCAGGGCAAGGTTGTGGTTTGGATGATGACTTACGGACGACCTCCTTTCGTGATCTATTCTCCTCGGATCATGCTAGGAATCGCATGTTAAAAGGTAAGACCTCGTTAATCCTTAGCTCGCACAAGTTTCGACTTTTGAGGGCTGCCGTTCGTATGGAGACGACAGCAGGTTAACAGAAAAATAATTTCAACAATTTCTGCAGTACTGCTATATTATTGGTACAAGCAAAAATTAGTATCTAATTTGAGCAAATATGATTTTTCAGGGTTGAAAATAATGACAAGATTTGATGACGAAAGCTCATCTCAGGAAAATAATAACCCCACCAATTGTGATAATCCATCACTAGAAGAACCTAATGAAACAACTGCTCAAACTGTTCTTGAAACTCTTCCTGAACCAGCACCAATCCCGCCTATACCTGCCGCATCTACACCTGATCCTGCAAACGTAGACACAGATGAAAGCCAAAATCTGTGCCCAACAGTATTTTCCGAAAGTACACCAGTCTCCTCAAGTGACCTTACAGTAAATTTTCCATTGAAAGAAAGGAATTTTTCAACAAAATCGAGGGAGAGCACTAGCTTTGATCCAAGAGAACCTCTACCGAAAAATTTGGGTGCCGATAATGAAAAAGAAAACCTGAAATCTAATGATAGTAACGACAATACTATTCAGTGTAATGAAGTGTCTTCAAGCAATATAGAAGTCGACAATACACCCAATGATGATGAGCATGTGACGAATAGATCTATTACATTTGTATTTCCAGAACGTATCCTGCGTAGTGGTAGAAAGGGAAAAGTGGAAGATCCGGTTGTATTGAAAATTCGAGTGACAGAAGAGGAAGAAGAAAAATCAAAAGTAGGTATTTGTGAATCTTCATTGATTTTCTCAGTCCAGGGCCTTTCTAAATGTACCAAGGCAAAGGATGAACAAACGTGGGAGATGGCAAAACTATCACTGAATTGAAGCATTTGTGACAACTTTTCAAGCGAATAATTTTTTCAAAATTTATGAATTACATTTGATAATGTGTGTCAGTCATTACATTTTTTCATTGTGATCAGCAATCTATCTGTAAATAGATTATTTATTGATATTTTATATTTATATACATCATTCAATATATAAAGTGAAAACAACAAGGTCTCAGAAAAATTTTAAATACTGATTGCCATTCTACTATGATTTGATTCTTAAACATATAAAAATGAACAAGTCATTAGTATCTTTTAAAAATCAAATTAAAACATGGATTCAAGAGTCTCCTCGTAATATATTTCATGATATCTTTCACTACAATTAACTCAGTCAATTTGCCTTTTATTATCATTTTATTCCATTTCGAAAATTTACAAAACATGTATATAGGTGTATATATGTATGTATATATAATGTTACATGTTATTTTCTTGCAACAAGTTTTCAACTTCGCGAGTATAATTGAATCGTTTATTCACTTTTTTACATATTGTAAATATTTTTTAGAATTTTGAATAAACTTTATTATTATTATTATTATTACTATTCAGGTTACACTCAGAATTACGTGAGGTTATTGTTAGAAGTCAAAAATTTGTGAATTGGAGAATTTTTTATCGCATAAGTTGAGACCATTTTTACTTTTGAGCGGCCATAGTTTGGATTCTTTCAATTTTTTAATCTTGTATTTTGATTCTATTTATTTTGAAACTTTAATAGTTGTAAAAGTACCTTTTTCTTATGTAGGATGAAAAAGACTATTTCTAGATTTATAAACGGATTTTTGAAATTTTTTTAGTTTAGATCATCCAAAATTCCCATTGCTTTCTTTTTATAAACTTTCTGCTGCTTGTCCGCTGGTAAAACTTCATTTGAAATTGATACACTGAAAAGTTAGCTTTAAGGTGTTATTCTTTATGCTTGAGCTTTTAAGGGTTATTTTATCATTGACGCTTGTTGATTGTTGTGAGAGGTTTTGTTTAAGGTATAAGTAAGTTTTCTGTTGATATGAACTAAAATTTTCACAGTATACTGTAAGTTAGAGAAATTTTCTATACCTGATTGGGGTAGAAATTATTAGCATTGAATCACTCTTCAGTAACATTGGCTGAAAGTTGCTGTCATCAGCATATAAAATGTTACTGCATCTTGAGGTGGTAAGTTTTCAATTAAAAGTCAAAATATTAGGTCTTTGATGCAGATCTACTGTGAGTTTTTCTCGTTGCTAGATTATTATCTGCTTTTTTCAATTGTTTTAATTAATAATATAATAATTTTTTGTTGAACCTTGGATATCTTCCCATTTTCCCATTTTTTTTTTTTTTTTTGTTGAAAAGGACCAAATCAAATTTCGAAAAAGTGAGAAAAAGCGAACATAGATTAGATTTTACCAACATCTAAATTTTTTCATTCCCTAATAATGAAAAATAAACCTTGAACGTTAGGGACAATGAAACCCTTGCATGGCAACATTTTGTCTGTGGAGAGTGGGCCACATGTCTTTCAGTTTGTGAGGTATCACTTCCACTTGAAGTAATCTTTTTTATTTTTCATTAATAAGGTACCTTTCTCAGTGATATCCTTGAAATTGGGACCCCTCAGTAGATAGCGGCCACTATGACATATTAAAATTCAGTTTTTGATATTTTACTTTAGTTTTTCACTACTTCCATTCACTTTCATGATAATTCTATAGGATGTCCTTTCGAGAATAAATTAGAAATGTGAACAGCCAAGTGTCTCAGTACATGTTTAATTAACAAACATGTTTAGATGTTAGTTCATCCAGTATTTATTTTTCAGATATCCAAGAGAAAATTAGAACAAGAGCAGAGTGTGTCCCAGCCACGAAAGAGCTTGCGAATAGATAGCAACCAAAAAAAGGCCGAAGAGACAGTTGAAAAAGAAAGGAAAGCTTTCAAGGCGGAGGAAAAATTGAAAAGGCTTGCCGAGAAGGCTGATCTCGCTAAAACTAAAACTACTCCCAAACCAAGTCTTGCTCAAAAAATTTTGAATGTCAAAATGGTTACTACAAAGAAGAAAAGTCGTGTTTTGAATAAACCAATCACCAAGAAAAAGATTCAGATAGTGCTAAAGAAAATTAAGAAATCAGCAGTGTTACAAACAAGAAGAGTGAACCCAAAGATTGAAGACAAAAAGAAAGGAAAAAGTTCAGTGCCCTTGAAATCATCTGAAATTTTGTATAGAGGGAATTCGAAGAAAAATGTTTCTCAATGCCAAAAACAGATTCATCCAACTAAAACAGCAAGCCAAATGGATGATAAAGTAGTTGATAAAACTAAGGGAAAAACTGTGAAAATCAAAAATAAGGAAAGAGTTCGGGGAAGGAAAATCAAAAAAACTGCGGCTATAAAAGACCAAAGTGATACTACGAAAGTTGCTGTCGCTTGTGGTTTAATTTCAACGGAACCACAAAACTCCAAAAAGTCCACGAGGAACAGTAGTATAATAGCAAAACCACTGAAAGGTAAGACTTTTTGTGACTCAATAAATTAAGTGAAGTTGATTACAAAGTTTGCTAGGCAGAAATTTTCACAACTTTTGGATAATAATAAATCAAAATAATGTATATTGAATTCAAAACGATTTTTACCTTTCATAAACAATTCAGAATGAATAATTTTTCAAGTTATTACCATTTCTTTCTATACAAAAAAAAATATTACTCAAATATTCGATAAAAGCAAAGCTCTTGTGTTTTTCTGTTGACAAAAATTGATTCGAAGCCTAGCGAAAGTGATGCAATTCCTGCATCAATCAATTGAGCAATTTCTGTGAGTGATACTTCTGAATAACATTCTCCCTTACATTAATCAATGAAATTTTCCAATGAAAATTGGATAATTAAAAAATGTACTGTCTTATTGAAAATCCAAATTTTCACTTTCAGATCATTTCTTTATGTTAGGATTTTTTCACAATATCTATCAGATCTAGTAAATTTTCAGCTTGGTCTTAGTAAGGGAAGTCGTTGTATTCTGTTATTTCTTACAAATGAAATCATAAAAAATATTAATTGTTTTCTCCCTTTTCATTATGACTATTTACGTTTTCACCTCCCACAGAAGACTTGTGACACCAATATCAATAATAATGCAGAGAGTAAATCTGATATAGGCACACCATCAAACTTTTAGGTTCATTAATTGAGAGTTCACTTGGTTGGGGAACTCACTGCCAAAACTGGCTTCCAAACTGCTCTTACCTAATCAATTGATCGAAATTCTAAGGACTGTTATTTTGTGCAAATTGATGATTCTTGTATTCTTTATTTGATGAATCTGCCAGAACTCAGTTCTTTGAGTTGTACATTGGAATTTCATTCTAGCGTTTCGCTAAGACAAGCAACTAGCTCCTTCAGTGAGCTTCCTTCTCCTAAGTTAGACGCAGAAAAAAATGCAGTTGCTTTAGGCTTCTCATCATTAATTTAGGATTGAATTAGAATAGTAAATAGGGCATATCCAAGAAGACAATTTTCAGATACTGTTGTAGATACCTAAATATTTGATGTTAAAATAAATGTTATAATAAATTTTTCAGTCTTTATCCAAATCAGCCAACATCACAAATATAAAACAATAAATGATAGAGTCGTCATATAAATTGATCAACAACGGTGAACAACGGGTTCTTTGTAATCAGTTGGAAATCTTTTTATCAAGGACTTATATATTTTGAATATTACTTGAATTAATTTTAATTGCTATTTATGTTTTTTTTTTCTCAGATATTGTTTCTCCTCCAATGGGAAAGTCAACTGCTACGAAAGTTATGCCAAAAATAGAAGAAACTTTGAAGACAAAAACCTTGAGTATAAGGTTACAACAAAAAACAGAATGTCTAAGAAAGAATGTAACACGTAAAAAGTGAGAATATGTTATGGTACTGTAATGTTACAGAAAAATCAACTTATTTTAATTATGTAATTACTTACGTTTCTGAAATATAAGTTTTGCTGGCAATTTTGTTGATAATTGAATTGGTATTGAATTGCAAACATATTTAGAATAATTGTTTTTTGCATGCGAATGGAATTATTTGTTTTGAAAAGGTGTAATGGTAGGACTTCCTTGAGGTTGTTGAAATATTTTCATATCAAATTATATAGATCTATTCATTCATTTGAATATTTTCATAGTCGTCAACCTATACTACCTTGAATTAATTTAGTGTTGTTTTTATTCGGTAATTAATAATACCAACTTTGTTTCGAAGTATATTTTAAATTTTAATTTAAGGATTTTCAATAATACACAATTTTACTTTCATTTTATGGTTATTGCAGCCATTTGAAATTTCATCACATTCTGTAAAAGACGGAATATTTTTTTACTTTGGCGCTATTATTGAAAGTCTTTATAAGAAGGATTATTCAACATTATAATTTACATATTTACTTTTAAGTTGTATGTTACAACAAAAATTTTGTGCCTTTGTTACCAAAAATATTGAGAAATGTTACATATGTACACTTGGGCAAATGAAATATATTTATAAGAAATTATTATTTTCTCAAAATAAAATTTATAGTTATAAAAGGTGTTTCATTTTGAATATATGAATACAGGGCAATTCACAACTAGCTTGATCTATCACTCAGTTCCTGAAAATTCCATACAAAATTTGTTATCTTGAGTTTTCATGAAATTCTGGATTCATCTGAAATATTTTCGTTAAATATACTTTGATTCATTGGCGCAGCCAGGGGGGGCTTTGGGACCACAGCCCCCCCATGCCACCAAATTACTACGTTATTCATAACATCCGGCTGACGAAAAAAAAAAGCTCTGGTAATTGATAAATAAATGAATCCACTGCTTCAATTTTCGTTGAATTTTCATTTCTAGTTGTACCGAAATTGTATGATTACTTTGAGAATAATGTTCTGTCTAAAATGTACAAGTTTCGTTTCACTCAGTTGCAGCCCCTCAAATTATAGCTTTCATGCATACAACAAATACTTTACTACAGATTAGTTAAAAAAGTATTGTTGAAAAAATATGAAGAACAAACTACCTTATGACTAACTCAGATCAATTTTGAGTTATTCATGTTCAATAAAAATGCACTCAACTCTGTCTATGTAATTTATTTCAATAGTGAAATAATTCATTTCTCTTGAGCAAACTAATATTTATAAGGAACAAATTATTATTCCGCTAATTAATTTTTAAGATATTTTATTAGCTGGATAAATGGAATAAAAACTCTATAAAAGAAATAAACGGTCGATAAAAAAACGAACACAAAAGCCGCAAGCAAAATGGTTATTTAACGAACAAGTGTATTAATAAGATTAACAATCGAGATAATTAGTTCAAATTCAATTCAGGAGTTTGTTACAAAACTTTTCCGTCGACCGTACTTTTCAAAAATAAAGATATCTTACCTTAAATTTTTATTTATTCAACGATACGATAAATAACAATCACTATTTCCTATTTATATTAACTCTGATCAAAGATACTTTAAGTTTCCTTAGTGGTAGTTTTAAGTTTTAAAAATAATAAAAGTTGCTCCCATTTGGGTTTGAACCTTCTACCTCACGACTTATTTATTTACTATCAGGCCAACATTTTACTAGTCGGCCACGCAACTTTCTAATAACGCTAGTACAACTGGTGTATTGAAGATTTTCTGAAATTTTATTTCAGAATTGGCAAATAAATAATGACAGGACTAATATAAATGTATTATAGCAATGTATGTTAGGTTGCATATAACAAAATCGTTGAATAATAGAAAATCATTATTAATAGGGTCATTATTCAACGATTTTGAGTGCGTTAAAATACATCTTAAATGAACGGTCGACAGAAAAACTCGTACGCATTTTAAACTCAGTTTGCCTTCTTCTTGTCTTTCATTCAAGCGTCGTAAACGTATAAATTCATCGAGCAACTATCCTTTTTATCATGCAACTGTGATTTCTATATCGAATTGTGCTATTGTGCGTTTGCATTATTTTATATAATATTATAAATTTTCCATTGTGCAAATGTGCATTGAATATCAAACGCTTCATTCCCACCCATATTTATAAAGAGTATCTCTCCTTGGGCCGACGGTGTTTAATATATAGTGCAGTTCTTGAATCGTCTTTCACGGTTCGACCACCCGACTGTAGATGGTTCTCGTCGTTTCTCGAAGCAAGTAGCCGTTCGAGGTTATGACGTCACGCACTCCTAACGGGTTAGCGGTACCACGACTCATGTATTGTTTACGAGCTGGCGAGGTGAGGTAACGGTCAGGGCCGGCCGCAGATTGCCACACTTGTTTGATCAATGGAAACTATGCCACAGAATTCTGTGTGAAATTAAAAAAAAAATGACACAAAATATATGTTAGAACTAGCTTCCGTTGTCCGCTAGTTACATGAAAATTCCCTTCTTCCGTTTGTCGTCTAAGACGAGCGGTGCTTGTCGATTCGAAAACATCCCTCACCCTTTCTTGGCAGTCATTGTTTGTTACTGTGGATCAGCATAAACAACATTTTTAACGTTTTTCTAGAAAAAAAATACAATAGTGTCATGTCAGGAGAAAGCGGTGGCCAATGGTATGGGCCAGTATATGCCATCTATTATCCAGAAAATGAGAACTATTAGTCTAAGAAAAGAAGGGAGGTCGAGCTTCACCCATCTGTTAACCGGTGAAATATACTTTTTATAAATTTTCAAAAATAGACGAATGCGTCTATAATGGCTTACCTTTCAAAATGTGGTCCAGAATGAGTTTCAATGCACCATACAGAAAACTTTTTCATTATCGTTTTGTCAGAAAATTTTATTCCCCATAAAAATTGGTGCATTGCGGAATACTTGTATTTGAGTTATCAAAATTCTAAATTTCCAAACGGTGTACAGGGGAGAACAAAAAATTTTTGATCAAGAATGAACTACCCTGGCTGTGATTCTAAATTAGAATACTGTTTTCAATTCTAAACTTCTTTGAATGAACTTTTTAATAATGTCAAAAATATGGGGAAGTTTACACATTATCAATATTCCAAATTTTTGTTCTCTCCTGTACACTGTCTGGAAATTTTGACAACTCATATGCAAGTATTCTGCAACGCACCAATTTTTATGAAGAATACGATTTTCAGAAAAATCGATAATAAAAATGTTTTCAATCTGGTGCAAATTTTGTAAACTTTCTGTTTATAATCTGGACATTTTTGGCAAGCCATTATAGGCCCATTCGTCTATTTATGAAACTTCATAAAAAGTATGTTTCATCCGGCTTACAGATGAGTGAAGGTCGACCTCCCTTCGGCTCTTGTACTAGATGTGCAGAGGGAAATGAGTAAAAAATATAGATCTCAAATACCAAACATCACTGTTGAGGTTCTCATCGTAAAACGACCACTGCATCATTTCTTATGGCATAGTAAACATTGAATTGCCAACCATCCGGAAATTCCTCCCATGACAAACATTTTTCATGAACTTAGCGTCGTCTCTTCAAATTATGTTTTGAAGAAACCAAGCATCTTGATTCTTGAAGTATCATCAAGAGGAACTCCAAAATATCAATTATCCTCTGATCATCGCCGGCATGAAGACGTTGGGTGCAAGTTATGTTTTTTCAGGATTCTCTTAAGAGAACCTAATGGCATTCATAGATCCCAAAACTGTTACTTGACTACCTAGCTCTTCGTCATTCACTATATACTGTCCTCAGTGTTTCCGTTATCTTCATAAACGTTCCATGACTTCCGTCATTATTCAGTGAACGTAGGCATTAAAAAAAATGTTAGCTATTACTTTCCTGTTTTGAAAACTGTTTTGACTAAACATTATTATCTAAACGCTGTTGTATAGAGAATTGAAAGTAGTTTCAAAAGCCACTTTGAAAAAGGAATATTTCTTATACTTACTTTTATCGAACTACAATTTGTCCAAAAAAACATTGGCAAAAACATTCATTCCGTTCAAATAACAAAATAAAACTGATGTAATAACAGAAATAAAAATGTATTCAAAATTACAAAAGCGTTTTAACTATAAAATAATATCAAGATGAAAATCTTGATTGAATAAGTTCGGGACTTGAAGTGATGGCGCTGTTTGAGTTGGAGGAAAACCCGTAAAAACCCACAACACCATCAGAATTGAGATTATCAACTCTCTCGCAGAAAAGGACACATGCTCCCTGGGAGATGAGAGAATCATCCTTGGATGATACACGGGAGTCCTCGAAGAGGTGCCAACAATTAGAATAAGGGTGTTTGCAATATGCTGTATAGGGTCCATTACTGCTGAATTATGTATCAACAATCAACTTTTAGATCCTCATTACACTGAAAACATTATTTGGCACTTATACCCTTTTCGCACTAGACCCTTCAATTCATCATTGTACACCCTGTACATGCGAATATATTTCTACACCGCAGAGAGGGAAAACCAAACTATCAATCAGCAATACCCGGAGTAGGTAGTACACAATTTCAAACATTACTCCAAACATCGGGCGAACACGATTTACCACTCACCGAAAACAATAACGTATATCAATTGAAACTGTTGATCGTTCGAGTGGTACGGCGACGCACCGACGCAGGCCGTCGCTCAAAATGGCCGACGTCGGCGGCATCGGGACGTCGGCGTCTCGTTAGTGACTTTCGTCAAACAGCTGTTCCTCGCGAATTCTGAGAAATGGAGTCGGTTTTTGTGACGTTTTCGAGTGAAAGTGTGTGGATGTGATGTGGCCTGGTACATTATTTGGCCAGAAAGATGAGAAGGAATCAACAAAGCCAGTCGCAGTTGCAAATCGAACACAACGATAACGATTGCACCACGTCGTCCCCAGTAGGTTTTAAATTATTTTTCATGAGTCATTTGTTTAATTTTATCGTAACGTGAAAGTAATGCTAATCAGTCCGGTGTGTCGTAGTGTTAGATCCTTGAGTTTGCATGTCAAAAACAATATTTATTTTTTAAGTTGTCACATGCATAAATGTGTGCTACTAGGATATCCATTTTTGGATTATTTCTATGTGGTTCTCAACTGATTTTTATTATCCACAAATGCGAGCCGTGTATATGCAGCAAGGACTAAAACTTTAAACAATCGATAAACCCAGCATTGGAATGATAACACCGACAGGGAAAAGTAAAGGTCAAAAATACAAGTTTAATTGTTTTTATATACGAACACATTCGTTAATAATAATTTTATCGGGTGGATCAAATAATATATATTTGACATCGGAAATAAATTAACGTGCTCTTCTTCCTTTATCAAAAAGAGTCTTCATATACCTGGATATTATTTAAAAGTAGATGATTTTTCCAATTATGGATAATTTTCTCGTTCATAAATGAAAATGTCTTCATGCTAAACCTCTTATTCAGATGTTTTTTGCTCGAACAGTCATTCCGAATCCAAGACGATTATGTTGTAACGTAAAATACCAAGAATGAAAAATAAAGACGTTGTGTTGCTCTACGTTGACGGTAAACACATATACTGGGTCAAGTTATGAAAAAGGGTAATTCGAACTATTTTGTGATTTTTTTCAATATTATTATTTTTTTGAACCATGCTTATATTTAAATGCACTAAAAAAACGGCAAAATAATTTTTTCATGATTATCCAATCATTGCGAAATGTATTTTCCTGGCGCTCCACGCTCTTACTCATACCCTTAATTTTTTGGATAATCATGAAAAATTTTTTTTTTCCATTTTTAGTGCATTTAAATGAAAGGTATAATCACAAAACTTGCCATGTCCTTTCTAATAGATTTCCAGTAAATCAATAAAAACTGTCAACAGTAGGTAATTCGATTTATTGAGATCTGGTTCAATTTGATGGGATCTCTATACATATAAACTCCCTTATACAGTTTCTATCAAAAGAGACCCATTGATTCTGCCAATTTTTCAATATTCTTTGTAGTAAATGGCAAGTTTTGTTACCGACTAAAAGACCGTCAGATAATGATATATTTTATTTGTTGATAACTCTGACATCATAGCAATTACAAGAAAATATTTTAATGAAGGAGGATGTGTTTTTCAAACTTCAGATTTTTATTGAATCATATCTCTAACGATTTTATACATGACTTGTCTCAATGATAAGGTTTTGAAAACTAAGATCACCGTATGTGAATCTGAATCGTATCATATTTTTTATTTACATTGAGGATCACATAATTCGGTTCGAAACAGTTTTTTTACCTATTCCAGTTTCAAAGACCGTTATTTTTTGGAAACAACCCTAAAAAACGACGACCCTCAAACTCGAACGAAAATTGTTAGAGTGAAAACTTCGGTCGCGAAAGCCTTAACCAATTTATCAAGATTTTACCTTTTCCAACTAGAGTTTCTGCAAGATTGATTGTCCAGCTTCAGATTTACAAAAATTATGAATTTTTGAAAAATGGTCTCTTGTTCGCGGTTTTCCCCGATTTACTCAGTGGAAAATTCTGCACAAAATTTCTATGGACTGTAAAACGATACCTTCAATACTTTTTGAGATATTTGCAAAAAAACAAAAAGTTGTAATTTTTTTCACAATTTCTTTATATACTTTGAAATTATCTGATCTAAAAGAATATATGCGACATCAAATGTGAAATATATTCATTTCAATAATAAATATAAAATCGATAAAGTAAGTTTCTGTTTAGTATTAGATAAAATGTTTTATAACTAATTCCCTATTTAGATAGCATTTATACATAGCAAAATAAATAAGTTAAGAGATCAAGGTTATAAATGCATGTGCAATAATGATGTGAAAACAGGACTTATCAAGGCTAGATAATGGAGGAAAAAAATGTTGAATAAAATACTGGTAAGATTTTGAAATACTGTTTCAGTTCCTAGATTCCTAGATAGTAGCGTGAATTCCTCTAGGTACAAATTGGCGAAAAATTATATTCAGATATCACTCGTGAACAATGTGAAGCTACACATTGTTTTCACAACTATTTCCCTGGCTAATACCACGACAGACATTGAAATATATCTAACAGATATTTGTACAACGTTCTTCATGAAAGACGTAATTGCAAGTGCTTATTGTAATCGGATGGTGAAAATTATCCTTCATTGCCTGCAGACTTGTTCCAAAGCACCTGGCTCATCAGTGCCAGGGTATGTCGCAGCCAACGAATAATAATTAGCGTTTCCTTATAAATGAAATAACTACTTTGAATTTAACAAGATGTCCTTCCCTACCAGGACGCATATAAGCAGAACGTACCACGTTTCAGTCAGCGGCAGAGATTCTGGCTCTCTGATTGGTTGGGACCAAACACAGGTTCATTTTGCACTAGCGTGAATTAGTTTTTTGCTCGCAATTGACACACAAACCTACCCTGAGCAAGCTAACCTAGCTTGCAAGTCGAAAATGCGTGAATTAGTTTTTCGCTTGCGATTTACACACAAACCTAACCAGAGCAAGCTAACCCAGCTTGCCTTTTCACCACAGGGAATTTTTTCGAATAAATTTCCGGGCGACAAAGTGCACCACGTTTTAGTCTGGATGGCAAATTGCACCTGTGTTTGGTCACAACCAATCAGAGAGCTAGAATATCTTCCATTGACTGAAACGTGGTATACGTTTTGCTTATATATGCTACCAGGACGACGCTTATTACCATAATCCTATATACAATAGGAATAATTGGATCGAAAATCCATCAGAAAACAACTACTTTCCTGGCTAATACCACGACGAACGTTAAATTACATCTAATGAATTTCCGTGAAGAGTTCCTACAAGGATGTTAATTGCTAGTTGCATGGAAATGTTCATTGAAACATCTGGACCACCTAAAGATCGATTTCTGGGTCCTTGCCCTCATCAGTATAGGGTAGGTCTCTGCAGACAATAACTAATGTCCGCAACAACGGTTCAACAAACTATTCATGAGGCCCGATGGAAAAATTTTGGAGTTGAAAGAAATTTATCCTAGGAAAGAAAAGTTCGAATGTTTTTTGGCAAGATAAATCAACGGCAATACATAAATACACCGCAAAGATAATCACCTTCATTGTAACAGTTCTTTGAAGGAGCAGTTATCAACAACACAATTGTAATAATGCTTTTTCTAATTTGTTCAGATGAAACTTTCCCAAAACGATTCATGTATAAACAATCATAGTTGTCATGACAGAAATTGAAGAGACGGACGCTTACTATAGTCTAGTTCCTAAATTGTGGATAGTGACTCATAGGTTGTACGGTTCATTATTATTAATATAAAGCAGGGCAGAACAGAATCAGCTAGGTATACTTAGGTTTTAAATCATGTTTTACTTTGTCACTTTCTTATATCCCCCCGCACTTTCAAATCTCGTAAAAACCTGAAAATGTACGATGAGTCACTATATCTACACTATAGATGGGGTATGGTTTCGACGAACAGGTACTTTTATCGCGATAAAAAAGGTTCATCCTTCATCACCGATGTCAAAATTACTCAGACGTCCTATTTAAATGAGTTTCTTTCTACAGGAGTTGATTTATCATCGCAAAAGTGAGAATATACTGACAATAAATTGTACATAAGAGTACTTACTCAAGCGGTTGTGTTGGCATCGACTGTTATGATCATAAGCCAGGTGTTCTGGGTAGGCCTTGTTACTAACTCCACTCCACCTCAGGAGCAACACCGTTAATTATTAACGCAATACTGAATCGTGGAGGATTATCCCCAGCCAGCAACAAGATACAATTACTCAGATTTACATCTAAAAATTAAAAATAACCTGCCCCTGCCGGGGACCGAACCCAGACCCTCTCGGTCACAAGGCCCGAGCGCTAACCACTGCGTCATTCCCCGCCCCGCTACTGGTTTTTTTTCATATCACGAGGCCTATTTGCTCCAAATTATTGAGTATAAACTAAATGCTCATTTTTATTCATATGGCCCTATGACTAGTCTTTCTTATCAGGGATTTTTTTACACAGTCGATTAGATCTTGGATTATGATATCTGATCTGCCATAACTATTTTCCAGAATGGTGATTATTTTGTCAACTTCTTGGGTGATTGTTAATAGAGCGTTGACTGATTCTTTGGCTTTACCTGTCAGGTTGTTTTGTAGTCGAACGATGTTTTCGGCATTTGTGAATCCGTAGATTCTGGTAGATTCTGGTCGTTTCTTTGAGTTGGTGAATGAAATTCATCCACTTCCCTGGTCCACCGTAGAATACCGGAATATATTTGCTGAAAGATTGTCGGGCCATAAACTATTTGATCTTCAGGTTTTCCGATATTTCCCTGTGGTTATCCGAGTATTGGAGTATTTTTGCTTTTCTTAGTTCGATTTCTCTTTCCACTAGTTTTCTTTCGATTTCCGCTAGTCTATTTTCTCTTTCGAGTTCAATTTGTAACTGCCTGCGTCTTCGGAATTTGCAGTTTTTTGAGATGTTTATGCAATTTTTGTTCCGGATTCTGTGGAAACTTCATCAATATGAATTTTCTTGACATTGGCAAAGTCAGGATTATCGTAAATTTTTTCATTTCCGTATTTCGTAGTTGCTTTACCCTTAGTTTTTCTTTGACTGCTCCTCAGAGAAAAAGACTTTGTAGACTTTTCTTCCATAGTGACTGACTCCAGTTACTTTTGGTTTTATAATGCTTTGATACTTTTTCAAAGAAATAGATATTTTGTGACAGAAGAAGCTTTCCTAATTGAAACACCAACAAATTTTTTTTTGTATATATCTCTGAAAAACATAAATAAACGATATCAATTTTGATATAGTTGAAACAAATTAGGTATCTGCAGAGAGATTTTTCGCAGAGGTGGATAAATTGGATCAACTAATCTGTTCATCAGAGATTGTTACTGAATCTGAATATTTTTTTTTAGTCACAAATCCTAGAAAGAGTTCAGTCAGACCGAGTCACAGTTACCAAACCGGAAGAGGACCGAAGACGACGGACGATCATCGTAGAAAAAAGGAATGGATCTTTCGGCTTTACGCTTCAGAGTTATGGAATACATTACAAGAAAGAGAAAGAAATTGAAATGATTACTTATGTGGATTATGTGGACTACGATGGCCCTGCTTACAGGGCCGGTATGAGAGAAGGAGATGTCATTTTATCCATAAATGGTAGTGATATGGAAAAGGCCGATCATAAGACCCTGGTAAACTACATCAAGAATTGTGATACTAGAATGAGAATGGTTGTTCTATTCGAAGACTGCGTGAGAAAGGTGAGGTATTATGCCAATGATTTATAATAATTCGGCTTCTACTGACAAAAATTCTGCGATTCTACCGCACTACTCTAGTATGATTTCTACGGAAGAAAAATAAATACTTATTCTTGACATGGTTTTGCTAAAAAACGACACCTCACACGATATAAGTGCAACTTGTTCATTTACAAAAACCCTAGTGATAGTTGTGTACCCTTCTGCTGTCCAGCAATTTAGTTTCGTGTTTGGGCCCCAGGGATCAAAAATTCGAATGAATGGTGGGCGTTTAACGTGTTTTAATTTCTTAAATGAATGGTATTGGGTAATATGTAGTCACGTGTGCACTACCGCTATTTAAAGTATAATCAGTATACAGTTGACATATGATAATATTCCATGACATCCGTACTCATTAACAATTAATTCGTTCAATCGTTCAAAGTAGTAGCCCAGTTGTAGGGTGAGGAGATACGAGAAATATATTGTGTTACTTACTTACTATTAGTTAGGGGTGTGAATACACTGTGACCTAAAAGATCCATTATGTCCCTTTCTGCCATTCTGAGGGAATATGGATAGAGCTCTTGCCCTCCTCCTGGCAAAATCTGCACCCTTCTTCCTGCACTTAAAGGACACCTTAGCCGGCAATGCCCTGTTCCGTTAGTATTCTGAACTTATTTCAAATTTTTCCGGTGCATTCATTGAATCTTTGTTGATTATGGTTTCCCACTAGTATGCCTGCTTGCGTCATTCCTTGTGACTATATACAATATTAAGATTTTTTGTAGTGTTCTTGTTTTCAAGTTCAGCAAATATCATACTCTTATTCCAAAGAAGGGTCCAGGTCCCAAAACTGGTGTTTCAGTACCTTTTTTTTTGCGAGAATTTCCTTCTTCATTTCCATCCACCTCAGTGTTTCCTGGAACCCATAGGAGGGTAACCATATTATTCTTACCTCAGAGTAATAAAAGACCATAGAGATGCCTTCTCCATCTTTGTCTTGAAGTCAACATAACTTTGTTTACAACGAGGGCCTAATACATGTTAAGTCCGTATTCATTCGGGTAGTTTCGTGTATACCCGCTCATCGGATTAAGTTGTCATTTTTCGTTTGTATTATGGTCCTTCTTACTCTAAATGTAAACAAACTGTCCATAACATTTCACCACCAGTCACCCCCCTCGCCCACAAATTGTAATGAAAAGGATAGTTCATGTTCACTTCAAAACAGGTATTTGTGTAGGTATAGGAGGGCATCTCTATGTCTCTTATTACTCTGATATTCTTACTCAGTTTGTTTAGTTTCTCTAAGCACCCCCAGACCATCTTGTCAGCAATACATTTTTTTTTATATTGAACTGGACACATTGAAGATGCTCGCGGGTTCGCCTACGCAGAGAACCTAATATTTATAGTAAAACGTTTATTTGATTGATAATTCACAAAAGAGGTTTCCAAAACCATGATTATTCTTTCACTGTACAACAACTTCTTCACAAGTTTGGTTTTATTAATGATATTAACATGGATTTTCATCAAGTACCTTTCGACTATATCAATTGAAAGCTTCCAGAGTATTTGATTTCAGTCCCATATCCTCCTATTTCAGTTCCTCCCGTTGCTCTCGGTCCATCTGGGTACTAACTAAGACCATCGCATTCAAAGCCAATGATGTTGCAGGTCGTGTAGGTTGAAATCCTAGCGATTACAATTTTTTTTTTGATAACCCGAGAAAGTTCTAGGAATCGCACGTTAAAAGGTAAGACCTCGTTAATCCTTGGCTCGCACAAATTTCGACTTTTGAGGGCTGCCGTTCGTAAGGGGAAAACAGCTGATTAACGAAAAAACAATTTTAACAGAGAACAATTTCCCCTGAGTTCTGGGACAGTGTCCTTGTCCTATTCACTTATGTTCCTTTGCTTTCTGTTGAATTCTTTCACAAAATAACTTTTATGTCATCTAATCTTGGGGTATGTCCCAGGTTTAATGAATTCCAGATTTCTAGGAAGGAGTCCTAACTTGCGTATTGACATTATTCTTTAATGTATTCAATACCTCTTTGAACAAAGTCACAGAGTCCTCTCGAATTTGCCTCCTGCAAGGTATCGCTTTAAAGAAGAATTCTATCCGGTTATGAATTTTTTCTTTGATTAATAAATTCATCCAGAGCATCAATAATATGATGAATAGCTTCGTTTGTAACAAAGTATAATAACATACGAAATTCCAAGTCTGAATCCATTGTCATGTGACATGGAAGAAAAATGAAGATATTGAAAACAGCATTGAATATTATTGCAAATACAAAAATATACCGCCGGGTTTCAATACTTAATTGTTTCCAAATTTTAGGTCGAGTTGCATATGAGGTATATCAAGCTTCAAAGGGTACTCCAAACAAAGATGGAAGAACTAGAACGATTGTGTGTGAGAGAGAGACAACTATTTGAAGGGAAGTGGAAAACACACAGTTTACCCGCAAGAAAAAAGGCATCGCAAGCAAATAATGGCGGTCCGGCAACTCCTACTCAATCATCTTATTCATATTGTAGGCCAACAGTCTCGACAGAGGATGTGGCGAAAGTAGCTCAACAACAGAAACAACAAACGCCTCCATTAGTTTTTTCTTATCAATATTTAGATTCGCAGTATAGGTGAGAATGGGTATTTTATAAATTTCATAATGTGTGTTGAAAGTTTTATTCTGTGGTGGAAATTCGTTATTTGACCTGGTTTCTTTGGTATTCAAACCTTATCAGTAACGTAGGGTAGATATTCTGAATTAACCTATCTGAAAAAATGAATACCTGAAAATTTCTCCCATTTTTAAAAAGAGATTGATGTTCAGCTCAAAAGGCTTACTTTGTTGGCGAAATTAATGTAGTTTTGATGTTTTTGGGTAATTTCTATTTCTTGAATTAAGACTATATCTGCCTTCGTTATTGAAACTTGCTGAAATCTCTATTTTTATCATGTCTAGAGATGGTAAAATGATTTTTTGACAAAGTCGAATGTATTCTAACAATAATATAATATTAATATAAATGTAGTTTTAAGCAAGTTTTTGCTAACGCCTATGCTAACACTGCGTTTGAAACCAAGTCGGAATGCACTATTTCCCTTCCAGCTAGATAATTTCACTGGAAAATTTCCACAAAAATTCATCTAGCCCATCTTAGCCTGGAGCAGAAAATTATTAGTTCTTCGGATAAGCAAGGTTTTCACAGAAAATCTTAAGTTTTCTGTGACGATCCTCGCTTACTCCAGTAGTGACTTTTTTGCAGCCACCAGCATCCTTTTTCTATGTTATAGTAGGTTCATCTCAATGTTGTCATCATTAGCCACGGCGTATTCTTCACGGTGCTTCATTATTATTATCATTATATACTCCCCACGTCCGTAGGGTTAGTTTTGTGTTTTGGCATCGACTGCTGTGTTCTGGGTAAGCTGTGTTACTAACTCTTTACGACACTTTAAGAGCAGCACTGTTAATTTTTTAAGGCAACAGTGAATTGTGGAGAATTATTCCCAGCCGGCAACGAGATTTAGTCATTCAGAAAAATGAAAAAAGCACGCCCCGGATGGGCACCGAACCCCCACCGCATTTATTATTATTATTATTATTACTATTCAGTCTAAATATGTCTCTTTTAAAATGATAGCAAATGACACAGAATCTACACTCCAACTTAAACGTAAAATCAGAAAAATTGCTCGGACCAAATAATAAGAATAAACGAAGTAATTGAAAGTGATACAACGTCATGTAGTAGAACTTAAATCAAACAGAATTTGGGCCAAGTTCTCTTCACAAACATAGATGCCAAGTTCGTTTTTCTTCGACAAACCTCGACTTACTAACCCTGGTCCAAAATATTATACTTTCTGCTGTGTGGTCACCCAAATATGCGAATAGTTCAAGCTTCAATAATTTGTCAACGAACGACAAGGTCTGGTTTTTATTAAAGATAAATCACGAAACCATTAGGCGATGTTGCACGGAAAGGTTCGTTTTGTGTTTGCATCACAATTAGCTACATGACAATGAACGAGAATTATTGATATCAAAGTTCAATACGATATTTCGTAAAGGTCAGTTACTTGAACAAAAAAATATGATGAATTATGCAGCAGACCAGAATGCGCCCGAATGAAAAATATCGTTGGAAATCAATACTTTACCAATCGAACAATACTTTTTAATTTTTTTCTCCAGAGCATTATGAATCTTTAAGAAAGCGTCTAGAGGTCACAAAAATAAATTAAAATAATTTTCTCATAAAAAATCCAATATATTGGATTTATTTTCAATATATTGGATTTTTTTCAATAAATTGGATTTTTTTTCAATAAATTGTTTTTTTTCTCTGTATATTCAATTTTTTTTCAATGTAATGGATTTTTTTTCAATGTGGATTTTTTTAAATATATTGGATTCATTTTCAATATATTGGATTTCTTTTCAATATATTGGATTTTTTTTTCAATATATTGGATTTATGTAAGATATCTGAACAAACACAAAGCTCAGTGTTTTTCTGGGAGATCGTTTAAGAAATGATAGTCGTTGCCGTCAGATGTTTTACCTTTTTACTCCCATTAACCTACAATGCTGTTGGCTATTATGGCAAATAGCATCAACCTACAATGCTATAGGCTATTATGACAAATAACTGTTAGAAAAGAACTACTCCCCTGGCTAATACCACGAGGGGTATTGAATTATATCTAACAAGATACTTGTGCAAAGTACCACATTGCAGGAGAAACAATTGCAAGTGCTCTCCTGTAACCAACTAGCATTTTGTCTTGATTCGGACAGGGGGACCACGTGCAGACTAGTTTCGAGGTTATCGCCTCGTCATCAGTCACCACTACAATATCTTGTTAGATATGTTAGATATAATTCTAATGGTATTGCCAGGGAAGTAGTTGTTTTCTGACAGGTATTTTCCATAATAGCATACAGCATTTTAGGTTGATGGGAGTAAAATGCGTATACCATCGATCGGCAACGACTATCGTTCCTCAAACGATTTCCCAGAGAAACTCCAAGCTTTGTGTTCAGATATCTGACTGAATCTCTTAACCACGAGAGTCGGAGTCCTTCTTGATCTGCTAGATGGAGTGGCTTACACCCGTTTCATCAGCGTGAGACGAGAGCATCAAAATAGACGGAATGGTGTTTTTGGGCGGGGAACAGATGGACTCAAGGCTTTCTGTGGTGACCTACCCTGTACTGATGACGAGGCAACAACCTCGAAACTAGTGTGCAGGTGGTCCCCCTATCCGAATCAAAACAAAATTCTGCTAGGTGGTTACAGGAGAGCACTTGCAATTGTTTCCTCTGCAATGAGGTACATTGCATAAGTATCTTGTAAAATATAGTTCAATACCCGTCGTGGTATTAGCCAGGGGAGTAGTCGTTTTCTATAATTTATAACAGGTATTTGCCATAATAGCCTACAGCATTGTATGTTGATCGGAGTAAAAAGGTAAAACATCTGTTGGTAACGACTATTATTTCTTTTAAACGATCTCCCAGATAAACTTTGTGCTTTGTGTTCAGATATCTGTCAGTAATCCAATATATTGAAGAAAATCCAATATATTGAAAAAAAAAATCCAATATATTGCAAATAAATCCAATATATTGGATTTTTATGTGACCCCTAGACGTTTTCGTACTAAATCTCAGTATCTGTTGCCAATATTTTGCCAAAACATCTTCGTTAAAGGAATCTATGGAAATTATCCTTAACCAATCGAAATAATTATATTCGTAATGAAAAACCAGTCAGTATAACATATTGAACTCATCATCGTCAGATAGGTGTGACTGGTGTGAGCCAGGCCCAGAAAATGCTCGACTATAGCAAGTAAATATGAATCGAGATTGACAATTCATATCGGGAGTCAGGACAATTTACATGGTCGAAAATCACGAGTCACATCGAACCATGCACATTAGTAGGAAAGCGTAGAAGGGCCACAAAAAATTGAAAATTCAAATTCTGACTTCACAACTCGAAATTAGCCTAATTCCGACTTCGCAACTCGGAATTAGTATAATTCCGACTTTACAACTCGGAATTAGCCTAATTCCGACTTCACAACTCGGAATTAGTATAATTCCGACTTCACAACTCGGAATTAGCATAATTCCGTCTTCACAACGTCAGAAAAACGACTACTTCCCCCTACGAACATTAAATTACATCTGACATTCATTTGTTCAATGTTCGTCCAGGACACAATAACGCTCGTTTAGTGTGACGCCACGCCGCCAAATTTGCTGGTGTAAGTCAGTCTGGATAACAACAAAGCTATTGGCTAAAGAGTCGGTTTGTTTGTATCCAATTCGCCTCAAAAGATTGACTTACACCAACAAAAATTGACGGTGTCACGTCTTCACTCAACGCGCGTGTTGCAAGGGAATGACCACCTGCAGACATGACATGTTTCACGGTTTGTTTTCCACTCATTAGTGCAAGGATAGGTCAGAGAACAATGGAGTTATCCTGGACCATCCAATACGATAACACCCAAAACCCATTAACAAGAAGCACTCCTCGGTAGCACAGACTCCGGGAAGAGTTAATGCATGAATTCGAACAAATTCCGAGAAGTGTGGCGGAGAGTTTTATCTAGTTGAAACGAAAAATTTCTACGAAGTCGAATTACCCTTCTCTTCACACCATCCCACAACGTGGAAAATTTTAGACGAATGAGTGGGAAACGAACCGTGAAACATCGCATATCTGCAGGGGTGGACATTCCCAGCCAATGGGGGATAATATTCAATGCTTGATTGCAATTAGCACTTGCAATTGTGTCCTCCTGGAGGGAGGAATATTGCACGAATGAATGTCAGATGTAATACAATGTTCGTAGGGGGAAGTAGTTGTTTTCTGACAGATATTTGCCTCAAATTTTCCACTTTGTGTCGAAATTTTTCGTTTAATTTGTTAGAAATCAGTTTTTACACTGTAACTACAATTCCCAATTCCAACTCGTGAAATCGCAATGATTACACTAATTCCGAGTTGGGAAGTCGGAATTATACTAATTCCATGTTGTAAAGTCGGAATTATACTAATTCCGAGTTTTAAAGTCAGGATTATAATTTTTAATTTTTTATGGCCTTTCTACGCTTTCGTACATTAGTTAACTAGAACCGGATGATAATTTATCAAAAATGCTGGGGAATTCAATGTAAACTGAAAAGAGTACTAATCACACTAGATACGATAGAGTCGAAAGAATGTCAGTGCACTAAAGATTGGATATAGATATAAGATTGGACTATTGTGGCGAACCGACAACACAATCACCAATAATAAAGCAAAATACGAGCCAGGCAAAGATTGGATTGGGTAAAGAGGGACTGCTGGAGATTCCTATTTTCGGTAAGGAATATTGTCAATAGATGCAGTCATAGCCAGTGGCGAAGCCAGATTTTCATTCTGGGTGGAGCTAAACAATTTCTCAGGGTTTTTTTGTCAAATCACCACTAATTGACAAGTAAATGACAAAATTATCAGTGCGCTTTGCAAGTAATATCATAATAGTAAGTGTTTATTAATTTAACAGTTAGACTAGTAACAGTTCGTGGTACAAACTGTCGCTGCTGATGCTGACTGTTATTTGCGTTATCTGAATTGCATGCAATATGAAATAAACTTCTTGTTTCATCTTTGGAGTTCATTCAAGCATTCCAAATACATAATTCCAAAATTGGTAAAAGTAAAAATGCCTAGTCACAAAAGTAAAACTTTTAACTCCTTGGCCAAAAACGTTTACTCGTGACATTCAGTCACAAAAATTATTACAGTTCTACACAGCTAGCAGCATATTCGAAAATAATTACAGTTCTACACAGCTAGCAGCATATTCGAAAATATTCGCACCTATGATGCGCAGTAGCCGTACAACGAATACCTAGTGATGAAGGCGAAGGTTTATACAAAAAAAAACTTGGTACAGTCTATGAAAAACTAATACACAATGGAATTGGAGCTTCAGTCTAATCTTAAAGGCTGACATACATTTAACGGTTCCTTTAAATTTGTGTATTCGATTGTTCCTCTTTTTGTTTGACCCGAGCGTACGGTCTGTCCTTTTCCTTCCGGTTGCCTTCTCTCGTTATTGTTTGCGCATGGAGTGGGAATTCAATATGTTTAGCTAGGTGTTTGTTTTACTATACTTTTATGACGTTTGCGGATAAAATATGTAATTCATTACCGTAATATTTTTCAAGTAACAATCAGCCGATCTGTCAATATTTTATTGCATTAAGTTTTGAAATACAGTGTTATAAATCTACCTACCACGTGTATGCCAGTGACCTTCGCTTACACTTGTACCTTGTGCGTTCGTGTAATAAGCTTATACACTGACCTCCATTACGTCATAAAAAAAAAGTGATGGAAATCCCCATTCGCCACTAAATCTACCGCTGCCGGTGGGAAAGGTTAGGGGTGCATCAGGCTTCACAACCCGCTTTGTACACCGGATGATTGGGAATTTAAATACCTCATCCCAAGGTTTAAAGGTGGAAACCGAACTTTTTCTATTTTTGTTGATTTTAATCATAATGAAACTTAGCAATATGGCCGTCGCTGATGAATTATTCTTCATTATCACACGTTATTCATACATCTGGAAAGTGTATTCCAATCTTCTAAATTATTAGGTGTAACATAGTGTTTTATATAAACATTGGCGGCCATATTTCAAAATCAACTCAAATAAAAAAAAATTCGGTTCTTATCTTTGAACCTTGTTATGAGGTCTTCGAATACCCAACTGGATATATTAACATTATTTATGCGAATTTTTGAATTTTATGGTATATGTATAGTTTGGATTGAGGAGCAATATATTCATGTTAATCACTCGAGTATTCTTGTGGTAACAATAATCAGCTAGTTATTTCGCAAATATGGCCTTTTATTCTTCAAGGCAATATTTTTCATTACAATACTAATTTTGTAATAATCACCATAAATCAATTATAATAGTTTAATGCCTGTCATTTCTATTCCGTACATCAAGTTAAACTCAATAAGCCAGTAAACAATAGTGGTCAAGACGTGATCAACGCGTGCTTTGCTCGTGATCGAGGAAAGGCGGGCCCGCTATCGGCCTATGTTTCTCAGGCAGGTTTGAGTGGGAAACACGACTTGCCTATTTCACCACTCCGACATCGATGATCACGAAGTAACAGCGTGCAATTGTTTTGATTTCTTGATAATATCTTCTAAGCATTTTTCTTCGAGTACTGATACCAAAACCGCAATGTATTAGCAGGATTTTTTCTTCAATTCCCTGCAATCCCTGAACTCAAAATGCAATAATATGTTCCAGGTATATGCTTCACCCCTCCACGAACAGTAGTGGCGAATACCTCCTCACCTTCGAACCACCCCGTTACAAAGAACAACAAAACTTCATCGTGAAGACTCCTTGTGACCAAAGACAGTCTAGAGGCAATCAGACCCATCAAGGAAACAACATGGAAAAAGCAAAGAAACCTCCTGCCCTCTGTCAGAGCTATGCGGGACAGCTTTGCAACCCATGCGTACAATCTGGTTCCAGCAATAGTGATAATACCAGCCTAGATGCCTACGATTTGGCGAGTACGTGCTGTGATCCCAGATGCGTACCTTCAAACAGAAGGAGATCTCGTAGCCATAAGGACCACAGGAAAAGAGACTCAAAGACTGAGGAAACTCAGACTGATCCTCCACAGACTAGATCTCGGCCACATTCCCAGTCATCACAGACGACTACCAATAGCCAAAATATTTCTGCTCCGAGAAGGTCAGTTTTTATGGAACTTCAATAATTATATGAATATCTAAATATCTGGACATTCGGAGAAAAATAATGTACCATTCTACTTGATGGTGAAATCGAGTTAATTTTTGCCTATTGTACAGCGATATTGATAAAAATATGGTCTTCAAAAAAAGATGCTCAGATCTGAGAATAAATTTGCAAATCAAGGCAATAATATAAATCAACTTTAAACTTATTTTGCTCTCCTCTGCTAACTGCAAGGAATCTAAACTACTGTTTTCCATGAACACTATATTAATTCAAAACATATTACAGGTATTTCCATATCGGAGCAGGTCTAGTGAGTCAGTGTAGCCTTCATTCGTGTACCTCAAGCGATATCAGCAACGTGGTACCAACCACAGTAGCCGAAAGCTCCGCCAATAGCTACACAACTTCTCTAAGCACCGACACCCTCTACTGGGATGGTTCCTGTGATACTTCTAGACAGTTAAGTGTAAAGTCTAATAAACACGGCGATCACCAAAGATATTCGCAACAACCCCAGCAGCAAGAACCTATTTACGTTCAGTACAACCAAGTGAATAAACCGAAATCTTGGGACAATTTGACAACGAAAGCGTTTGGTGGTTATGGGTTCGGTTACGGTTACCTAGACACCTCATCCAAATGCGCTCAGAAAAGCAACCGGCCTCATACGAAAGCACAAAGTACACAGTACGTTAGGGTAGACAAGCAGACTAGTGGCAATTGCCCTGGACAACCGCAGTACACACCGCATAGCCATCGGAGGTGAGTTAATTATTGCGACTAGAATCTCATTACAAGTTAATAAAAATAAAATAAACTGAAATGTAATTTAGATGAAATCTTGCGTTAGCTTTTCGCCTATAGCAGATGAAGTATTTAATATATCTAATCAAGTAGCATTGCTATCCTCTGTGAGGAACGTTGCACATATATTATCTTTCAGATATACTTCAATATCTCTGGTATTAGCCAGGTTGTTTGCTGTAAGTTATCCACCTCATACTTTCTACGCAGAAGTAATCAAAATATGAGATTTCCATTTACACAACTTTTCAACAAAACAGACAATGTAGGACGTCAAGTTGAGTCCTTGCTATCACGTATGGTCTAGAACAAGATCGAGCTACCCACACGCATTCCTGATCCATACAGTGACTGGGATTGATGGCCTCTGCATATTTTATTCAGCATTTCCATGGGAAATAGTGTCTATAGGAGATCCAACGCATTGCGACGAGACCATTACTGAGGTCATATACTGGTGATATACCAAACACGACGAGAAGAACATAATCTGATGAATCCTGGTTTAGCAAAAACTGCTCCAGAGCTGTCCCCTTCAAGCAGGCAGCATACCGTCAATGGTGCAAATATCAAAGCCATGGTACCAGATCGGAATGTGTTGAAGCTCGACACGTGTGCAAGGAGATATTTGAATCCTCGAAAGAGGCCCACAACGCCAAAATACAACCAAACTCTCTGAGTGTCCTAACGGGTTCCGCTCGTTTTGGTCATTTGCCAGAGCTGTAGCTCATTTCCCCCCTAACCAAGAAAGATGTAACACTATCAACAAACGGCCACTAAAAACTATGGTGTCTCACATATATGGCAGCAACTCATTGAAAAATATGGTGAAAATCTGGTCGATGTATTAGATATCTCCAAGGTATTTGGTTGCGTTTGACTCCTTGCCAAGATTCAATCTTATGGCTTACCCCAAAATTGTGTTCCTTGCTATCTACCTTTCCCTGGTGACCAAAGGGATCTATTCTAGCACCAACACTTCACATCAATGATTTGTTAGGAGCTACCACATGCACAGAGCACAGTATTGCGGATAATAGTACCCTTCGTACCGCGTTCTCTTCCTAAGCTTCGATATCTCGTGAAACCAGAAAAGAAAGGATAAGAAACTTGAAAGATTTCAATATGGACTTAGAATTTTAGAATGAGGATCCAACAATTCGCTAGAGTTCAATACGAACAAAACCCAAGCATGTCTTTTCTCTAGAAAGGCTGATATCACAGTGGCCAGCGTAAATATGTCAGGAGTATCGATAGCAATGGAATGCTCCATTTCAATGCTCGGTATTCTTGCCAAGAACTATGACACTTTTCGTCAACTAATTGTGATTTGATATACTATATGTAGTCTCCATACTAAGATTACTTGTGATTTAGTATAATGAGTTTTCTCCGAAAGAAAACATACCAAAAACTTAGTATTGCTTTCACTCAAACTGAATTTTATTTCAATGGGAGTACCTCAGGCACGAATCCGACTTCTTTTGGAATACTGTTTCATATATCTATAAATGAAGTGCAACCCCTAAACACACGCAGAAACTTTCAGATTATGTCCATAGAAGAGCTATTCGTCTCGTCGATGGTGCTTATAAGTTTGCTCATCTCTCTGGAATACCGCAGACGGGTTGGCGATCTGTTTCTGTTTTATAGATATTTTCAGTACTCACATCTATTTGTCGTCACTTTGGGACATTTCAAACATCTCTTTTCCAGTTATTGTACTTACAACGAACAGCAAAGCTTTGAAACACACTGTCTCGGAAGGTGTTGTCTGATACATACAGCATGCAGAAATTCAAAAATACCAATTCTTACCTACTTTTCCTGGACCCTCACGATGTTCTCTGGATATTACATAATTTTTTTCGTGGAAAACGCAAAACCTAAAAAAATTCTCAGTGAACAGCAGATTGGAACAAGGGAATGTTACTGAACTGAATTATATTCTAGTTTATATTTTATGTACTTATCTTATATGACAATGAAGCATTTCTGATTCTGATTCATACACGCAGTTTGCTCATAGTCAGCCAAGGTTAAACAATTATTGATTTATTTTTTATTTTTCAGGTATTTTCAGCCAAATAAATCAACCGAAAGTCTACTCTCAGTTCCAAAATACTCTTCAGAAGCATTATCAGATTCGAATCTCTCCTGTGAATGTCTGGAAGCAGTATCTCCGGGTCCGAATACATCCGAAAGTCGTTTTTTCCAAAGTCCAAGGCAGAGTGTCATTAGCCCAACAGACCCGAATTTTGGTTATTATAGCGCCCGTCGAAACTCGAGAAATGAATATCCAAAAAATGTTGTTTCCACAAGTTCAGAAGCTACGAGGCTGTAATTTTCCATTTTTATAACTACTGTTGCCATGTTCTAATGAAATTATAAACATAAGTATATTAGCATGAACCATAAAAAAAATCATGGTACGAGTGAATATTATAAATAAAAAAACTTGTATACAATTTATTTGTAATTTTTCAAAACAATATTCATGTTTATATAGTAGGTTATTGCCATAACAATAAATAAAAAACAATATAACCCTAACATGATAAATGAATGAGGCAAATGTTTTTAATATGCAGGTAAACATGAAAAGGTACATATAAGGTATCAGAAACATATAAAAAACCAAAGCTACCTTCGTTTCTTACGTGAAGAACTAAAAAAAAAGAATAAGAAATCACTACAAAAATTATAAAATTGATATAAATACTATAGAAGATAGGGAGAGAATACAAATAAGTGATCCGAACTTTCTAAACCTAATGGCTATTACTATATTGTCACCATATCCCACAGTTACGAATCCCCCAACGCCTCTGCATGGCAATCATAACGATCGAGCAAACCATTGTGAAGCGACAAATACAGTTCCTAGAATTCAGTCGATATAAAGATTAAGTTCGAGACTTAGAAAATGAGCGTTCTAGATGCTATAGGGGTTCTAAGGAACTACATAAGGAAGGAGTTTCGAGCGGAAGGGCAAGTTGGAATAAAGTTGCAGGTTGAAAAAAAAATTATAGAGTCCAGTGAAGTTTGCAGAGTATTCCAACGGTACGTTCGAGTTTTGTATCACACTGTATTGTTGATTGTGAATAATTTCCGATTCATAATTTTCTTTAGCCAAGATTCACGGTATCGTAACTGTTATCGTCAGAAGTAAGATTATTGGTCACAGACTGTTTCCAAGGAGATTACCAGCAGTTGCTGTCAAAGTTACTTCAGTTCAGAACACTCGTAGTGAATACAAGACAACAAACGGCCGAAATTGAAACCACTGACAATGTTTTTTATGCATTTATGGAAAGGATGGAACGGCAACGATAAAAATTGTGACAATTTTCAAGGCCGGCCTTTTATTGGCTCTCGTCGCTGCGAGCGCACATACGGATCGCGTGAGCCGTCGCCTTCAATATTAACAGAGCAAATCGTTCCCCTTCTGACGCCATCTAGTCGCGACTAGAAATTCGAGAGCATTCCGGAACCAGTTCACCACGCTATATAAAGAAATCTCCACGGCGGGAATGAAGTTTTGAATCAGAGCCGGAGCTTAGCTATTCGAATAATAGAGAGTGCAGTGAGTGTAATATTTAAATATTAATTATAACCGAAGTACCGAACATAAATTGGAGTGTATGTGTTCAAATAAATCAGATTTTAAACATTTAGACTATTTTGTCGCCAGAGAATATACGGCAAGAAGGCGAAAGAGCAAGAAAAAACAAGTTGAGGAGGAACGTTGGAAGAAAGATCTACAAAAAAAAACTGATGAAGAAAGGCGTGCCGAAGGATCGAATTGTTCCACACAATTCTGGAAGCACAAAGTAAAGAACGAAAATAATAAAAAGCATTTCTCGGATGAATTGTCCACAAAACCGATAGGAGTGTTTTAAACCTGAAAGAAAACGTTGATGAAATCCATGAGGAAATCAGCACAGTCTGAAGGGCGACGGACGATAGCATGATAGCATTATGATTGCAATAGTGAAATGAAATGAGGGTTGTCGGATCATACCGAATAATTCCGTGAAACCACCGACTTTTGACACACAGTATGGTATGGTATCTATATCGTAAAGCAGTTCGAACATGCTCTAGACATATTTCAGACTTTCAGACCATACCGGAAGACCAACAGCGCGAGCATGGAGAGTTTTTTGCTGTTCTAGACCTTCTAGAAGGGTTTGTTCACTTTAGATTCACATTCGTTCACTTTTTTCCAACAGCACATGGTTCTTAAGGTACATTATGCTATTTCCTGGCAAGTTCAATGCAACGCAATTTCGAATCAATATCATCAATCAAAGCGCGTCTATCATATTTTACAAGTTTCATGCTAGTAGATATTTCCCAAGTATAAACAGTAGAGCCACAATAAGCCATGGGTCGCAGTGGAGGGTCTGATATGGGTCCACTCACGTTCAAACCTAACCTTACCTACTACTTTGACAATATATTTCCTTGCTTAACAACCCATCAGTAGATTTCAAATTTTGAAATTCAGCAATTGGAATCGGAACTACAGTGAAAATATAGCTTGTCACTGTATTTTGACGGTGATAAACCTGCTTAGTTTTTGTTTTACTATATGTCAAGTGAAAATTATGATTTAAATTATAAACGTCAAATTTATGTGTTTTGACTAGTTATCTTTATTTATCAATAATATGAGCGATCGTTGGGGACAAATGTCCATTGGTATCATAGATGAGGCCGTGGAAAAGAGTATTCCGTTGAATACGGCTAGAAGTAAAGCATCAATTACCAGGTGACACGATTTTTCTTTATTTCAAATCGATATATTGTCGTCCTAAATATAATTCGTGGTATGATTAAAAACCTATAATTTTTTGGAATATCAATTCATTGATGGCAATCCCAATGCAAGCTTTGCAGCTTTGGGATTGCAATTCATTAATATTCCAAAAAATCATCGGTAATAATCATATCACTTAATATATTACCCCTGAAAATATCATCTACTGGTATGAAACTTGCTGTAAAATATGATAGACGCATGCGCTTTGATTGATTCGAAATTGCGTTGCATAGGAACTTGCGGGTAACAAACATAATGTACGGCGGACTTACCCAGGACTGGTTTTTCTGTAAACACGAACAAACCTGAAATGACATATTTTATGGTGACAATCGTCGAGAATAACTGTGTCAAGCACAAACGAAAACACGAAAACAAATGTCGTATGAAAGTCTGCAAATGTTTGAAACAGACACACAAAAGTTGATACAGCTCGTGGCTTCGGAGTCTTCGGAGGAATTCAAGGATCAGTTGGCGGTGAAGGCATTCATTAACGGACTGACACATGTCGAAATACAAAGACACCTCTGAGGCAAGTTATATATACAAGACAAGTTCACCAATAGTTCAACTTCAACTTCAAATGCAGTGAAGCCTTAGTTTTTGATGAAAAATAAGAAAAGCTCTCTTTCTAGGCCTTTGTTCAGAATCACTTTTACAAAAAGAAGCTCGCGTCAACTTTACCCAGTCCATCGAAAATGAAAAAGCATTCCACAAGTTGAAGGCCTGTGTTTGAGCCCAGTTTTGACTTATCCACAACAAAGAAGCCTGGGCACAGATGCAAGCAATACCGGACTTGAAGCTCATCTATTATCAGGGGTAATATAATAAGTGGTATGATTATTACCGATAATTTTTTGGAATATTAATGAATTGCAATCCCAAAGCTGAAAATACGAGTCCGCAGAATCATACCACGAATTATATTTAGGACGACAATATATCGATTTGAAATAAAGAAAAATCGTGTCACCTGGTAATTGATGCTTTACTTCTAGCCTTATTCAACGGAATACTCTTTTCCACGGCCTCATCTATGATACCAATGTACATTTGTCCCCAACGATCGCTCATATTGATAAATAAAGATAACTAGTCAAAACACATAAACTTGACGTTTATAATTTAAATCATTCACATGACAGATAGCAAAACAAAAACTAAGCAGGTTTATCACCGTGAAAATACAGCGACAAGCTATATTTTCACTTATAATCTCCATAGTGCTTGAATTATTGCCGGAAATTTTTCGAGTACATGAATTTTTTGAAAATTACCCGAGTTGCGCAGCGACGAGGGTCTTCGGGTCTTCAGGGTTAAATATCTTGAAATGATATTCATAGCAGGAAAATATTGATTTCGATTTTGGCATATATCTATTCTAGCTGTTTTTAACCATTCAATGTGCATCTTGTGGCACAGAGAGAAATGTCTTATGTGGCGCACATTGGGAAGTGCACGCACAACATGGCTGGAAATTCAGCAACAGAAATCGACAATTAACTTTCACACTACTTCGTAGATGTACTATTTCTGATGGAAATAACAAGTTATTATTAGAAAACTGGACTAATTCTCCGAACACCCCTGTACAATGATAGAATATAACATATTCTTTGGAAGAACTCGAAGTATCATTTAAAAATATCACTCCTTTCGCTACGGTTATTTGAGGTGGGAATATTACAAGTAGGTAACTGGTATCCGCGTTCTGCTGCTATTCGGGTCAATCTAGTGATTATTTAATTTACTCATTCTACGATGCAAGTACCTAGTCCTTCACTGTACGTACTTTTAACCTTGATAAGCTTTGTCCACCTGGTGAAGTGTAGTAATTTAGGTACGTATACATAGATACATTACCTACTGATAATGATGCGAGATACTATTCTTTTTAGTTCGCGATAAAATGGAGTCACACGGTGTTGTTCCGGATGTTATTGACGTTGCTCCAAATGAAAAAGTAGAGGTAAGTTTAGAAATTATTGTTATATCATGTTGTACGTATAAACATGTATTTATTAACCGCGTTCGGTATTTACGTCGGACTGATCGGATTAATCTGTATAGTTCGTTTATTGCAAGCGATTGTAGGGGAGGTAAATCTTGATCGTTCGGTTTTTCAAATCCGTTCTGTCAGAGATTGTTCTTTTTGCTCGGAGAATTTCGGCAGATCAATGCGATTAATTTGAAAGTGTGAGGTTATATTTATGTTAGATTGATGATTGTTACCATTGGTTTGATGTTGAAAGTTCAAATCGAAATGAAAAAATGATCTTGAAATAGCCACAGTTCAAATTTCGAAGTTGAAGATTGTTTTACAAAAAAATACAATTCAAATTTAAATGTTATAGGTTAACAACATTCTGTCAAAGTCAATCCCACGCTAATCTCGTCCGTTTCTTTCGTTTATTACCGACTGATTCGATTAATTTGTGGCCACGTGACTAAAGTCTGCTGTAATCTACGATCATATTACCGAAATCGACTATTGATGAACAATAATCATTCACTATATGTATGTATTATTAACGACTCTTGGTGGACTGTTGATAATTGATTCAACTGTAATATATTTCAAATTTTACCTTGGTATTTATCATTTCAATGTTGTCAGTTTTTCTCATCTCTGTCATTGTTTTATAAACTGCGTTCGGTATTTACGTCGGACTAATCGGATTTGATATTAGTCCGTATCATTGGGTGGTATGAATAAAACCTAGAAAAAGCTTTTACTATAGGTTTGTCTCTCTCATTAATTAACAAAATAGATAGATCTGTTTCAAGAAATCTAAGTAAAAGCAATTGCTTATGGTTTATTCATTAGACCCAAAATCATTTATTAGTCGAGTTCGGTATTATATGATCGTAGATTACAGCAAATTTCAGTCACGTGGCCACAAATTATTCGAATGTCTGTAATAATAAACGAACGAAGCGGACGAGATCAGCGAGGGCTTGACTTTGACAGAATGTTGTTAACCTATAACATTTAAATTTGAGTTCTATTTTTTGTAAAGCAAGCTTCATGCTTGAAATTCGAACTGTGGCTATTTCAAAGAAATTATTTCATTTTGACTTGAACTTTCAACATCAAACTATTACTAACAAACCACAGATGTAACGTAAACTTATCCGCACACACTAGTCGAGTTCGGTAATATGATCGTAGATTACAGCAGACTTTAGTCACGTGGCCACAAATTAATCGAATCAGTCGGTAATAAACGAAAGAAACGGACGAGATTAGCGTGGGATTGACTTTGACAGAATGTTGTTAACCTATAACATTTAAATTTGAATTGTATTTTTTTGTAAAACAATCTTCAACTTCGAAATTTGAACTGTGGCTATTTCAAGATCATTTTTTCATTTCGATTTGAACTTTCAACATCAAACCAATGGTAACAATCATCAATCTAACATAAATATAACCTCACACTTTCAAATTAATCGCATTGATCTGCCGAAATTCTCCGAGCAAAAAGATCAATCTCTGACAGAACGGATTTGAAAAACCGAACGATCAAGATTTACCTCCCCTACAATCGCTTGCAATAAACGAACTATACAGATTAATCCGATCAGTCCGACGTAAATACCGAACGCGGTTACTGTCAAATTATTCGCATTCGTCCATCAAAATTCTTCGAGCAAAAAGGTCAATCTCGGACAGAATGGGTTTGAAAAGCCGAACGATCAAGGTTTACCTCCCCTACAATCGGTTGCAATAAACGAACGATACCACAGAACACCAAGTGTTCTGTGACGATACAGACTTATCCGAGATCAATCCGATTTGTAAATACCGAACGCGATTATTGCAACCGATTATAGGAGAGGTAAATCTTGATCGTTCGCTTTTTCAAATCCGCGTCCTATCAAAGATTGATCTTTTTGCTCGGATAATTTTGACCGACGAATGCGATTGATTTGAATACGTGGTTATGTTTATGTTACACTTGTGGTTTGTTAGTAATAGTTTGACGTTGAAAGTTCAAATCGAAATGAAAGAATTGCCTTGAAATAGCCATAATTCAAATTTCAAACTTGAGGCTTGTTTTAAAAAAAAAATACAACTCAAATTTAAATGTTATAGGCTCAGGAGTAATATTACTCTGAGGTTATAGATTAACAACATTGTCAAAGTCAAGCCCACGCTGATCTCGTCCGTTTCGTTCTTTTATTAACGACTGATTCGATTAGTTTGCGGCCGCGTGGCTAAAATCTGATCTAATCTACGATCATAATACCGAACCCGACTATAGTTGTCCCATGGTAAGATGTCTTTAGAAGCATCTTATCCCATGTCATCAGGAAACACTACCACTTTCGTCAACTGGACGGAAATTTAAAAACTGCGGCAGGATTCTTATCTTTCGCTTGGATCATTGACGGACGAAGAGCTTGCCACCTTTCGTAGAATTGATATATTGACAGATCTATTTGAAAACATGTTTTTTTCAATACCCATTGTTTTCATCAAGCCTGAATTTAAGCGTATTTCATATATAGAGTGTGCAGGCCATCCGAATAAAAAAAACTATACCTCCTTCAAACTATCTTTCAAATAATTCGTGGTTTATGAATTCATATTTTTTTTACTATTCAGATTACCTACCCAAGTGGTGTTAACGTTAATCTTGGAAATGAGTTAACACCAACGCAGGTGAAAGATCAACCTAGCGTTAAATGGCAAGCTGAGGATAATACATTTTACACCATTGCTATGGTTGGTAAGTTTTCCTCACATTATGTACTCTACAGGAAGGGGTCCAACCACAGATATATTACCATATTTCGATGGGTCGAACTCGGACTATACAGAGCGGCTTTTAATGGTCTTCCTCCTCAACTTATACACAAGGAAAAAACAGTTTGAGGAGAATCACCGATACTCCGACCTTTTTGAAATTAAAGACATGGTGATTACCCTACAAAGGGCGCGGGGGACAAATCAACTTAAAAATTTAAATAGCATGGGGGTCAGAGTCACATCGTTGAAAAGATAATTCAATTCTCTTTACAACCATCTGAATATTTTTGAATTTTGTGAATATCTTTTTTCCAAGTTAATGTACCCCCAGCGACATCTGTCGAGTAATTGCAATGTACTTCGTCTCAGTTCCAGAGTTCCACACCAAATCGTTCAAATTAATCGAGGCATGAGTACCATTCAGATCCGCACTCGGCTTGTTATTTCGAATGCGAATTTCAAAAGATACCAACGAAATTTTAAAAAATGGAGATTGTTGAAAAGAGAATTCAGAAGAGAATTGAATTTCCATTAATAATTTTTAAGTTAATGTGCCCCCACTGCTATATCAAGCAATCACAATGACTTTAATTTCAAAAAGTAGTATCGGTGAGAGCCCCCAAATGTTTGCAAGTCGTACCGTTCAAAAGTTAACAGAGGACTATAAAGAGCCGCACTGTGTATATCTATTCGGTATATCCCCGGGACACCAGTTTATTCAAAAAATTGACCATCAACAGAAAGAAAAAGTAAATTAGTTATGAAAAATATAAGTCAGAAGAACAGTTGTTGTAGTGATAGTAACATGAGAAACGCCTTAAAACTGACCATGTGTGGGGTGTATCTCAAAAATGTATAGCACCATTATAGGACCACTCTGGTATCATTAACACCAACATCCATTGGATCCTAGAATCGTGCCTTCTGAGCAGTCGAAATAAACTATCGCCGAGGGAGTGTTTTGAGTAGATCATACAGCTGAAAGAGACTGAAAGAGAATGGGTCACACATAAATAGATCTTGAGAATAATCCACCGAAAAACAGTTAACATACCACTAATATACATGAACAGAACACAAAGAATAGGTTAGTGGCGTGTGGTTATGCCATCCATTCAAATACAAGAAAAATAATTAACAAAACTAAAAATAATAAAAAAATATTTGCAATTCAAACGATCGTCCTTTTGCGAGAGGATGATACGTCAAAGTACATGTCAACAAAGATTATCCAGAGTGAACCTAGTTCCGGGAGCTGTACCGTAACTTAATAAAAGGATGATAGCCAAACACTTTCAAAACTCTAGATAACATCGATAAGACCATGGAAATACACTTTGGTGGCATGGACTTTGACGTCATACGAAGGCGCGCGTTTCACCTAATTCAAATTTGCTTGGCATTTTGAAATATGGAATATTCAAAATGTTCGAAAGCTATAGTTTAATGAAACAACTCACAATGATTTAGTAACAAAAGTAGATAGTGCAAATAAAAATTCAAGTGATTTTGTGATATGCAACTGACCTATTGCAAATAATCTAACAACTATCGAAGTGATATAATGTTATTAGGTATAATAGTTTTCCTGCAATTTAACTTTTAATACTTTCACTTATAGATCCTGATGCACCTAGTCGTGCAGAACCAAAAATTCGTGAGGTGCTCCATTGGCTTGTCGGAAACGTCCCGGGAACAGATATAACAAAAGCCGATACGATTGCGGAATACAGAGGTTCCGGTCCTCCACATGGAACTGGACTACACAGATACATATTCCTCATTTACAAACAAGGCGAAAAGATCAACTTTACGGAGAAGAGAATAGTTAAAACGTAAGTTTTCATTCCTCCACAAACGAGGGCATTCGTACATTGAATATAAAATCAAAAAAGTTTTCTGACATAGAAATAGATAGTAAGGTTATTCTGTACTTCCATTGTCTATACGGACAAAGAAAAGAAATAATTCAATTCTCTGCAATTTTTATTCACGAAGTTTCAACTGTTGAGATCTACAGTCGTTTTCAAGTGTAATGCGACATTCTCAAGGATACTTCTTATATATGGCTGGTCTGTATGTTATTAATTACAGCATTGTTAATTGTTATCGTAATTTAAATTGACCCATATCACTAATTAAGGGTTTCCACACATTACGGATTTCTATGCTCGCTTGACTAAAGAGATTATTGTTCATAATAAATGCACTCTCTTCAAACTTCTATACCAGCTCTCCTCTTTGTGGATGACTTCGGTTTCCGTCCATTTGATGTTGTGTTTGGTCGTCCAAACATGATCAGCTATCCCTGATTTTGTTGTTTCTCCTCGTTGAGTGTTTCTTTTGTGTTCAGCGAGTCTCACGCTCAGTGGTCTCTTGGTTTCTGCAAGATACGCTTCGCCGCAATGCCGCATTCGCAGGGCACGCGATAGATGCAGTTCGAGTCCAGGGGTGGGATTCTGTGTACCATAGAATTCTATAGTCGATATCACATTATAGTTGAATTCATGGGAATGAAAAAGACAAAACTGTCGACAATAGAATTCTATGGTACACAGAATCCCACCCCTGTCCTGTGTGGGCATTCTGTGACGTTCATTTAGGTACGAACCACGTCAAACTCGCATCGAATCGAGGTTCATAATTTCACCCCAGGGTCTAAATTTTGATAGTAGTTTCGTTTTTAAATAAAAAATGAGTGTTCCGTTTTTCAAATCGGTCGAAAGAGCGGTTCATGAAATACTCATGTTTTAGACACATTTCTGTACTACTTTCCTATACCGTACATGTAAAAGTGGTCGTTTTTCTTATCAAATATCTCAAAAACGGAACACAAGAAAGATTTCAAAGTTCTGAAGACTGACGAACAATACTTCATTTATATCATACATCGATTTGCCTTTTCGTAAGAAAACCGTTTGACGGAAGTATATAGTATCTTAAGGCAAACAAGCTTATTCTCGAATACGAAGGTTGGGATTCTGTTGCCATCCGATAAATTAAATCTTCCCACCCTTTGCTGCCAGCCTGAAGACTTGAACAAATACTTTAAACTTGCCCAGAAAGGCATTCAATGTACCTTAAAACCTCTGAAAATAACACCAATTCCTATCTTGTTTTGTACAACAGTTGTTTAATTCTACAAGTCAAAATTACCCTTGAATATAAAGATTTTCAGTTCAGAGAAAAGTAGCGAGTTTTTCTCAACCAGTACATAAAATCGTATCTAAGTTTTGGTTCGTTTTTTGTTTCAGCTCCAGGGAAGGTCGACTGAAATTTTCCATCAAAAAATTTGCAGAAAAATATAATTTAGGACAACCAATCGCTGGAAATTTGTATCAAGCACAATTTGACGATTATGTACCAATCCTTCAGAAAGAATCTACTAACTGATACTCAAGATTGATGTATTTTCAAAAACACCTTGTAGTATGATGAAAACCTTAAATGAATGTTTGTATTTTTTGTATGAAATGATATAAATACACCTCCATCATACTTGAGCTTTTCTTCCAGTCCTGATCAAAATTGTTAAACATGCGAATTAAATATAAATATTATTCCTGTTTTTTTTCTTATGCATCCTCAGATTAGAACATTTTCTAATCTGTAACTACCACAAATTCCTTTTTTTAATTACGTACACTGAAAAACTCCCATTACTGGTAATTTTTTTCTTGAAAATGTTGAAGAACTTTTTCCAATTTCAAAAGGCATAGGGGTTGGAATGATTTTTGTTACACAATGGGGTACCATATTCCAACAGACATCATGTAAGCATTGTATAAAAACATATAATATAATATTAACTCTCAATTGTTTGACAGAAGTTTGTTGATTTCTTATATCTCATGACTGTGCCAGAAATATACTAAAAGAAGCTATATTAAAACCAAACAATCGCAATTTTACATGGCTGGTCCTACCAGTGAGATAATGGAATCAAAAAATTCTGTTAATATTCAGATTTGTAAACAAAGTGCCAATTTATATGATCAAATAAATTCATAAATTTTGTGACCTTTTATTTATTGACACGTGTAAATGGAAAATTGTCAATTTTTATTCAGCAAAAATTCATGAATTTCGAGACAAATTCTAGTAAGTTTCTAGTAATGTTGGTATTTCTGACAAAACCCGACATCAGAATTGACACATAAATTGTCATTTGTAAATACAACCAATTATTCCTTTATTCATTAATTTTATTGGACTGTGTAAATTCGCACCAAATTTGAAATAATAGTCAGTGACATAGTCTCAGCTTTAGTTCAGTGACATAGTCTTAGCTTTAGTGTGCCCGAGCGAATAAAAGAAAGAGAAAGGAAATTCCAGCCTCTCTTATTGGGTTGTTTCTGAACTAGTGACTGACGTATAGGATTTGTTGGAATATGGTAGTCTGGAGGAGATATTGATATTTAAACCATTTCATCATTAAATTGTTCATAGTACCCAACCAAAATTAAATTGGATAATCAATAAATTCGAATAGTTACTTGATCTAATATTCAAAAAAAAATTCCTTGCATTGGGTATGTTCATTAATTTCAACTGACAATTAGTTTGCCTTATTAAACTGAACCAAAATGTATTCCAACTTCACTAGCATCAAGAGCTTGAGCTTTCCAATTAGATGTATCTGTTGCTAACTTTCTTGGCAAAACTAACCTCAAGTGAAATTAACATTATCTTGGTGTTTGAGTTGTTTTTTCATGTTTTTGAAGTGCACTAAACCACCAAATAATCATATATGTGATCAAAAACAATGACACATCTACTGATCTGGTCTTAACAAGCTCTATTTATGTATTCAAGTATTGAATAAACAGGACAATAGATGTGAGATGCAACTTTCAATTGCTTTTTTCCAGATTCTACTACTGAAAAATGAATGAACTAAGTATATACAACAATGATAATTTTTAAGTAAGTTCTTTAAAATGATTACATATTGAAGACGCTTTCTTTGTACAATTCAGGCTTGTCGAAACCAAGTTCTTCAGGCGTGCTGATGCCCAATTCTTTCAATGCTGGCTGAATTTCCTGAATGATATATGGATAAATTTCATTAACTTTGCTTCCACATTTGTCCTTAGTGGCTTCCAAAATCCTAACGGCTAAGGCAAAATCATTTACCCTGCGACATGCTTTGAGGGCAGCAATGAGAATTTTTGGTTCTGGTACCAAATCGTGTCCCCACAGATCATTGATGCCTCTCCTTATTTCCCATCCATCGATGTCCTTACGGTTGAAGAAATTCTCGAAACGGGCATCGAATTGGTCGTCAGTTTCAGTGTTATGACTAGACATCAACCTTGTGAAATAAAAATAAATGAAATCACAGCTTCTATTTTATCAGAGCAACTTGATTTTTATCTTACCTCGATGTAGATCCTGAATTTGTTTTCGCTGTGGCCATAACGGTCCTGAGAACTGATTGAGCACGTACTGCTGTGGTTCTGAACATTCTGATAGAGTTTGATGTTGAATATACGGAAAATTTGATGGACGCAACAAAATTCGAGTTACGTAAAATAAAATGAACCTAACCCCGTTTTGGCCGTTTTTTATAGTAATCAATATATTTGACAAGTGACAAAGAGTCCTGTGTGTTCTGTGCTATCAGTGCGGCCAACAGTTGATTCTCAAGCTTTTCGTGTTCCACCAAGTTTATTCTTCTTGGTTCCGCCCTTCCGTATTTTGACAACAAAACCTAACTACAGGGTAAGAAATTCCGTGTTCTGTGCGTTAACTAAAAAATCGTCATACACCTGAGATACCTGTCACCGTGTGCTCCTACATAAAATGCCTTTTCCTACGACTCGGAAGTTATCATTTGAAAATATGACGACAATAATATCATAAAATATTCAAATTACCGATACAAATGCAATTTGGCAATATAATAACTGCCGTAGAAAGGCATTTTGTATGATACACTTTTCGTAATAGATAATTGATTATGAATTTACGATACTATAATAAATACAATAGTTTATCTACTCTGGAAATAATAATATTAGTATCATGTAACGAACAAGCGTTGCAAATGTTTGAAGTATATCTTTATTGATTTTATTATTGGTTGTTACTCATTCTGTGACAGGGCTGTCAGAATGAAAACCAAAGATTGTACGATATTCTCCTGAAAACGTACTAAATCTTTTGGACATTAAACTTGTACTAGATTCAACTGAAATGTACTAACAATATCAATAATACCAACATCCAAACCAAAAATTCTCAAACATTGGCGGGAATTTTGAAAATCATGTAAAATATTAATTTTCATTCTCTTTAGTTCTCTATCAAAAATAACTTCGTTTTCAGAATATGTATCATGAAATAACAAACATAACATGATAATCCAAGGGCGTCGCCAATTTTTTTTTCTTGGGAGAGGCAAAGGCTTTGATTTTTTTTCTTGGAGGAAGTAACGGCTTACATTTCATTTAAAAATACTACCTTATAACTATTCTTTGGAGGTAATTATCCCCATTACCCCCCCATATCGACGCTCATGTGATAATTTTTCCTTGTTCATCATTAGATGATACTTTTTTGTGTCGAATAACAAACCTTAAACAATAAAAGACAAAGTATAATGGATATACCACGTGTGTAAATCGCATTTTAGTACTCACTTTCATTGGAAATAGATTAAATGATCACATGCAATTATTCGGCAACTTTAATAATATTAATTCGCATTTCAAATTAATTGTTGACAGTTGAAAATGTGTGAATTTGTTTTTTCGCTCGCTATTAACACACATACCAAATCTGAGCAAGCTAACCTAGCTTGCTTGTTTACCAAAGGGTACTTTTTCGAATGTTTATCAAGACAAGAAGGGGAACGGAGTTGAAAATGCATACATTTGTTTTCGCTCGCGATTAACGCACAAAACCCTGTCAAGCGCGCCGCGCAAGCGAATTTGTGAAAAATTAGCCGAGCGCATAGCGACTTCAATTTTTATGTAGAATCGCAATAGACTTAGCGTTCGTACATGGAGATCAAGAAATATGGACAAAGTGATAAGCGAAATACACATGAGCTCGGCCGACATAAACCACGCGTGTGAAATATCAGTCGATCGCACAGCTCTTGCAATTTTTATGTGAAATCCCAATAGACAATGGACAAAGTGATGAGGAAAATGTGCAAGTCAAAGTCACTCTGTTGACATTTCGCGGTCGAAAGCAACAGCACATGCCAACGTGCCAGCGCGTAATTTTTTGTTTTTTTTTTAATTCTGATTCCTCATTACAAGATAACCAGCATAGTTCTTGATAATTCAATAATAACCCTTAACTTCTTCAGGCGGTGGAACTACTCATTCTTCCAAATATAAGTAAGCCAATAAGTCTGATGTAGTCCACCTCGACAAACAAAATAGGACGTTTTTCATCTTGAATATGCGTTCCAGGTGAAAAGAATGTTTCCTGAAAAGATTAAGAAAAACGGACGAACAATTGAGGTTTCGAACTCCGCAGGATCTATCTACCCATTGTGTCTGCACACGATTCCCGAAACCAATTATAACTGCTTACCTACCAAATAGCTTGGTGACTTGTTATTGCAGTAATAAGTGCATCACCTCCCAATGTATTGGAGCTTGGGAGAAAAAGAAACTGACAGGAAAATTTCAATTGCAGGTATGCTACGTTTTAAGTTTTGAACTCTGAGAACACCACCTGCCCTTCTTTGGAAGAACGAGCCCTGGGAAAGAGATGTTCGGCATTTCTCCAAAGTAACGATCCATGGATGGGACCACTAACGGTGGAACGATTGATGATATTTCAGATCACCGTCAATGAAAATATTGGTTGGATCTGTATCTTATACACTATAAGCAACAGAAGAACTGAAACAGCCCTTGGTCCTAAACAGAAATTCAAGCTTTTGAAAGGCACTTCTGGTAACGGCTTCCTCATTAAATTGGTACCTTCATGATACGGATACTCCGGACATAAATACACTGGCCACTGTGAGATCAGCTTTTCTAGAAGAAAACCGTACTTGGGTTTTGTTCGCATTAATTCTACCAAGTTGTTATATCCCTATTCTGGAATTTTTGCTGAGTACATATTTAAATCGTTTACGTTCCTTCCTGTTTTCTGTTTCATGGTCTGATATCAGAGCTTTGGAAGAGAAAGTGGTAGGAAAGGGTACCTACTATCATCCGCAAAGCTGTGCACTGGACATGACGTACTTTCCAACGAATCATTGATGTGGAGAAGAAACAGAGTTCGTGCTAGAGTGGATCCCTGCGGAACACCAGCATTTATAGGTTGTGTCGGATGAAACTACATCAACCACCACGTGGAGGGATCCGTCTGGAAGAAAGCTAGATAGCGAAGAACACAACTATGTGGTCAAGTCATAATAAGGAAGCTTGGTAAGGAATCCCTGTAGCAAAATGCGAGCAAACGCTGTGGGGATATCGAATGCAACGGCCAGTTTTACCATATTTTTCGATTGATTGCTGCCATATATGTGAAACATAAGCAAACAGGTCACCGATCGATTTCTGATGACGGAAAACATATTGTCGATCATTTATAATTCCTAAGTACTAACGATATTTCATAAGCTCGATGTTGACTGGTTTTTCAAAGAATTTCGGTATAGCATATATTTTCCAGTTGGACGGAAATAAAGAGAGGTTGAATAACCAAAGAAGTGGTGTTAGTTTGGGAGTACATTTCTTGAGAATGATCTGCGGAACTCTGTCATATCCACTAGCTTTGTTGGTGTTAAGACCCATGACTGTCGATGGAAGTGATGTTCTGGGGTTGTTTTCTCAATGAATCCAATATATAATTTGCAGCGTTCTCTGATAGTGATAACAGAGCTTTTATAGTGGAAAAAATGGACTGGAAGTGACATCTCTATTTTCTAGCTTCAACGTATTCCGATCTGATCCCAGGGCTCCGATTCTTGTACCATCGATGTTATACTGCCTGCTTGAAGGCAACATCTCTGGGGCCATTTTCGCTAAACCAGGGTTATATGTATATGGTATATATACGTTTGCATCCCAGGCTTATTTAAGATCTCTGAAATTGTCAGGCCCGCATTAAAGACCCTTGGCGCCCTGGGCTGAATGATAGGCAGTGCCCCCCCCCCCCATATGTTTTTACTAATATTAAAGTTTTTAAGTTTGACAGTTTCCCAGTTTTGGTTCGGGAGGGTATTCATATCCCTTAACTCAAAAGAGAGTCATTCCATTATCCACCACCTATGGACCCGCCGTGTCCCGGACTGGAAACGGGCAGTTCGAAATCCGACACGCCATCCATCATCCGCTCAACTCAACGTCGACTGCTGGAGTGGGTGATGGTGGTTGGTCGTGTGGTGGCGGTGTAGTGTGGTTGTCTAAGAGCGGGGAGGGGGACGTGTCGCGCCGGCACCAGCCAGTGGCTGCGGACGCGGACTAAGGCCCGTACACACAGCTCGACAGCTGAGCCTGCCACCCGCGCCACAGTTTCGAGCGCCCCCCAAGCTCGTGCGCCCCTGGGCTGCAGCCCAGTCAGTCCGTTGACTAATGCGGCTTTGGAAATTGTCTCAGCGCATTCTGTTGGATCTTCAAAAGAGTAATATACTGTTTCCCATGTCACTACTGAGAAAAACATACGAAAATGATCCCAGTCGGCTAAATTTTAGCGCCATATGTGTATTGTACGAGATGAGGTTGTGTTCGGAGTTTCCAAGTGGAGCACAAACTTCTATACTTTTATGGATCAACTTGCTTTTCGGCATACTGGTTTTTTCAACATGAATACTTTCCAAGGGGTTATCTTTTGAACGATGGAAAATAGCAACTAAAGTTTGTCTTTTAGTCGCAGATAATTCCACAATTGATTGATATGAACATCCTGTTCATATTTTCAAATTGAAATTAAAAGGGTTTACTTTTGTGTTTCTGTTAGAGCCCAAATACCTGTTTTTTCCACCTGTATGTGATGGTGGACATCTTTTATATATTTTTTTATGTATGGATTCATACTGAAATATTTGTGACTCGTTTATTACCTTGTGCCACTCTCGATTCCCCGCATCAAAAAATCAGAAATTGACATTGTGGCGTCTAAAGACACGAGATGATGTAACAATGAATGTGATTTATTTATATGATGAAAAACCTGAAAATGCTCGATGTGTGAGAAACAGAAATAAGTATTCAAACTGGCATTATAAAAATTCTATAATTAAAATGTTGAATTGATTCTTGCTTTACGAAAATAATAGAGTTTGAAGTATAAAATGAGTTTTGAAAAAAAATATATAAAAAATTCTTATAAATATTGTCAGCAATGCATTAAAATGGGGTTTGAAATATTTCAGCTGAGTGGTCTAATATATTTAGGAGAAATCTCAGCTACTTGAAAACGAAAATAATGTCTTCGTCAGTTCCATAACTCTTCCGAGCAAGATCCAATATGTCCATAGATATTGTACAAACATCTGTAAAAAAAACTATAAATTGATATCAGTTAAAAAATAGCAACAGAGTACTTACGATCACCAAAAGATGGATTACGATAGAAAAATTTTCTAGAATTTATATCATAACCACATATCACTACGTAATGTCCTTGATACGAGGTTGGCCATGGAATGCATTTTCTGAACTCACTAGAAATTTTATTAAACTTGCAAATATCACAGCTTAAAATTTTCGCATTTGTTAAAACTATTACTGGACCATTGACTAGATGGGTCACAATTTCTGCTATTGGTAGAGACGACTTCCTAATGAATATTCCTAAGCCCTCCGCTTTTTTGAACCTAGCATTTATTCGTTGTTCATCCTAAAATAAAAATAATTATATAACGATAATTCGTGATAGTGTACTTTTCTTACAATTACTGATTTTATAAATAATAAAATCGAATCCTTTAAAGCGTAAATTTTCTAAGATGGCGCTAGGGGTACTGTCAACCTTGAAATTTTATATGGAATATGGGTTCATATGTGATAGCATTTTTAAAAAGAACTTTCAATTATCTTTTCATCGCTGTCTTGGTTTTTGAATTATTTTGATTGGTTCCAAAGTTATTTTTTTAGGATTGAAGGACGACTATATAATATTAATAATAATGAAAATATAACGATATTTCGTGATAGTGCACTTTTAAAATTTTGCAAATATCCTGCAACTGCTGATCTACACATTTCAGAGAATTATTATATCCAATTGAAATACTCAGTATTTTTTCAATCAATAGGGTCAAATTGAATATCTTCTTTGCATATATTCAGATGGATTTAGTCCCCTTATACTTCATTATTCAAATTCAAGGGCAGCAATCAAATTTCGAACTATTTTGTATTTTAACGTCTTTGTAGTGGTAATTTTCGAATGTAATAAAATAAACTGAATGATACATGAGAGAAAAATAGCATTCAATACGTATAGTCAAGTAAAAATCAAGGTTTTAAACAGGAAATGAAAGAAGATTGGTTAAATTTAATTTTCTCTAACCATATCGTAAATCGTGCCCCCCTCTGTTAAATTCTGAACCAGATAACATAGAGACATAAGACAAAAACTAAGTTATAAGATATTAAATCCACCACTATCTGAAAAAAAAATTTGAAAGTTATTTTTTTAAGGTGTTGCTAGGGGTACTGATCTTGAAATTTTATATGGAAGACGGGGTCATGTGATAGCATCGTTAAAAAGAACTTTTACAATTTTGGATTGAGCATTCAAAAATGACAATTAATAATCTCAGATTATAGAAATTTAATAATAAATTTAGAAATGGAAAATAATTAAGTATTCAAAAATTAAAAATTAAAGAAATACACACAATTGCGTGTGGAAGCAACATATAGCTTGTTTCCCAAATTGTTTAAACCATTTTTAGTCCCATCTTTTTGAATAAGTTGACTTGTATAACTATCCAAAGACTTGACTGGCAGAACAACTTCAACCTTATCAATCCTCTTTAGTGTAAAGTCAGATAGCAGTAGATATGATTTCATTCATAATTTTTATAACATAATTTTTTTATTTCAGTATCAGTCGTAGAGGCTGTAACAAATTCTATTTTTTGTTTTGTTTTTGCAGAATTACTTTGTGTATTGGTTTGTTCCATTGGCAGTATTTTTTACCAAGTCCGGTCATTATGTACCAAATATGTTTTGAATAGTGTCGGCCTTGTGATGATTCCTTGAGGAACTCCTCGGTGATGTTATTTTTGGTTGCTGATACGTTTTGTTTTCTGTATTGAAGGTAAAACATTTGGAGACTGGATCATACTATTCCGTTATATTAAATTGACTTACCTTGTTTAAAACGTTATGATAAAAACTATTTCCTCGATATCCTTCGTGAACTCCTAAAGTTATTGTATAAAATATATGTTGAACATCGAATTTCCTCAGTAGGTAGCATAAATCGATGGTCCAGGTACTGAAATTGAATGAATCATATTAGTTGTAGTCAATTCAGCTGTTTTTTTTTGCGACACTATATCCATTTTTTTTATTTGTATCATTTATTTATATTTTTTAAATATTTTCTTGAAAGCTTGGTGCGTGAAATGTCATTACACTTAAAATGAAACCACAACCTTTTAAGAAAATATTAAAATTTTCAAAAGTTTTTGTTTTAATACACTAAATATAATGTTTCACTTTTTAGTTCAATAGTTCGTGAATAAAAGCTTTATATTTTATTAGGGATTTTGCCGATTTTTTTTCGCGAGTTTTGGCAATTTTTTCCAAACAAGAAGGGGGATCTGAATCATCCGATAAAATTATTTTTGTTGTAATGTTCGACGTACGAAACCATCAGAATTTTTTCCGAATACCTACGCGTTGTCTTTCTGGATTGAAAGGGGACAGAGTTTCCGCAGTTATTTTGAGAAGGGCGTTGGAGGTATAATCAAATTAAATTATTCGATGGTCCCAATTTTTTTTACAATTTCAAAGGAATTTTTTTATTATCACCACTTTTCGCAATGTTTTTCGAGAAGGGTGTAGGGGTGAATAATTTTTCAAATTTAATTATTCGCTGGTCCGATGTTTTTCACGATTTTTAAGGATTTTCCACTATTTTTAAGGATTTTTCCGATTTTATTTTCGCGAGTTTCAGCAATTTCGTTCAAGAAAGAGGGATGGTTTCATATTTTTCAAAATTTTTACTGATTTTTCTGATTTTATTTTCATGAGTTTTTGCCGATCCCCTCGACTGACATTATTTTTTTCGACGTAATTTTAAAGTTCCGAAACTTTCGGAATTTTTTCAGAATTTCTACGCGTTTTCTATCCAGCCTTCGGGAGAAGGGTGGAGGTAGGGGGTAAAAGAAATAATTTTATTTCATTCTCACCGGTCCTGAATAACTGCAGATCAATCGGATTGCAGCAAGTGCTTGAGAAGCGGATTGCAAGTTTTCAACTGAAAACATATACAGAATGTAGGACATACGAACAGAGTATCTATACGTTATACATATATAATTTTTTACTTTTTAGTTCACTACTTCATTAATAAAAGCATGTTTATAAAAAGACATTTTATATTTATTATCATTATTATTGAGGGCCAAGTAGCTCAGTGGTTGATACTGTCAATTCAAAACCATTGACTGCTGGTTGGCTAGGTTCGAATCCTAGCGACTACTAGAAAGTGCTAGGAATCGCACGTTAAAAGGTAAGACCTTGTTAATCCTTGGCTCGCACAAGTTTCGACTTTTGAGGGCTGCCGTTCGTAAGGGGGTGACAACTGGTTAACGGAAAAAACAATTTTTACAATTTTTTTAACAATAACTTACTTCATTTTAAAAATAAACAGGGTATTTCTGAAATTGGAACAATAAAAAAATGGGTTGATGTATGGACTAAAGTGTATCAATAAATGGCAAAAAATTTCGTTTTTGAAGTAGTCAAAAATGTTGATACTTAACGGTTTAATAAAATTTCGTAAAAATTTTATTAAACCGCTTTCAGTTACCTTTGTTTGGGAGGCACTCGTTTGATTCTCTAGGCCACAGCGTGTTTGCCGCTGGCAGTATTTCAGCGCAGTTTGCGAAGGCTGCAGACCTCTTTTCAGTGATTACCGAAAAATGTCTTGAAAACTTAAAAAAAAAAAAAATTTGACAAAAAAGTATTCTTTCATTTCGTTTTGTTTTGTCATCTTCTACTTCCCACTTCTTTTATTGCTCCAATTTCGGAAACACCCTGTATATGTACCTTTTGTTGAAGCCTTCTTTATCACAAATTTGTGAGAAATTTTTCAAGAATTTCTGTCTCCTTTTTTCCGGTAGTACCATAAGTACACATGATATTCCGCAATCCCAGTTGTACTTCTGTTTGAAGTGAGATAGTTGGATATGTAGTTTTTCTGGGTGTCCTGTAAATGTAATGATGGAAATCATGAATAACCTTGGATAAGGCATATGGAAATAATAATTATCAAAGTAGGTTATCTCGCCTTTTGTATAAAATACTCTAATATATTTTTTGCATAAATATTCGGTTAAGTGATAGATATATGCATGTCTCTTATATTAGTAGTATTCTTTTTACCAATTTTAACTAAGATTTACGTAAGATTATCAGCACAGCTCAATAGCTTAGGTAATGACATGTTACATTTACTTAAGACTGATAACTGTCCTATATTGAGCAATTGAGCTGTGCTGAGAATCTTACTTTGATATCAGTTAAAATTGATAAAAAGAATATCGCTATTAATGAGCCCATGCAGATTTTAAAAAATTTACAGAACGCTACTTTGCTTTACTTCTACTGATGATAGAACCCTGTTGTTTTTTCCGCTCTTTATACCTATAATTCGAATTAGAACACAAAGGTGACAAAAACGATCTAGAATCACAATATACACATCCCGTCTGAACTATGATAACTATACAAATTATAATGTTCCACATATCTTAAGTTAGAGTCGTTATTATGTCAGGAATAACCAAGAGTAGTTTTAATCAATCATAGCATAATAATAATAATAATAATAATAATAATAAATCGTCTTTATTCATCCATGTAACATAAACAGGGAAAGATATAGATGAAATGGCGAAGTATCACCCAAGGGTGTTTTTCAACTTAACCAGGTGGTAGGATAAATTAATACAGTAGTAATTCAAAATACAAAACACAAGAAATAAATGATCTAAGTACAATAAGTTTTGAGAAATATCAAAATATTCAAAATATTACACTTTTTGATACACACTCATTGTTTAAAAGATAGGCTCTTTCACACAATTATGAGAAATGGTACTTAAATATAGATAATAAAGTATATTGATTCAATGATTATAATCAATAATAGAAAGTGCGAAAGTGCTGAGGAGGTTGAATACATTCAAGTTGGATTTTGTGCCATTAACAGTAATGATTTCAACTTCCTTTTGAAGTTCAAAATCGTGTAGTCATAGAATTCAAGCGGCAGTTGATTATACTATTTACAAGCATTATACGTGAAAGAACGTTGAAATATAGAAGTTTTATGTTTATGAACAGCCAGTAACCTAGAGTTTCTAGTACGATATTCACTAATATTACCAATTTTAATGAGTTTGCCGTATAGGTACGCGGGTGTTTGCTTTTTGAGGATTTTGTGGGTGAGATTGAGTAGATGTAATTTTCGCACATCCAATAATCTCAGCCTACCCGTATCAAGGTATGTTTGACTGATGTGATCATATTTTCGTAATCCATAAGATAGTCTGAAACAAGAGTTCTGTATTTTTTGCAAACGATTACTGTCAGCCGATAAGAGTGCTGGCCTATATACACAATCACAGTATGCAATTTTCGATAATATCAGGGACTCACAAACCTGAAGTTTCAGATGAGAGTTCATAGCATGTCGATGGGGGTAGAGCTGCTTTAAAATATTATAAGAGCTGCGAGTGAGTTGATTAACATGCTTTGTGAATCTAAGTTCGGTATCTACCCAAAGACCTAGATTTTTTACCTCATTTTTTGTAGGGACTTTTTCCCCGTTAAATATGATTTCTATAGAGGCACTAGCGAGTTCACGCTTAAATTTAGCCCCAAAAAACGAGACGCTCGATTTACTGGCATTAAGCTTCAAGTTGTGTGCTGCCGATATGTTCAGTAAAGACTCCAAGTCAGAAATTATTGTATCACTAATATTGGGTTGTTCAATGTCGAAAGATAGATACAACTGAGTATCGTCCGCATAATGATGTATACTACAATGCGAGACAAATGAATGAAAGTCAGAAATGTAGAAGGAGAATAACAAGGGTCCAAGAATTGATCCTTGAGGTACCCCAGATCTAATTGCTAGAGGTTCAGATGTATTCAAATCATAAATTACCATCTGCTTCCTTCCCTTCAGGTAATGCTCCATTAACTCTACAGAGTTTTCGTCAAAACCAAAGTACTTCAATTTATGGAGGAAAAGGTCGTGATCCATACAGTCGAATGCCTTGCTGTAATCTAGCAAGACAAGACATGTGACTTTACCTTGATCCACCGCACGGAAGATGTCATCCACTATGGTTGTTAGCGCAGTTGTAGTACTATATCCCTCTCTAAAACCGGATTGTATTGGTGGTATAATAGTATTCATTAGGAAATCATTCATCTGATTATAAAGAATTTTTTCAAATACCTTTGCTAAAATTGACAAGAGACTAATGGGTCTAAGATCATTAAAATATTGGGGATTTTTAATTTTGGCAAGGACATTTTCCAAGCGGTGGGTAAGGTAAAATGGGATATACAAAAATTAAATAAATATGTTAAGTGATCAATTAGTAGATCAGAGAAAATATTCAACATTTTCAGAGAAATACAGTCGGGTCCAGCTGCATTGCTTTTGATTGAACGAATGCAGTTTAAAACTTCTTGTTTGTCTACCGTACGAAATTCAAACGTGGATCTCGCATTGTGTCTATTCTGTTTGTATTTTTCCGATAGTTCAGACTGTAAGATGGTTTTAGCAATATTAGGTAGAGTTGTGAATGATCATTCAAAAACAAACCACTTCGCTTTGTGTCATTCGGGTAACGGCAGTCGCATGCGGGAAAGGTACTCTTTCCGTATTCGCTAAGGTAAAAACTAATTATTACCGCACGAAAACAAGAAAAATTTCCAAAGTAACTGGTGTACGGGTATACGATGAAATACAAACGCTTACAGAAAAAAGATTGTACCTTACAATTGGTCTGCTTGATAACGGTATTTTGGCATAAAATTATTTTATATTTTTTTCATTTGATGTTTATAGTGGCGTCGATTGCTGTTGTCGATTGCAATTATTATTATTTTTTGTTTTCTTACTATGAATATCACTCGGGTCATTTTTATGATAATTGGAATTTTTCAGACACCTCATGTAAAGGAACAGCTTTTCTCTACGACTATTGTATTCTACATTACTACATTGATTACATATTGATTATTAGTTGAAGAATGAAGATGATTCCAAGACACCGTGGATCCTAACTCATTATTCAACGGCACTCGGCCAATTACAGATTCAGGATTTTCAGAATTCACGGTAACTGAGAGGTTTAGACCAATGACAAAACAGCAAATGTACCAAATAAATTTCTCAAGAAGCCTTTGCTTCATTGGACTTGTCACGGCTTGGCATCCGCGAATGTCAGATTGACTTTAGCTCCTGATGAAATCATTTTGCAACAAAGGTATTTCGAATAATATTTATCTGAACATTCTACACAATCTTGGTTTTTGGTTAAACGGAGTTTGTTCAGTCATATGTCATGCACAAATTTTGTAAGTACCTGTGTGGTCCAGTGGAACGGACCCGCGGAAAAGTTAAAGAGTGTTATAAGAGCGTGAGTTCGAATCCTACTAGTGGAAGTTTTTTTTTATTTTTCCCCTCAAGCATTTAGTAATTCATGTATAATTGTTATCCTTCCTTATATTGCTTCGTAATTTACACTACTTTTTGGCACCACAAACTGAGCTTTCGTCATAAATTTATAATAAAAATAATAATTTTCGTGTAGTCGTAGAGAAAGTATAGTCTTCTACTCTTCTACTCTTCTACTCTTTTACTCGCGTATAATGAGCATAATATTAGCTATCATTATCAATAAATGTGCACCTCGAAGATAAGAAGTAATATGAACGCACCTTTTTATGTCGAATACATGTCAATTTTTTTAATTTGTTGTGTAAACAGTAAAGATAAAACTAGAGACTCTGCCAGTAATGAATAGGTATCAATGGGAAGAATATACTCTTAGAGCTGATTCACAATACGTAGAATCAAATATAGTTCCCATCACTTCCATTTATAAAATTCCGAAATTTGTATTACACTGAAACGTGAATCATTATTTTAAACAGTAAAATGACATAGTCCAAAAATATAATTTTATCTCTGAAACATTTGAGGTGGAAGCAAGTTGTATAAATGGACACCAATAGTATTAGAAGATCTTTTGGATATTTCTAGATGTTTGAAAGGTACATGATAATTTGTTTTCCTTGTGTTGTATGAATGTATATCGCTATTCCTTAAGTTAAATATTCCGATTCTGATGAATATACGTTAGTATTTCAAAAATAAATATTCCACTGTAAAAATTGTATGCTCCTTGAAGAGGTTCCGACATGACTGATCTGGTGGACAACCAACAAGACATCTTAAATGGGCTTCTGAGAAAGGAATTTGAAAGAATAGAGGTCATTGAAAACGCTTCAATCTGTACTTTCTGCAATTACAAAATTGACAAAGAAGTTTGTTAACACAATCGCCTTCAAATCCCTTAAGTGAGTTTTCAAATCGTTCTCTGTTTCTCTTTTGACATGACCAAGTTATCAGACGCCACCAATTGAATGGCCTGATTTATTTTTATTCAGCAAAACAACTATCAGTGATGACATAGGAAGCATGCCTTCGTGTTGAATGAGTTGAACCAGACACTAAAGCAATCAAAGTAGCTTTGCAAACATAACATAACGAAAACCAACTGCATCCGCATGAATGCAAGAAGCCGCAGTGTTATAACCAATCACAAGGCCCAAAATGCCCGAGCTGTAGTGTCCTAGTAAGGATAATCGTAGTTGGCAGCTAGCCTCACATACCATGCTCTTCGCTTGCTGTTTTGGTGGCGAGGATGGTTAAAACGAAGTAGGATATTTGCGAATACCCAACCTCATCGAACACAAGCAATAATAATATTAACATGCACTGGCGAATCACAGACTCGGACACCGGGTAGTGCCACGGGAAGGGGCAGCTCTTCTACACGATTTCTTTTTACACCACCTTAGGAGCAGCACCGTTAATTTGTACGCAACAGTGAATCGTGCAGGACTCACCTTAGTCTAGCCACGAGATTTTTGATAATTCAATAGCCGAATTAAATTTAAAAAGTCCCAGCTCAAACTAGGTCTCGAACCCGGGACCTTTAGCCCTAGAGTCGGACCACTTATTTCTGAAAATATCATACAATTCCAATACATATAGTTATAGTTACAACTGTTCTGGCCATTTTCTGCACTTATCAAAAAAAAAGTTGATAAAAACTTCCCGAAATGTGAATTTTAGGCCATGGAAAAACCAAACTTGACAGATTTCCCATATCTAAGAAATTGAATATATTGCGATTCCAGTTTGTGATGAAAGAAATCAAATAACCACATTAATCGCCGTTTTTTCCTAAAAATTCATTCTCTTATGTTTTTTTCATAGTTTTCCGAATAAGCCGAGAAATTCACATTAAAGAATTAATGAACAGGACGTCAAATTGCTTTCCATGCGGTGTTGCCGATTGTCTCACCACGAGATTGAGTCAGCTGTGCTATAGTGGGTTTACATCGGCCATATAATGACAGATGGGTACCCCTAATCGCCCCTACCCAACTTCCACGCCACTGTACTGATATAAAGTTTGACTACTTTCACTTAATTCGACAATTTTTGAGATATTATTTGAGCCATCCTATGCGAATTATATTCAAAATCTCCAAATTTCTGAAATGGATTCATACTTAACTAATATTGACAAAATACCAAAAGAGTTTTCGACGTTTTCGTACCATAAAAATTTAAATATCTATGTCAATTATGAAAGAAGAGATTTTCATAAAAATTTCTTGATATTCTAACAAATGCAGCAACTTTCAAAAAAATAATCAACATTGACTCTCCATATCACTTTTACACAAGCACTTATTGTACTTCAGTAATTTTAAAAACCGTTGTCATTCTCAATAGTGAAACCTGTTGAAAGTTGAGCCATTATGGAGTTATACTGGAAAACTTTTTTTGCCACTTTCAACACCCTAACTCAGTTAATAATCATCTTTGAGGATATGTTTATGGAAAAATTTAGCCCCCCTGGGCCCTCCTGTATATTCGAAAAAGTATGTTCAAAATGACTATTCAAAATTTTGAAAAAATTCACTTCAGGATCCTGTATAATCTACACTGTTGAATTTAGAGCGTTAGTGCAATTCACTAAAAGCCAATGTCCCATGGACGCGGTGCGGGGTCCTTCTCATATTACAAAAATTAATTACAATGAAACAAGAAATAATGTAAATTGAATAAACCGATTACATATTTGAACTTGAGGGAAAAACGCCTATTTCACACAAGAAATGTATTTTTAACTTTAATTCCTATGACATTTAGATGTGACTGCTTTGATTTTATTTGACTTGTATTTCATATACCTACCTATTAAATTTATTTTTCATTTATATGCTTTGGCATAATACTGTTATTATTTTTTATGTCTAGGACAAAGTTGGAAATTCAGAAAAGTCGGAAATGTATGAAATTCAATGTAAGGACTGCGAGGCACAAAATTATGAACAAATAAAATCTAATGCAGGGTCCAGACCAAGCAGACAAAAAGTGAACACGATTTTGAGACAAAAACACGTCAAAATTGCCACAAAATTTTAGATATTCAGACAAGACAAAATTGAGACAAATTGTCCACACCACGAGGACAAATGTGTAACAAAATTTAGTTGTTGAGAATTCCATCAGGATAAAAATTTAAAAAATTAAGATTTATAGTAGCCGCCAGTTGTTATATCCTTCTTTTGTCTTCATCCAATGTTGGAAAAATGAAACGCAAACGTTTTTGGATAAGAACAAGCTCAAAAAAGCGAGAAAGTTATTCCATAAATGAATTGTTAATTCAGTTACGTGAGGATGATATTGGACTAAGTGGTGAGATTCGTTCAAGCTTTAAGAATTTTCTAAGAATGTCCACCGAAGATTTCAAAAATCTGATATGCCTTCTTGGTCCAGCAGATTCCAAAAGACATACTAACTACCGAAATGCTATAACAGAAAGGTTAACAATAACTTTAAGTTTTTTGTAAACACGCGATTCATAGTTTTGTCAACGCGCACCGTCCACTCTGCGCCGACAACTTGTCGTAAAATATGCAGACAAAATAGAGACCTTTTGATCTTTACGGACTCGAGACAGGACTTGCAAAAGTCTCAGAATTTGTAAACAAAACAAAAATAAGACAAAAATGTTGTAGAAATGTATCTGATTGTCGCCACTTTGTCGCGAAACATGAATGTCTTTGTCTTGTTGTTTTGTCTGCTTGATCTGGACCCGGCATAAGGAGGTACAAAGACCACTTAGCACATACATCACATTATGAATAATGACAATGGACCGGTACTAAACAGCTTACTTCACAGTTATTTCACATACCAGGTCCTAGGGCAATTTTTCTCCTCATTTCACTCATCAAAATCAACGAACATCACATATTCCACCTCTTAACGGAAAGAAAATCAACAGCAGACAATGGCTCTGTATGAAGATGAAATGAATCATTAATATACAACGAGCAGATTGAACTGGAGCAGGTGCCTATAAAGATAAGGTTTATCCGTTTGATTGTTTTATTTCAGATAAGAAGAATGTGCTAGTTGTTCAGTTTTATCTCTTCATTAGTGGTTCATGAGTTAGCTACTACCCAGAAATTCAAGCGTTTCGGATATGATCTCATAAAATACCTAGTTGTAATATATAATAGATATAGTATATATAACTATATACTATAACGTCGAAATGCGAATTCGGTTTACTATTTCACATTAATACTCATGAAATATGTAGGTTTGTCTCCTTTATTCGTATAAAAATTGAAGCCGAATGGTTCGAGAAAAACCCCTCAGGTGAGAAAGGTAACTAAAAATAAGAGTCACCTAACTTAAATTTTTACCTACAGCTGATTTTTGTTTATATATTTTGTAGAATATTACTCTGAAGTAATATCAAAAGTGTAAGACGCTTTCCATGGAACAGAATCTGTGTCAGACGCTTTGAAGCTCTACAAAAAATAAATGAACTTAACTTATTTTTACATGTCTGCTTTTTAAATATGTTATCAAGGCCACTATTACAAAGTTATATTAGACAAGTTATAGTGACCAAACATCCCCTAAACACAAAAATTATTCAATCATGAGTAGGTATTTTCGAAAAATTTTGGAAGAACGTGTCAGAAGTTTGGAAGATTGTAAGTAGATGAAAATTGTTATTGAGGTTCGAGGATGTATCAACACTCTCAGCTTTCTTATTCCATCAGTGAGAAGAGAAATATCCAAATCTAGAAAACTATGAGAAACTATAGAAACAGTTATCACAGTGTGATCTATTCGTAACATGAAATGTGGACGTGTATAACATCTGTATAAGTGACTCTCTATGTGACATCGCATTTCATGTCTGATAGACATCACATTTCATGTCTGATAGACATCACAAAGATTTTCCTTGAGGCGGACATTTTCATATTGCCTAAATATATAAGATACATATTTGTGACTTCAAATGCGATGTCGCATGTCACAATGTGATTTTACCTTTACATGGTTCTTGTATCACATGGTTGGTTGGGAATAGTTGAATTCATGGGAGAGACAGAGACAAAAAGCAGTAGAATTCCACAGTAGGTACACGGAGTCCCACCCCAGGGTTCATTTTGTGAATTTCCTCTAAATCAAGAACACAAACAGTCACAGCCACCTTTATACGACTCAAAAAAACGAAATAAAAATTGACCCTTACTTATGACATTTTTGCTCGAAAATTTTACTATTGTCAATCAGACAAAGTGGAAATATTTCGTTTGAGAATATGTTTGTTCTTTCCGTCAACAGGCTGCACACTTACGAACAACATTCAGAATTGTTCGCGATACTTGAACCCTACAAATTTAAAACTGCTATCTCAAACGACTCTAGAGTTACACTCGGTCCGGTTCTAGTGACCATCATGAAAACAAATAATATGTTTCCCCTTTAATTACTACACACTCTACTCAATCCCTACAATAAGGTGTGCGGCATGTGAGTAGGTACTACACTGAAAAAAATGTGGTACGTTATATCAATAAATGCCGTTTTTTACCTCTCCGTTCATTGGCAAAATACATTTTTCATTGTGGCAATGAATAAATATTCACTGACCTTGTAGGTATTTATTGATACAACGAATTCAAGTTTATTGAGATCAAAGATGATCGTTTCTTACATTTATGAACAGTTTTCGTTGCTCCTGTGGAAAAGTTTATTGAGGTGAAAGGGGTACACTGAGATCAATGATGATCTAATTTCAGACCTATGAACATATTTCGTTACGGCTTTGAAAAAGATTATTGAAATGAAGAAAAAAGTACATTGGAACAATGTATATTATTTTATGAAAAAATGTGGTACATAATATCAATGAATACCGTTTATTACCTTTCCGTTCATTGGCACAATTAACTTTTCATCGTGATAATGATTAAACATTCACTGATGTACGAAGGTATTTATTGATGCAATGAATTCAAGTTCATTGAGATAAAAGATGATCTTTTTTTACATTTATGAACAGGTTTCGTTGCTGCTATGGAAAAGTTCATTGAGGTAATGAAAGGGGTACACTGAATCCATTTGAAATTGTTCATCATATCAATGAACGTAATTAATGGTCCCAGAGATGATTTTATTATTACAATGAATTCCAGTTTATCGAAATCAATGATAATCTATTTTCAGATCTACACACAGGTTTTATTGGGGCTATGGAAAGATCATAGAAGGTGTAACAAAGTTACTAAGTCCCAGTTTTGTTAGGCAGATAGAAGCAACATTTTCCTCCCATTCTATAACTCCGTAATTAATATGTTCATGAATATAATAATAAGCCTTATGTCAAACCAAGCCATCTCGTGTTTAAATATACTCATGAATTTTGCCGGCATCTGTTCAGCCGAATGCTCGCATAGAAATCTCCGTTGCTGGCAAGTTAGCTTTAGCTGGTAGTACACAGCGTCTCCACTAGAGGGACCACTCCGCACGACTTCGTTGTTTGCACAGAGCCGGTTAACTTAAGCAGACAGAAGCGATCGTTGAAGCATCTTCTCAGGTAGCACAGACTACAGAGACATCCGAAGAGCTCCGAAAGGACCCAGCCGAAATAAAAGATAACTTGGAGAGACGCCTTCCAATCAGGATTGCGATTTTCTGATGAATGCATGTTAATTATTTTGCATATCTTTCGGAAACTCACTGAATGCTCAATATCAGTGGGAGACCTTCATTGCATATGAATGATATGCAATGATTGAATAAATACTACTTATTCAAATGATAAACAAAATAATTAGTTCAATGTGTGAAAGCATCACGAGAATAAACTGAAACATAGATTTAATGTATAGCAATTATTGAATTAAGGAATAACCGATACCTAATAATCACCGTTCATTGGATTGATGAAAAATATCCATCGTCGAACTAATCTGAATCATTATATCAATCATACAGCATTCATTCGAAGAATGGACAATAATAACTAATTTGATGAATACAGTTTCATCAGTTGAACGAATACAATTTATTGCTTGGGTGAACACTCTTCATTCGTTTGATGAATGGAAATCATTACCCCAACGAACCTTGCATTATAGTAACCCATTATCGATAAACACCATTCATTGAATTGATGAAAAATATCCATCGTAGAAATAATCTAAATCATTATATCAACCATACAACATTTATTCGAAGAACGAACAATAATAATTAATCTGATGAATACAGTTTCATCAGTTGAACAAATACAATTCATTGCTTGGGTGATCACTCTTTATTCGTTTGATTCATTACCATAACGAACCTATTTAATGTACTTAATCATGATCAATGAAAGCATTATTAAGATCCGTATTCATAGTATGGATAACCAGTGGTACATTGACATAACGATTGCGTTCATTGGACCAATATTGATAAAAACATTCATTGAGTCTATGAACTTTTTCATTGTATTCAGGTACCAATTTTTTTCTGTGTATGTAATTATCGAAATGCCCAATTCATGTCTAGACGTATATAGTAGATTTCAAACTAAATTTGCAAAACCCTACATACACCATAAACCGTACCATTTCCTTACTTCATTCTAATCATCTCCAGAATCAGTTTGAAATTGCGCACAGCTCTTCAAATTTCTTCGAGTCACTTGGATTATATTTCTTTTGATTTATCAGTTTGTTGACTAATAGTTACTTATCCTGAATTATATAAAACCAAACAATGCAAAGCAAACAAAACGGAAGCCTGCGTTAAATATTCAATCTAAAATAAACAGAAAACTAGATAATGTATAGAAAGTAACAGAGTATTAGAATAGTTGGAAACAAATCACTTATGTAAACACACTTACCATTGTCTGATACGATTTCGTTATGTTCAACGCTTGTCATCTTTAAAAAACAACACATAACCAATAAGAATCTGCAAAGAACTAAATCGCAACAGTTGTGGCTTCTCTCACATTGAATCTCATGGTGTTGCTCTTAAACTTGACCATGAGACCCCAAAGTATCAGTCTTTCGGAAGTAAGCCGACCGTGACGTATTTTAAATATCAGATAATTAGTAGGAACTTGAAAACTTGTTTCTGGGGTTCATTATTACCTCGTTATATGTGTACCATGGAATGTGTATTTCTAGACAATGTAGATTGCAAAGTACAGCGCCGGATTAAGGGTAGAGCGAGTGGAACGGTCGCCCCAGGCACAGGGTCAAGAGGGGCGCAATAATATGATGGCCCAGATGCGGGAGGCATATAAGAATTCAATTGGGTATAAATGAACATTATTTAAACTGCAGAGATCAAGGATACGACAATGAAGACAATAAAGCGTGCAATCGAAGACGTGTGCAAAGTCGTATAACCAGCTTATTCCCAAGGCAAAAATTACAATCGTCTACTTCCTTACAGGCGATCCGCATGGACCAATCAGAAGGATGATAGTTGTGTCTGCGTACACAGATTTCAGACTGACAATGACCTGAAATTGGCTGTTCGCTTTTGTTTTTATAAAAAAAAATGCATTGTCAGAACTGACATTTTCTACTTATTGTACATTGAAACCCATCATAAACACATACGCTTTGTTGCCAAAATGTTTATTTTATCATTTTTTGCCTTCACAAATCTGCTGTTTGAAGAACTTATTTGAAGATGGTCAGGAATGGTTCGAAAGTTGAAATTTTTGATGGCCCAGAAAAGCATACCCTAATTTTTCATTCTTTTAGAATTTTCTCCTTCATTAGACGACCAAAACTAATGAGGTGTACAAAAGAAAAAAAGGAAAAAAAAATCTTGATAACTCTGAGAATGAGAATCAGCATTGGATACATGATTATGTAGAGAAATCAAAATGTTTATACTCAATTCGTTGAGCTGAAAAATGTTCAGGGGCAAAAGTGAATTTAAAACAAATGCTTAAGTGTCAGCAGAATACTAGAAACGAGAATGTTTATGATCCAACAGATCACAAGAGACCCAAGATCAGTAAAGGCCCTTCAACGATAGATGAAAATTACGAAAAGAAAATAACACGGAAAAGATAAGAGCAAGTCACCTGATCCTAGTATGCCTTGTGATATCAAGATACTACCTCATCATGACGATTCAACTTAAAGTGCTGATGCATTACGGTTTAGGCAACAAGAGAAAAATTTAACAAAAATTTGCCAAAAAGGCGGAGGTGACCCTCCACACAAAGCAGAAAGCGGAGATATCTGATTTCAGGGAAATAAGACAGCAGTATATTACTTAGACGAACTACAGTTACTCTCAGCCAAATGGGTGTTTGAAAAACTAGCTTATGAAATATCGTAACAATGTAATCTAATCTAATAACAAGAAGAGCTTCTGCAAGAACTCGAAATGGGAAGAAGACAACAGAAGCGAGATGAACGATTACTCCAGCAATTGCCACAACATAGTGAACTTTTGCAACGAAACTATCAAAATGAACTAACTTAAATAGAACCATCACTGAAAGACTAGTTTCACTGCCATCACCAAGGCCTACACAAGAGAAAACTTTGAAGTCACCAACATTGAACAGGCAATCTTCCTCGGCTACGTACGCATCGATGTTAATTTGGAACAGCAACAAACGCAAACGGCTAACTCCAAGACGAAATTGTATATATCTTCACTGGTAATGTGTCTACGAGGCAAAGCATTAGATATCCTGCAGAGCAACCCACCAGAGTTAACAGAATCATTGAAGTTTTGGAGTCGATTCCAACGAAACTCTGCGAGAGTATGAAACCGATGAAAACGACTCCTCCACATCTTCAAATCATAAAAAATACAAGTATTAATACGAGGCCTAAGCTGAGGAAAGTTAAATTTGGAGAGGATTATTCTATTTGGTTATTAAGATAAATATTCAGAAGCAAGATATTGTCCTACAAGCAAAGAAGTTAGACAAAATTCTCTGAGCTCCAGAAGAGAACGTGATCGCTTCAACAGAGGGGATGTGATCTGTGAGACACCTGACAGTAGACATTTTTTCATAATCCCATGAAAAAATCTAAACGTGAAGATCTATGTTGAGGATGGCATATACAGTGACCGCTAAAAAGTATGTACCATATGGGAAAATAGTTTATTATTGAATTATTGAAAAAAAAAGGGTAAAAGTTTGTGCATGTCCAATAACCTAAAAATCGAGTTTGACACATGTCACGTGATCGCTGGTATGATGGCAAAATTACTATGAAAAGGCAAAAAGTGGGGTAAAACGGGAAGATATCAAAAAAAGTTATTCGAAAAAGTTATTTAAAATATCTATTTTTATTAAATATTTTCCTAGCGTATAAAAATATCAAATAATTTTTTGATACTAGCTTGACCATACTGAAACATTTGTATTTCAATGATAATGATAAAACTTTTCTCCACACCAGAGAGCACTGGGACACTCTGTGTGAATGAAACTTCAACCATTAGAGAGATCGAAAGAAATCCTACAACTTATGTATTTAACAATTTTTGGTAATATGTAAAATAAAGAAGTTACGGATGGGGCGACGGATTCTTGGTCCTTACTGTATAAAGTTCACGATTCTGAGTTTTAAGAAACCTAGTGAAATATATTTCCCATGAAATTAAGGGAAATATTAAATAATCAACATTTATCGATGACTAACCAAAGAAAAACATATTTTATAAGAAATAACTGATTCTTTGGTAAGTCACTGGCAAATTTTGATCATTTTAGTTTCTTTTAATTTTGCAAAATAAAATATATGTATTGTGGCAAAAATCCATTGACTTGAATTAAAAACGTTGAGAAAGGAATATTTTTTCCTAAGGATAATTTATTCCTATCCCAACTGACTTTAGTAAAGCTATAACTTTGTAATCACCAGATGAATACGTTCTATATACCTAATCAACCCACCTCAATAACCTTTCTTTAAAATCATTTACAGTGAGGTACTTTTTCTATAAAATTTACTATCCATATCAACCTATTTTCAATTTTCAACCTGTCTTTTCGCCAAAACATACCATTAACGTCAACCCATCAATGGGACCTATGCGCTTAAAACCCTATGGACTGAGCTAAAGCTACAATATCAAGAATTGTTTATACTCATTCAATTCATTCATTTTATCTGTTTGTTCAGGATTCATTCAGGAATGAATGTAGATATATAAATTCCGAACATAACTACGAAAATTTAGTTCTGCAGTGACAATCTTGAAAATGTGTATTTTGTTTTTACATGTGGATCCCAACCCCGCCGAAGGGCAGTTTAGATTTATCGCAGCAACAAACAGAGATGAGTCTTATGTGAGACCAGCTTGTCCTGCTTTCAAAAACGAGGAAACGAGTATAATCGGAGGTAATTATGTAAGAAATAAGATTAGCATACGCTTACTTTTGTTTTCAATATATCTACCAATGAAAGATACAAAACGTCGATGACCTTTCAGATAATGATATTGAAATTTTATACATTCAAATGACGATGGACCATAAACAGTTGATATTTGGTATTTAAAAATAATACCATTAATCTTTGTTGTTTTTGTAGATATATAAAGTAACGCTAAACTAATGGCTTCATTTAACTTAAGAGTATATGGATTCTAAAAGAAATATATCTATATATTTTTAAAACCTTGATTAATATTCACATTAAGGTATAATAAAATAGTATATTGTGCAACTAGTGCGGAAATATTCAGTTTCCGCACGATTTGTACACTATACTTTTCCGACGACCTACATGAAAAACAGGTATGTCAGAATCTTCACAATTAATGCATAATTTTACACTGGCCAATTAGTCTCGTATCAGAGCTCCCGCTTATCGCAAATGCTAAGGCAGCCTAGAAGGATTAAAATAAACATTTGTTATTTCTCTAGTGTGAGCACTGGTATATTGACAAAAAAAAATTATAATTTAGATAATGAATAAAATGAGTTTATAAGTGACATGATTATTACTCTTTAATTATAAAATAATAAAAATAAAAAAAAGCTGCTTCGGCACTGATTCGAACCTAAGCCACACTGCCACATTTGGGTAGACATATTTGATGCCACCGAGAATATCAAACCATTTATCAAAAACAAACAGTTTTCACGTACAAATCATTTATCGTGATGCAATAGAATATCGAAGAATACTTTTTTATCGTCGGATGCCATTGCAGCAAAGAAAACTTTGTGAACAAATTATACAATTCGGTATTTACATTTAGTTGTAGATATGCCATTGTCACAGCTACCAATAGTTGAGTAAAAATTGGAGTACAGTAAACTATATTAGGTAATCGCACCAATCGCAGAGCAAGGAGATCGTGCGCAATATTGCACCCTTGTGCGAAATACCTAATTTTGTGTACTAGTTTACAGTGCGAAATGATAAGTATTTCAAGTAGGTCGTCGGAAAATCACCTCAACGGTTCAAACAAATTCAATTATATTAGTAGAATCATTAATTTAAATTCACTGGGTTACTTGTTGTTTACTCTCTTCCTTGATGTCCATGCTTCCTTATATATCCCCGCAGATAGCCAGTCAGAACGGTCGGGACGATTCAGTGTTTTTCCCTTTTCACTCGCTTCGAGATCACGCGCATCTCAAATCAGTTTGATCTCTCTTCGAAGAACGCCGTGCGACAAGTCCGTCTCCAGTATCGTTACAATGCACTCTTCTAAAAGACATTTCGCAACGAAATGTCACCTTTAGGGTCGATACCTGCAATATTCTCCATATCGATGGAAGTGTCTTCATGTTCGGGCGTGGAATACATCACATCAAAATCTTGCCGCTACTGAATTTAAATATCATCTCCAACATACTTCTTATAACTCTCCAATCCAGGCCTTCAATTCCACAGGACAATTTTGAGATTCACAGGTCCACAAGGTTCTGGCCCAGCATCCTATGTCTTAGTCAGGTGAGGCTTTACCAGACATCCTCAAAGGACGGTTTGTCTCGAGAATTCTTGGTTATTTATTAGGTAGACGTTTCTCTGACCCTCCAACTTCTGGATTCTGTTCCCGTATTTCCTGGACTCGGCCATATTCCTTTGAGAACACCACAGCGATGCCCCTGGACATTTGAGGATCCTCTACCACACAGTGAGCTAGTGCGTGATCAGCCGCCACCATAAAAGGTCTCGTGGCTCTTCTCGAGTTACTCCGTGTATTATATCTGTCTGTGTGAGTATAACTTCTTCAGTGGTCTGAGGGTGATTTCCGGCAGAAGGAGCCAACCTTTCAAAATGGACGACTTTAGGTTTCCCTCGGGGTAGCTTATGTATTCGGCAGAAAAGGTCATTCATGGATATCGTCCGCTCTCTGTCAAAATTTACTGACGTAGTCGTCTCCCGCAGTAAGTTATCCTGGTGGCGTTCCAATCTTCTCATCACAGAAAAGTCTCAGCACCGGTAAATGAATAGACAATCAACTAATTTACACCCTTTCAAATCTCACGGAGAGCACGACATCTTTCTTGCTCAGCTTCAAAACAGACTGGAATTACTTTTATCCGTCTTCATTAAACTGTAGTATGGCATGGAACTATATACCACCCAGTTGGCTGGCGGAAAGGGTGGAATACATACCAAAAGTGGGTAGCACAGACCCACATCCCAAGTCGGTCAGATCAATTAGCCTAACCTCTTGTGGAAGGACTTGAGAGGGTGCTGGACGGACATATCAGACGGAAGGCCCTTACACGTCCCCCCTGAGGAACCACCAGTATGCCTATTTCAAACCGGCATGCCTATATCAAACCGGCAAATCAATTGATTCAGCATACACAAACTCGTTTGGAAAATCACCCAATCCCTTAATGATAAGGAGATTGCGGAGGCCATATTTGATTATTGCTCTACCAATATCTATTGGAATTGCTTTGGCTGAAAAGGGCATAAAACCAACCATAACCGGCTGGATCTGCGTCATGCTCATAAACAGAACTTTTAATCTAATCTAATTTTTTTTGAGGAATCAATAATAAAAAACTTTATGCCGGAAGCTGTATATGGAGCTATCGCTTGGTGTCCGAAATATTCACACACAGATACACACCATCAGCAGGTATGGAAATCCTTCTAGACTTACCTTCTCTTCATATTCTTCTGGAGAGAGAGGCTAGCTGGACAACATGAAGAATTGTTAATACTGCACACAACAGACTTATATGGAGCGTAGCAGACTGCTGAAAGTCACAGCGTTCTGTGAATGATATCCGATATAATGCTTGCAACAGTCAAACATAACTTGCCTTATACAGTCCTGATTCCAGATAGAGACGAGTGGGTCCTCCGAAAGAAAGAACTAATACATGCAGACAACTGTTGGTTTACATATGGTTCGAAAACCCCCTCAGACGCTGGGGAGGGTATATACAGTTGTGGACCTAAGACAGATATTTCAACCTGCCTAGGGTCATATGCGACCGTATTCCAGGCAGAAATTCACGACACAGATTTATATGCAGAGAGATTGGTGGGAACCAACCTCACCTCACACACAAATCAATAAAAAAAGAATCGGACAGTCATGCGGCTTTAAAAGCACTGGGCTCGTACCGATCAACGTCCAAGTTAGTATGAAACGGTCAAAAAAGACTTCCTCAATAGGAAGATTCAATAATCTGTCTCTGGTCTGGATTCCTGGCCACTCTGACATGGAAGGCAATGAAGCGGCAGACTCTCTTGCGGGGCTTCAAAAGGTGTTATAGGACCAGAACCTGTGCTGGGAATTCGAAGTGTTTTCGAACAAAGACTGAGTACCTGGACTGCAAGAAGAATCAGACTTATGACATTACTTATTCGGATTGGTCCATTCCAAAGCATTTATAAATCCTTCAGATTGTGGAAGGTCATAAACCCAAAAAAACATGTCAAGAGTCACAAAACTATTGTAAGTCTCCATTATGAATGACTTACAGGACTACTTACTGGCCCCTGTCGTCTGAATCACCACATGTCAAGACTGTGGCCGTGTTCGAGTTATATTGCTAGCATCGCATACAATACACTTTCTGTACCGGTCCTTGAAGACCATGTTGAAATTAGCCCAGTAAAACCATTGCCTAACTTTCCGGGTTTTTGTCTGGTGCTTAACCAAATGAATATTTTCTAACGCTATCTTTCTCTGTATTTCAGGACTCGATATGGAAAAAGGGAGAGAAGGGGGTATGTGGCTTGGATTCATATCTAAACAACAAAAAAATGGCGGAGACAAGAAACATTGTTTCTCTGCTCTACTCAATTTAACTGGCGAATCCAATGGAAATGCCTGCGCAAGAGGGCCCATCGTTAGGGACTACCTGAAAAATTCAGAAGAATTTCCACATTACGTGAAACAATTGGAAGAAAAAACATTCAATGGATATAATTTAGTGGGAGTTGAACTAAGGTACGTGGTGCGTTCCTTTTGAAACCGTTGGTTTTATTGAATCCAGATTGCGTTTTTCATGTACATCGGTAATTCATAGAAATAATGTGTTTCACATACAGCGTCACCGTTGAAGTACCTACTCGTTAAATGGGATTTTTTTTATTATTCAGTTATCGCAAATTTAGAGTTCATAAACAGTTTTAGCTATGAAAGTGATGCAAAATTACGTTCACAATTTTCTCCTCTCGATCGGCTACTCCTAATTTTAATATTTTTTCTAGAAAATTAGAAAAGTTTTAGGTTAATAATTTCCTAATATTTCAAAAAAGTTGTTAATAATTCGGTTTCCTACCCACCTAACAAATTTGAGCCAGTTTGAAAAATTTTGATTTTTTCGATTTTTCTTAACCCTACGTAGCGTTCGGCTAATTCAAATTTGGTAAAATCTGGAAAGACCAGTTGAGATGTAATACACTCATACATTCATGGTTAAGTGGAAGAACAATTTAGTGGTGATTCATCATCTCCACCTAAATTGAACTTCGCCTTTTACTCATTTCAATTGTATCTTCATAAACCGATGTAAATGTTCTATCTTGTGAGTAATAAAGACGTTAATTATTATTATTATTATTATTATCTTCTAGAGGAATTTTCTCTATTTAAAAATGTTTCTTATTGGATATTAAAATATACATATGCTAAAAAAATTACGTCATACTTGAAATGAAAGTGGCTGTCTGGTTGGTATTACGGAAAGCAGTCACAATCCTTCAAAGAAAATCTGACCACAATAGACCTTTCCAGAATTACCTGTGCAGGTGAGAGTTGCGCGCGTCACTTGTAGAACAAGAATAAATCCTATTGGTCAAAATTTCCCAGGGAAAATATAAAAGTGTAATTTTTAGTAAAACCAGTTCATTATTTTCCGTAACAGGAACTAAGTTGTCTCAAAACCCACAGGAAGAACAATGGCGTGGACTTGAAACTTTGAACTTGCAACGAGATGTAACATTTGGCCACTGCATCATTCCACGGAAATAATAATGAATCTGCTTTGGCTCATATATTATGATTGCAAATAAATAATTTCGTTTTATGCTGTCTTCGACACATGCAAGGAAATGGAATGTGTTTCACATCACAAAGCAATTGCACCTTTATCTACCTATAAACAACAAACAACTGTAATTTACCAATATTTTTGTGATGACCCTATTGGTAACAACGTCAATGAGGTTACGGAGAGTTGGATTGGATTGCAAATCAACATTAACATTCTATCCACATATTAGATAAATAATTGCTCATTCATTTAAAGTGTTTAATGAGATTATTGAGATTTCAGATGAAACAATAAAAAAATTGTTCGTATTTTGCTTCAACTGGCTGCTCCCTGCACCCTTACGAGCAACCCTCAGAGTCTCGAGATGAGATTATTGTGCAAGCTAGCGAAACGAGGCCCTTATCATTTAGATGATATGCCAAGCGCGGACGAGAATTAAACTACTTAAGTATGTCACTTAAGTATGCCATTCAAGTGATAGTTCAGTGTTGCTTGACTGCAGCTATTGATAGTACCCGACTTACTTACTTAGTTGTCTTCTCAACCTATGGTTGTCTTCTCGACGAAAAAACTGAACCTATATGGTTTAGTCAGATCGATACTGGAAAATGCATCTTCAGTGTGGTCTACCAACTACAATTACCTACCAAAGAAAGAGCTTAGGAATTTCATTATTTTTATTTCATACATAAATATTGTAATCAATCAACCCAAAATTATTAGATTGTCTTATAGCAAAATGTAGTTGGCAAATCAGCATCCATCGAAGGGAAGAACCGTAAATGAAGTCCGGTGGAGCTTCACTCTCCTTCTGCAGCACTTTACTTTGATTATAAAGTCAGTTTTGTGAATACGGATGTAACTTTTAGCAAAGAGTTTGTGGACAAGACTGCCTTGTCTGCAAGTCCACGATGTTAAAAAAAATGCTGCACTGCCAAAACTGAATGCTTGGAAACGTAATAAAATATATTTACTCCTCCCGTAATCCTCGGCACACGTGTGGCACGATAACATTATTTGAACAATTACCAAAACAGATATCAATAATAAGATTTAAGGTTAATGTTCATGACATTTCAATGATAGAATATCAAATGTCACAGAGCGAAAGGCTCTTCGAGTGCTCTCTCTCTCTCTCTCGTTCGCGTATCTTTTAACACTTTCTACAAGTTGCGCACGAAATATACTTGTTTCTCTCTTATACTAGCTCAGTTCATATTTTTATCCAACACATGACAGTCACAACTGTCATGTGAGAAAGCGGTATCCCGATATGAACTGCAACGCATGTCTCGTTAGCTCAGTTGGTTAGACCACTGTACCGACAATCCAGAGGTCGTGGGTTCAAATCCTGCTCCAGGAGAAACTTTTTTCTAGAATTTTAACATATGTCTGTATGCTGCTAATTTTTCCCAAATATATTTATATCACAGACGCAAACTCACTTCATTATAAGAAATAATGTTCAGGTAGCCCATGATGTCCACATTCTATTACTTCGACTTAATACCCGATATAGTTTCAATACTCCATTGCAAAATTTGCTTGATCAATTTATATCCCAATGCAAAAGTAAAATAGCAAAAACTCTAGGTCTATTTTTCTGGTTGCTTTCCGGGTTGTGTTGTGGACTTCTTTTGTTAAAATCTCCAAACGTTTCAACTGTAACTGCGGCAGTCATCTTCAGTGGCGTGATCGAGGTACTCTTTTTGACGTATCAATTGTTGAAGCTCTCTTTCCTGTCATTTTCATGCTGATTTGGGGCGCACTATCTGCGATGGCGGCATCGTACATAGTACGTTCGATTTTGGTGACATTGCTTTCTTTTGGCGCCTTACAGTACTGTGTACCAGTTCTTTGGTAGGTGTACTTCTCTTCCTTTATGTTGAAGTTTTCTTGGTGCTTCTGATACGTCAATAAAAGTACTTCGACCGCGCCACTGAAGATGACTGCCACAGTTGCAACCGAAACGTTTGGAGATTTTAACCAAAGAAAAGTCTATATTTTTGTATTTGGGTCTATTGATTTGGAAGAGAAAATTTATTTTGTTTTTCAGTGAAAACAATCTGAAAACCTACCATCACAGTAATAATCCAAAAATAGATTGCGTATATTCGGGAAAACATACGCTAGGATTTGGTAACAATGCCCCATACAACCCTTCACAAAAAGTATTACGAGGAAGGGGAAAGTTCATTGGAATAATAGAGAAAAATCTTGATGTGGACTCTTTGGAGAAAGAATTAATAAAACTACTGAAGGATACGACGAGGTAAGAAATGGTATATATAATCAATTTCAAAAATTTTATCAGAACTTTGACTACACCACTGGGTTCAGGGAGTCTCGAAATATCACTGACCATAATTTCATCGAAATCTGTTGATAAATAAAAAATTAAAATTTATGAGATAAAATGACAATTTCCTGAAATTCCATCTTATGATTTTCCTATTTATGAACAGATTCCGATGACATTTTGGCCAGTAATACATTAGACCTCCTGAATACAGTTCGGAAATAGAATTGGTGGGTTGTTAAAAGAGCATATTTTTCAAATTTTATTCTCTTATAACTTTTTTATTGATTTGACAATATATTTCCTTGCTTAACAACCGATCAGTGGATTTCAAATTTTGAAATTCAGCGAATAGAATAGGAACTACAGTGAAAATATAGCTTGTATTTTCACGGTGATAAACCTGCTTAGTTTTTGTTTTACTATCTGTCAAGTGAAAGTAATGGTTAAAATTATAAACGTCAAATTTATGTGTTTCGACTAGTTATCTTTATTTATCAATATGAGCCATCGTTGGGAACAAATGTCCATTGGTATCATAGATGATGCCGTGGAAAAGAGTATTCCGTTGAATACGGCTGGAAGTAAAACATCAATTACCAGGTGACACGATTTTTCTTTATTTCAAATCGATATATTGTCGTCCTAAATATAATTCGGGGTATAATTAAAAACCTATAATTTTAAGGAATATCAATTCATTGGCAATCCCAATGCAAGAAAATACAACTCGTCCTGCGGACTCGTATTTTCAGCTTTGGGATTGCAATTCATTAATATTTCCAAAAACTATCGGTAATAATCATACCACTTATTATATTACCCCTGTAAATGTCGCGAATACAGTGGTGTCGTCAGATTTTTTCTAAAAAAATCGCTAGTAATTTTTTTTATATTTTTGACCTTGAAAAATTAGATTAGTTGGCCCTGGAAATGGAGATTTATTCATGAAATTTGATGTTCTAGTGGAATTTTTGAATGTCTACCTAACCTAATGTAACAAGCACATTATGCACAACTAGACGAAGGAATTCGAGGAGTGAGTAATTGCCTTACAACATGAGTTGTGAAGTATACTTTTTTCTACGACCACATTCACTCCTACAGTAAATTGAGATTCTATAGACCATAGAGTCGACATTTTTTAACCAAAAAATAATCCCTAGAAATGAACAATGTGTGAACTTGTTCGTGAACTATCGAAATGCGGTTCGTATGGATAGTTTCTATCAAATTGTATTGAAAGTGTTTTCATATATATATATATCGCGGAAGAATATATTATCATCGGCACATTTATGTTTAGTTCAGACATTAATCGCGATTTCAGTGATGTAATGTGAGATTGGTGCCATTAAAATTGCACAGTTCGCAAATTATAATGACTCAGCTCCCGTACTATATTTTTAAAAGGGAACTGTTTGAGGATAGGTTGCACTATAATATCGTTACTTCAACTATACAGTGTCATGTCGCACTTACACACATACATAGTTGTCGAGTTGTAAACATTTCTTCATGTACTATGGGAGAGTAGAAGTAGGTCATTATTTGCACACTATTCATACATACATATTTCTTGAAAAAGATAAACATTTACTACATGAACTCCAGAACAATAATAGCCATGCTATTTTCTAACATTCAGTGGAAATCTTTTTCGCAGGAACCTACCAGACATTGAATTGCAGAAGAGATATCCAGAGGATTACGAAGCCCTTAGTTCGATATTTGTGGAGATGGGTCGAAAAGGATATGGAACTAGGTATGAACGTTAACTTAAAACGAACTTATTGAAAAAATAATAAGAAATAGATATTTTTTCAGGACTCATACTGTGATATTAATAGACAAGAACTGGAACTTAAACTTCATCGAATATACAATGGTAGAGCCGATCGATATTCATAACCCCAAATGGAACATTACTCGAATTAATTACAGGCTGTAGAAAAAAGAATTGCTGTATCCAGCATGTCTTTTATCAAATAATTGTTGGTTTGATATATGCAATATATATTTTGTTAAAAACTGGTTTATTTCTTGGTAGATGTAGGTAGATACGACCAATAATTAATGAATTTTATGGCAATTTTTGGTAACCTTCCGCAAATTTTATTCTTCATTTCTTCATAGACTATTCATGAATTTTATTGAACCATATAAATTCGCACTAGTATAAATAAGTTATTTAAAAATATATATATTTTTAATTTTCAATGGATAATGTTTCCCTTTTCGACATGAATACCTTTTAAGGAGGTTATCTTCAACGATGGAAAATAGCGACTAAAGTTTGTCTTTCAGCCGCAGATGTTTCCATTTCTGATTTTATAAACATCCTGTTAATGTTTTCAAATAATATCAACATTAAAAAAATAAGCGAAATTCATATCTTTTTTCTTTCATTTGGAAGGTGTCATTGTTTGTTTGTTTGTTCTACTATGCTTTTCGTTTTTCATATTAAATAAAACAAATTGAATTTGACATCCTCTTTTTCCCACCTTTATGATACCCCACTGACAAACTTAACTATCAATTTAAAGGCATTTGATCTTGAACAAAAAAAAAATCGCCTGCGGTGCTTTTCTATTTTCTGTAACCCCCCGCCAAGAATTGCCTTTTTTGCCACTTTTATGATACCCCACTGACAAACCTAACTATCAATTTGAAGGCATTTGACCTTGAACAAAAAATATTCACCTGCGGCGCTTTTCTATTTTCTGTAACCCCCGCCCAAGGAACAAAGCCTGACGAATTTTTTTTAAATATTTCAATAATATTTTATTTAATATTTCATTTCGCAATAATGGAAAATATTTTCGGTCGTCGAACATATTATCAACGCTAGCGTGGTACTAGGCACGGCATTGATATTTGGTTAATAATGAATTTTACTGTTTATCTTCAATTCGGTTGATTCTGTTATTATGTATACTATTCTTCTGGTGATGGACCATCAAGTAGGTACGCAAATGATTCAGAGAATGAATACATTAACAATCTGAATGCCGTTTGTAAATGATTAAGGCGAAAATAAATGAAGAACAATGCTGATATAAAGTAAGTAAATCGTAAAAGTACCTAGGCATAATATATCAGATTTGTAACAAAAACACTCACCATTGTTTAAAATAATGTTCTTATATTCGTTGATGCATGTCATGTCTTGAAAATCAATATACTAACTGCACACATTTGTACTAAACTAGACTAGAACCTTCATGGTATGTTTTAATCTTAGATCGATCTCTTGTAGTTTGTCAGTTCAATCGTTCAGTCTTGACCATGAGTCACAAATGTTCTGGTCTGTCTGAAGTTTTATTTTCTTCGTCCGACCTTGACAATTTTAAAACTTGAAATAGATGATCAAGATCAACTTCATTGTGTTTCTCCTCCGTTCAAATACCTCTTTTACTACCTGATATTTTTTTATTAGGACGAGAAGGTACCTAGATCAGCCAGTTTCAGAAAAGTATTGCCACCAGTGAAACATTGGAAATGTGTATTTTGTTCTTGCACGTGGATCCTAATCCTTCTGAGGGACAATATAGACTAATTGTAGCAACAAACAGAGATGAATTCTACAAAAGACCCGCTAGGCCTGCATTTACAGATGAACTAAATATTCTTGGAGGTAATAAAGTCACGTATACCTATGTAACGTTGTGGATAAATAATGAATATGTTTCTTATTCCGGCGCCGTACATTTATTTCCCTGTATTTGGTTTGTTGGCAATGTAATAATTTTGCGCGTCCTCTATCTCGGCAATTCGACAGGGATGAAGGGAAAGATATTCTCACCCAAAAATCTCCAATGAGGAAAAAATACACCCCCGTTGGAACTGGAACATTCAATGTTAAGGTAATTCTCTATAATTACCTATCTGTGACGGTTTTCGAGATAAAAATTATTTTGTTCAATTTTTGTGCAGAACCTGACCATTGAGAAATAATGATTGTTTTCCAAAGCAAATTTACAATATATTTTAATTTGGATCATCGCTGCATACATAAGACCATTAAGATGAGAGACTAGATCTCAGTTTCAGCATACATGGAGGCTCAAAAGTAGGTTCCTTCCGGGGACTGATGAAAATTACTGAAACTCAGTTTTTAATTGGAATACCCTATATATTATTACTTGTTAGGAAAGCTGTTACATTTTCTAATTTAATTGTGTACTTGAATAAAATAAATATTGGATAGTGATTAAGATATAATACTTATAATAGCCTATGAACTTCATTCTTACAGAGAACTGACATGTTGAATAGGTGTGAGAGTACTATGGCAAAAAGTAATTACTCAAATGTAACAAGAATGTCAGCAGAATTAACATGCAGACAGTTTAATGAAAACTATGCTGAATTTGAGAAAATTCATTAGATTAAAGAGGAGTCTTCAAATGTTTGGATCTGCTTTAAAAGCAACAACAAACGTGCCTAGACTTGTGGCAGGTAATGAGGACAACGCAATAAATGTTTTGGCAAAGGTACATACATTTCCACGGGAATCTCAAGCTTCCATTCGTAGTGCAGTTCACGATTTTGGTATGAAACTTTCGTCAGTTCATAAGATTCTGGGGGAACATGGCATGCATGACTACAGATTTCATAAAGTCCAAGCTCTAAGAGCTTGGCTAAGCCCCAAGACGCTCCTCATCAGAGGATCGAACTATGTGAAATGTTGATGGTGCATACACAAGTAGACGAATATTTTCTCAAAAAGATAATATGGACTGATGGAACAGAAGGAATCTTCATTACTGGGCAACCGAAAATCCGCATGTTACAAGACATATGGGATTTCAAGAAAAATTCAGTTTCAACGTTGTCTGTTTAATTATGGACAATCAATTGCGGATTTTGCTTTATGATGAAAACCTTGATTCTCGAAAATATTTGATTATCTTGGGGACAACGCTTGGGGATTTCATTATACAGTGTGACCCATTTAAGATGGAAGCACCCATATAAAACTAATCTTATTTTCAAGGTCAAAAAACTAAAGAAATTACTAGCGATTTTTTTATAAAAAATCTGACTACACCGCTGGATTCGTGATATTTTCAAATGGTTCACATGTAAATAACGTTGGAATGCGTAAAATAATAAAAAAGTTATAGAGGAATGAAATTTGAGAAATATGCCTTTTAATCAACCCACCACTTCAATTTCAAAACTTTTGTAACAACTTTAACTATACCACTGGATTCAGTGTGTCTTGAAATATTACTGACCATAATTTCATCGAAATCTGTTGATAAATAAAAAAATAAGAAATTTTTAGATAAAATAACATTTTCCTGAAATTCCAATTTTAAATTTTATTTTCTTATGATGTTTTTATTTATGAACAGATTTCGATGAAATTTTTATTTATGAACAGATTTCGATGAAATTTTAACCAGTGATTTATCGAGATCTCCTGAATACAGTGGTGTATTTCGAATTTTGATAAAAGTTCTGAAGTTGAATTGGTGGGTTGATTAAACGGCATATTTATCAAATTTCATTCCCTCATAACTTTTTATTGATTGACGCATTTCAACGTAATTCACATATGTACCATTAGAAAATGTCAATAATCTAGTGGTGTGGTCAGATTTTTTCTAAAAAAATCGCTAGTAATTTTTTTAGATTTTTGACCTTGAAAAATAAGATTAGTTGGCCCTGGAAATGGAGATTTATACATGAAATTTGGTGTCCTAGTAGACTTTTTGAATGTCTAACTGGAGAAAACAAAATCATTCAAATCGGTTGGCAAATTTAAGTTTTATATGGGTGCTTCCATCTCAAATGGGTTACACTGTATAAAGATCTGACACTAAAACAATATCGAACATGTTGGTATCAACTTGATGGAACTCCTGCTCATTGCACTGCAGAAGTCGGATTGGAATTGGACCGCATATTTTACGATCGATGAGTTAGACGTTTGGGTCCATGGAACTGGCCTTCTAGATCTCCTGATCTCACACCTTTAAACTTTTATTTGTGGGGCACTATCAAGCAAAAATAGTCTACAGAACACCGGTCAACATATGGGAAGAATTAGAACATCGAGAGACCCGAGCGTTTCAGGAATTAGATCCAAATAAAATTGAAAGAGCCACAATAGACTACAAGCCCGCATAACATGGGGGGTCATTTGACCCAGCATGAAACATGTACAGAACGATGCTGCTATGTGTAAAAATAACTTTGCACTATGCCGTCAACTCTGAGTTGTGCATTTGACTATAATAATAATGATAATTTTTCATTATTTAGATTTCAGAGGCGAATCGGCGATATTCGTAAGAATCGCAAGTGGTAAGTCTGAGTCCGACAGTTACGTCACGTACTCAATACTGGAAATGATCTTTGGAACAGGTATTGGTATTAGTGCGGAACAGGATCGGTTTGTAATTGTAACTGACCCATGAAAAATACGGGATCAGCCATCCCTAGTGTGTTGACACATGTCAGTTTTACAAAATACAGTGTTGCAAACATTTAAAAACAAAATGTATTACCAACCTGACAACAAGAAAACGATCACCGGTAGCCTGGGGAATATTGTCAGTTACGCCGGTAATCAGGCCGAAACGGATTCTGGTGTATCGAAAGTAGAGGAAGCTGAAATAAAAGCGACGATTGAGTAAGCATTTCCAAGAATTCAAGAAAGAAGAAGAAGAAACCTGAAATCTGTGACTACATTCAACCTCAACAACGGTAAAATAAGATTAAAACGAGCCATAATTTAAAAAAAAAAATTTCGAGAGATTGGAGGAAAGTTTTTTATTCATTAGCTGCTTGGTTTATGGCTCTGCTCCTTTGAAACACTTTGGCAAATTCATTTTCTGAACTATTTTCTGATTTATCGGAATAATTATTACTATTTGAACGTAAGTATTTATATTTAAAAAACACAATCAAGCAACCAATTAAGAAAGTGGTCAAATTATGTTTTATTCTTTTAGTTCAGGAATTAAAATTTTTACTTCAATTACTATTCAGTTACCTAGGTTACCTATTATTTACAATAAACACCAGTATTATTTGTTATATGTGTTGTATTTAATTTTTTTTGCAGGATAATGAATACTGAAGATGTCGAATCATTCTTATCATTCTTTAGAGGTTATATTCCACAATACCCAATATCAAAGGAAAATCTTTTACGGCCCACCCCAGATCTAGTCTTCAGATTCTACAGCACTTTTATTTCAGAGTTTCAGGAAAAAGCATCGTTTCTTGCTGGTACATCTGCAAACGTATTTGATACAGATTCTGAATCTGTGGATCCAGAAGAACGACTGTTCCAGCAGATGACATTAATGTCAAAAGTTTTTGCGCAAGCTGATCTGAGATTCATGCGTGGGGACCTCTATGAACCGACGGTAATGAGAACAAAAAACTTTTTCAAAATCTGCATTCATTTCCTTATCTATGTTGAGAAAACGTTAGATGACAATGAAAGACTAGGAAATGATGTTATCAAAATGAGAGATGACACTGTCAGGATGAAAGAAGAGCAAGAACACCTGATGGTGAGTATAAATGAAATGGCAAAGACAAAAGCAGAGTTACGTGAGAGTGTTGATAAGTTGGCTAGTGAACTGAAAACTATAACAAATGAACAAGAAGAATATGTTGAGCTCAAGGCCAAACAAGAAAAAGCTAATCGTGATAAGAAAAATCAAATCGAGGTACTGAATCGAGAGTTGCAGAAAGAAGAGTATGAATTGAAGAGGCTGGAATTACAAGAAAAAGACTATACAGAACAGACCATTACAGAAAATGAACACAAGAGTCTCTTACAAATGCTAGACAGCCTTGAGAACGAAATAAAATCTCTTGGTAATGATGATGTTGATATGGCTGATATCCTTTTGCATGAAAACAACATTTTGAAACACATCCAATCTTGCCGCAAACGATTGCCTGATGTATGGGAATTCATCATTGAGGATGTGCATAAATTTATTGAACATGAAGAACTTCTAAATAACTTAGAAGTAAATAATGAAAAACTGCAAAACACTAAATTGGCAACTTTGAAGCATTCGAAGAGCCAGAAGGAAAAACTTCTGAAAGAGGCTGAATATCTGCTATCAAAATCACAGATTCAATATGAAACTGTTAAGACTTCCATTCTCAAAAACAAAGAAGAGCTGTTAATGCAGGTGCAGAGTTATAAAGCAGATATGAAAGCAAGGTTCCACACAAGTAGCAAGAACATTTCATTTTATATGGAAAACATTAATAAACTGAAAAGTGATATAGAGATAGTTCGAAAACAATTTTCTGACGAGTACATAAAATTCTGTAAAGCTGAGAAATCAGCAACTAATAAGTTCACTAAACTTGTGCTTGAACTTCGAAACTTAAAAGATGATTTGTAATAGATAATATTATACAGTGTTGAAATTTGAATTTATTGTAAGAGTATCAGCATTTTCAAATATGAAAAGTATATAGGGGTAAGTAGGTACGTTAGTTCTTCATGATATATGAAAGATTGTTTCAAAAAAGTTATTTATCAATAAATCAAGTTTGTAATCACAGCCACATATATTCAGTGTTAATTTTTATTTAGTAATCCACATAAAACCTTGAATTCAGAAGGCACCATCTAAACTTGAATGATGTTCATCAGTATAAGCTAAGAGAATATTAATGGCTATTAATGTAACGAGATTATTATGCAATTAATAATAATCAAGATTTATTTAAATTGCATAATAATCAACTTACATTCAAAGCTTTATCATATCATTGACATTGACAAAGATGATGTGAAAATAAAATCAACAATTTTGGTTATGTCACGTTATTGTCATTTGAGCATGCCATTTGGTATCTATTATAAAAGTAATTAACGTATTATATTGTAACTAATGTATTATGTGTGGTTATGATGTTAATAATTCGTAATGAAGATTCAACTCAATATTCAATGATACAATAAGAGTTATTTATGGTACTAGTGTGTTATGTTGAAAATAAGTCACGCCAGACGGCCTCGTGGTGTAAATTCTCAAGTGACTTAGGAAACATAACACAAGAGTGGCATACAATGTTTTATCCAACACATGACAGTGTGTTATTTGATAGTTTACTTGTCTAAAATTACATTAATAATAACAGTCATAACTGTCATGTGTTGGATAAAAATAATAATACATCTGTTCATATAAACATATTACCTATACCTATAATCTATACACAAAAACTTGTTTACAGTATAAAAAGCCTTGTCAACCAAAAATAATTCAATTTGCTTTTCAAATTCTATTCACCTTTACAGTTTTCATTTAGGTATTTTTTTTTAATAACTTGGCTTACACAGTTTGGTAATATTCAATCAGACAAAAGGTGACCGGAAGTGATTCTGTCATCTTCTTTTTGATTGTGTGTATGATGCATCTTCTATTATTATTGACAAATAAACATATTCAAAAATAAATAATGCAGCCGGGATTAATATATTGAGTTTTTTGAAAAGATTCTTCATTTTCCTGCTAAGCACCTTACAATTCTTTTTTGTGTTATGAATGTGTTATTAGAATTTATAGAATTGCCTTAGAAGTCTTCAAATTGTACATCAAGTAAAGAATGAGTTGAGTTTAGATATTAGTGATTCACAGTGTGTTTTGAAATTCAGATTTTTGGCATGTGGAAGGGGAAATAAACAATTAATTCAAAAAGAAATATCAAAGTTTTACTAAACACACATTTAGTATTTTCTACATATTCTACATGTTGCTTTCATTTAATTTAATTCCAATCAATTAGCAAGTAGTGAACTTTTCAATTTCTTGAAACTGATCAGAGAGAAGTTATAAAAATCTGTTGGCAAATACATGCATTATAGGGAGTTAGAAATAACTAAGACATCTTTGTTACAGGTATTGAATTTGTTAAGATCCTCTTATCTTTTAAATTTATTGAATGAATATCCGGGATTTCTGGTAGACAATACTTCATGAGCTAGAGTTGTAGGATTTTTCTGAGCTGGCCCTATTTCAATATTTCAGATTCAGATATTGAGTTACTGATTAGATCACATTTTCTGATTTCAAAAGAGAATCTAAACATTACTTTTGAATTTTTTGTTGTCTCTGGACAACAATAAAGATTATTTTGGTGGAGTTAGACTGAAAAAAGTGTATCATTTATTTTCAATTAAAAGGTGAAGAAAAAAATTTATAAAAATTCCTTCATTTCAGTTGTTTTCAATTATATCGAAAAAGGCTCAAGTTATTTCGATAATTTTTAGGGAATGTTGTTGTAGGCACTCATGAGTTGTACCATTTGGTCCTAAAGTATGTAGTCCTGGGTGGTCAAAATTCCGAATAGGTTGTTATTTTTTTGTGGATATTACCTCTTGAGGACGGATATGGATATAGACTAATAATTAAAACTTCCAGTATATATTTCCACTAGCTGTGCCCCGCGTTTAATTCGCTCTGATTTAAAAGAAATCGGATTATCAATAAATAATTGAGAGTACTTTGGCATGACAATATTTGGTCTTATTTTCCTGTTGTATATATACTGGTTTTCCGCCATATGAGTATAAATGAATGTTTTCGCCTCAACCTGATCTAGGACTAACTATTGTCTATGCCGATTCCAAGTACTCTGAATTATTTATTAATAATCTGATTCTTTTAAATTAAATGGCGGGTCAAACCGCGGGGCGCAGCAAGTATAAAAAATTATATAACCGTTAAAAACAGAAACCTATTGAATACCTTATTTCTTCCCAAGAACTAACCTACCAATTAAAAAAATCCAAATTATTCAACTAAAACCATGATATTTACAACAATATATCTTGAAAACAATCAACGTAGATAATCTCAAACAAATTCCGTAAAGTACTTCGTCATAGTGTACTTTCTGACTTCTTTTTCTTTTTGCTCCTCTCCCAAGGGTCGTAGCGTGATGTTGATGAGTATATAACCTTTCTCAAGAATTGGGCTCTATCAAATTCAAAAAAGATTTTTCAAAACCGGCTGGTAGATCCATTATCTTGGTCTAAATTTCCATTTTTTCTGCTTCTGGGTATTTTATAAAAAGTGTTGCACCATTTTTCTACGAAATAATACTTTTGAAGACCAAAGGGAAAGCAGCAATACTACATCGCAATACGACATCGCCGTATCGTAGCGGCATATGGGTTTTCATTTTATAATGTTTATTTTTTTCCTTGTTGGTGAAATATTTTATATGAATTTGCTGGGGAGATGAAATTTTATTTCTCATCATCTTGATAGGATTTTTTCACGAAAAATCAAAAAATATTGATGAAGTTTTTATTTGTCTTTGATTGTACACCTTTCTGAATATCAATTATGTTACTGAACTTATTGAAGCCCTTGAGAGCCTTGATAAACGTTGATAAATATTGGTTTTATATCTTGTGTTATGTGAATGTACGTCTTCATTTTTGTTAAAAGCATGCTCATTTTCTTTAATATACAAGATCAGTTGTAAAATAAGAGGACTAGGTAACGTTAGAATCTCGGCTTTTTTATAAAGTGGTTTACATGATGTGGCAAGAGACATATTATACATAGCTCTCAAAAAAAATTTCTGCGCTTTGAATGCTTTATCAAAATATGGTGATTACAGTTCTTTGAAGGTAAGATAGGTTTTCACCTCCCCAGCAAATATATATGAAAATATTTCGATAACCCGGACGAAAATAAACGTGATAAATTGAATATCAATGTGCAATAATAGCGAGCACGACTTTATTGTAGCGTAACGCCGCCCGTCTTGCTGGCGATGTCGAATTGCTGCTTTCACTCCGGTCTTTTGAAGGCGTTTCTTTCTTCCCAAGGAGTCGATTTGGAAAAGGGGCGAGAAGGGGGGAGGTGGCTAGGATTTACCTCAAAGGAACAAGCAAATGGTGAAGGTAAAAAACATTGTTTCTCTGCTCTACTAAATATAACAGGAGCATTAACCGATAATGCCAGTGGAAGAGGGCCTATTGTAAGGAATTATTTGAAAACCGACAAAGATTTTCCACAATATGTGAAACAATTGGAGCCAGAGAGGTTTAATGGATTCAATTTAGTAGGTGTTGAACTAAGGTGAGACTTTCGTAATACTGATAATCATAATAGTTATTTGCATACCAAGGCAAGAGAGAATGATGATTAAAATTCTGACTACATTTATCCCAAAAAAGCTAATGAGCAAAAAAATATATTAATTTGCTTTTCAGAAATAAGTTTTGATGGTATTTCGTTTAATAATTTATCCAGTTACAACGAACTTTCCCGTATCGAAAACGGTCCGGGAAAATTTTTGCCAGCGCGTCTCAACAATACTGACATCAATCAACAATTGTTATGCATTTATAAAAATTTCTTAAGGTGATTTCAGGAAAAATAATACGTGTCCCTCGTAGTAAAAGCACATTCCCAGACTTAATGCTTGCTTGTTTACATTGTCGTCCGGGAATGTAATGCTTTTACTACTAGATACACAATATACTATTGCCTGAAAGTGAGAGCTTCAGTCATATTGGATACATTTGACAACATTTGAACAATAATAGATGTTAAAGATACAAGTTCGTAAAGTAGGGCTTTTTTATATGAGTGTGAAGTTTGTGGAATGAGGCGCAGCCGAGATCAACAAATATGCGAGTACAGTTGTTTTCAATGAAGTGTTGTACAGCGATTATATGGTGTCTAAACTTCATTGAACAAAACTGTACAAAAATGCCCTTTGTGAGAATGTATCATGCGAAGTTTTTTCTTCGACAGTTATTATATTGCCAAATTGTAGAAATTGTATCATTGATCTGAATATTTTATGTTATGAATTGTCGTCATATTATCAAATGATGACTTCCGTGTTATATTTGACGCAAAATTATGTATTTTTCAAAAAGGAATAATTTTACTTTATGCATAGTTGATAATTTAACGCACAGGTGATTTTTTACGCACTTGTGCGAAAAAGTATCACTTTACACACTGTTGTAAAGAAATAACATTTTATTTATTTCATATTATGTTTTGACCTCAAAAATGTTGTGTATCAAACGCCAAGAAATTGTTTTGTAACTGAAGGCCTCAGCCTCCGGAGGAAGTACTTTTATTACAAGAAATATTATAATTAGATTAATGTAAATCGACTTACGATAAATACATATCTCTGATAACGTTAATTAAAATCTGAATTAGCACTAGTGCGGAAAGTCCTTTCCGCACACGTGAGAATAAAGGTCACTTTTCATGGGAATAGAGAGTGCGATTTGTGTTACTTTCCTAAGTGGTCGTAGGAAAATAGTTATTTACCTAACAAGTGCGGAAAGTAGTACTTTTCCGCACGCGACGGCAGTTGCACGAAAGACGCGGAGCGGAGTTCGGGCAAGCCGTTAAGGACGGAAAAGACATTTTCCGTAATAGTTAGGTACAATATTTTTCCTAAGAGTGTTTTTGTCCATCTTATTTATAAAAAAAACAAGGTTTTTAATAAACAAGTTTTTATAATAATACTACAAAACGACTAATAAGACAGAATAGTTCCATAGATCATTTAGTTAGTTCTAAATATCCTCATTTTCAATAATACAAAAATCGTGCTGAAAAGTAAAAATCGTACGGAAAAGTAAAAATCGTGCGGTAAAGTAACTTTTCCGCACGATTTTGAATCGTACGGAAAAGTACAACTTTCAAAACGAAAAATCTTGCGGAAAAGTTACTTTTCCGCACGCTGGTAGGAAAAAGTATTTTTCGATTTCACTCCTGTTCAAAAATTTAATATATCTCATATTTTAGTAAAACTGACGTAAAAACGTACCACCACAGTAATATTCCAAAAGTGGACTCTGTCTATTGTGGAAAACATACCTTAGGATTTGGCAATAGTCCAGCATACAGCCCTTTACAAAAAGTAATTGCAGGGAGGAACAAGTTTATTGAAATCATAGAAAGGAATCTGGACAAAGACGGTTTAGAGAAAGAATTGATTGATTTACTCAAGGATAGGAACAGGTGAAAACTATAAATACTTATATATGTACAAAAGGTTGCCTAACTGAAAGTTCGACAAATCAAACTGCAGAAAATCATACCAAAGATATTTTTTTCATTATAGTCCTCAGTACTCTTAATGAATCATTATAGTACTCAGTCCTATAAACTATGTCATTTAAAAATGAAACCCATAATAATGTCATTATGACACATCGGAATATAAAACATTTTAGAATATGTTTTGGTACTTCTCTGTAATTATTTAAATACAGCCAAACTGATAAATTATTGTAGATGCTGAAATATTGAATTTGTTTGTATTTTGCAGGTATCTCCCAGATTTAGAATTACAAAGAAGACAACCTGAAATGTATAAAGCTCTCAGCTCAATCTTTGTAGAAACAGACCCTCCAGGATATGGGACCAGGTAACACACCAGAAAAAATTTTAGTTTATTTTATCCAAATTTGATACTCTTTGATTAGTTCAGTATATCAGAGGACTGTTTTTGGAAACAATCAGATTGTTGACCAGGTGTTTTATTTTAGGTCATTTGAAAACTGAGAATTATAATTTTTTTAGGACCCACACAATAATATTGATTGACTATAACTGGCACATGGACTTCATTGAACATACTATGAAAGACCCAATTGATGGTTGTAAACCCATATGGACTATTACCAGGATTGGATCAAAGCTCTGACATTAGTTTCAACTACTCTTTATTCAATATGTTGCATCTTAGGCTGGTTCATGGACCCAACTTTTACTTTTACCTTTTCGTTTGGTAGTCTCCGAGTTATTTGGTTAATTTTTCTCTTTAAGTGAATTAAAAAATATTGTTAAAGATGTTATCTATATTCCCTTTTTCTCACTCTTTCAAAATTTGATTTAGGTTTTTTCTGAAGAAAATCACTAGTCCGTTTTCTAATATTTTTCAATTTAAAAAATTAAACCTTGAAAGTTAGGGACAAGGACAACGAAATCCTTGCATGGCAACGTTTTATATGCGGAGAGTGGTGCCACAGGTTTTTCAGTTTATAAGGTACCACTTCTACTTAAGGCCGATTCAGATACATGAGCGCCCACCCAGGGTTTTTGATTCATATTAGCGATGCTCGCAAAATTTGGTAAACTGCTTCCATATATGCTATTTTTACTCCTCACTGTATTATGAGGGATTGTAGACTGGATTACACTATCTATTTCTTCGTTTTTGGTTTCACCAAACCGATTCATTCTCAAACACTTAAACGCGATTGATTCAATTTGACGTTTAAGATATATTTATTTGAAGTATTGTCAGATGCTTAATTTAATTATCATGCTGAATAGTCGGTGACTATTGTGCACTATGCAAACAAAAGTGTGATTGGTTGATGACTGATATTTAACAGAGGAAAGAAATAATTGTAATCTATCTCCTGTTTCTTTAATCTAAGGTATCAACCTTAATATATAGAAATATGTCGTCGCAGGCTTTTTTTGGTTCTACAACTTTTGTATGAATAGTAAGATATCTGAAACAAAGAGTTCTTTTGGGAGATCGTTTGATAACGATAGTCGTCGCCGACCGATGTTTTTACCCTTTTTACTCCCATATACACCTACTACGTAGGCTAATTGTGGCAAATACCTATCAGAAAACAACTACTCCCCTGGCTAATACCACGACGGGTATTGAATTATATCCAACAGATACTTGTGCAATGTACCTCATTGCAGAGGAAACAGTTGCAAGCGCTCCCTGTCGTGGTATTAGCCAGGGGAGTAGTTGTTTTCCTACGTTAAATTAGCCTACGTAGTAGCTGTATATGCGACTAAAAAGGGTAAAAACATCGGTCGGCGACGACTATCGTTTGTATGAACTCAACTTACAAACTTTATCTCTTTGTAATATTGCTGTAAATAAATACACTCCATTGTGTTATCAGCTAAGGAAATTAAATTGAAGATTATACAATATACCTTATTTAATGAAAACCATAATTATTCTGTTATAACAATAGAAAAAAAACATTTTTACCATACAATCTTTCTGCTTTCATATGACAAGATAATCAATCATTGCGTTTTCCCAACACATGAGGTTTGCAAGTTCAGATCCATAATAAAAATGTTTGGTATCCCATTTCCAATAAACTAATCCCAAGTAAAATGAAACACACTAGATGAATAAATAATTGTATATTCAGAAAGCAAGTATTGTATTTTGTGTAAACAATTTTCAAAAATGTAACAAATTAACTGCTTGAAAAAGTTAACCAAGTCCGAATCAATCACTGAAATATTTTCGGAAAAATATGTGGGGTAATTAAAAGTAAAACTGAAAAATAAATATCTAGAACTTAACTTTTTTGAGACATTACACTGTAAAGGAACTTCAGATCAGATAAACTAGTTCAAGATATACTTTTTACAAAATAGAAATGTGAAATAAAAAAATGATTGAAGCAGAAAACAACAAAATTAACAACTATCTTACACGTGAGTTTTCAATTCAACAAATTTTCTTCAAGGCTGTAGGCTGAATATAAAAAGCACTAGAATGTATTTTTGAAGAAAATTGAGTTGGTCATTACCCTGTACACATTAAAAAAATTTCAACAATATCTCACTTGCTTCAGATTGATAAAGAACACAATCAATTAATCACTGTTCAAATATTCAGGTATATCACAAAAACAATGTGCTATAATTTGCACTGCATTTTAAAAATTATAATCCTAATTTTTTCTACTAACGAATACCTCTCAATTTTCTCGAAACTTCTAAAATATATAGAAGTACTGAAATATGATCCTTGTTTTCTAAGAACTCAATAAATTAACAATGGTATCATTATTAACAATTTACAATTTCAAAAAAATACTTGTATACATATAAAATCTAGTAATAGGTCCATCTAGATCCGTCTACATTTTCCAAAATAACTATTTCAGCCATCATTATTATAATAAAACTGAAAATATGACTTAGCTGTTAACTATTTTACAAAAACAAGGCGACTTTCTCAAGTTGATGCAATTTGCGGACCAAATCAAGTTGCACAACACTGAGAATGTTGAATGTACCTAATTATTATTTTTAAATAAATAAACATGGTTAAAGAGCTAGGCTTTAACACTGATATCTATTTGTAATGCTCAAAATAAAACCAGTATGTTTCTGTTTCATATAAAAAACTACACATTCAAAGTGGACGTTTTCAATTGAAAAAAAAAAAAACTCAAAAACTAAACACAGAAATGATATGTTTATTAAATACCTGTTTCTTTAAGTATCAATATTTCACGTTGAATGGAACAGATTGTGGATTTCAAAATATATATATATATATATATACCACCCGACGTGGTGCTGTAGGTTTTCCTGCAGCTGAAAAGTGAATACACCACTAAAAATCAGTAAGTCGCCCCGGAGCGCCATGGCAAATATTAATAATAGCCGTCCTCTACCCGCACAGACTATGCCTTTGGGTACACTCTACGAGTGTTTATGAGGGAGTATTATTATTATTATTATATATATATATATATATATATAATGAAAAATAACTTGACATCTAATTTCCCAAAGTGAATTATTATACAATATGTAAAAGGTGGATGAAAGCAATGAAGTGGCTATATATATCCTTTTAATAGTCATTGAAGTTTGGATAAAACCATAGGACAAATGAATTTGTTAGTTAGAACTGACCCTTGTAAAAATAATTCAAACAAATCTTTGGAATATTTCCAAAAAAAAAAATATATATATATATATATATATATATATATAACATTATGGATTATATATCACAGCTCTCCTAACATCAAACGAGTTCTTATTTCAATACGTACATTTCAACAAATTATTTTATCAACAGATTCAGGACAAGGTACCATATATGACAGATTCCATATTTGTACTGGAATTTTCGCTCTTCATGCTTATTGAACAATAATTTTAATGTAATTACAGTACTTGATTAGATTTCAGAACACAAAACTTTCTCACTTAGTTATGAAAAATATGGCAAAATAATCTATATAACCATTCAAGAAACTTTTAACAAACCGTATTCTTATCCAAGAATCCAATCAAGTTTCTTCAGTAGCCCAAGGATTTCACAAACAATTCCATCTTTAATATGAAGTATGATATTTATTTTAAGAAAGTTTGCAAAATATGTTGTTTGATACAAATTTTGTTCAGATCCCATTAATTAGACCCTGTGTTTTAAAATGTTATCCAATGAAAGGTGTAGCGAACATGATAGATATTTTTTAGAAACTGATTCTGTGACTTTATAGTACATATTCTAAAGTGAGAGTTCTCTTTTCCAGTTTAGTAAAGGTGTGGTTTCACAACAGATATCATTGAAACAAATAAGTGTACCTGGACCATCCAGCAGCTACACAGAGAATGTGTATTAATAAAAAATAAATAAAAATGACATGTAAAAAAAAGAAAAAAATAAATAAGAGTTCAAAAAAGAAAATGAAAAATACAGAATTTCCCCCACGAACTCAGTAAAACAATTACTATAAACTCTTTCATAAGAAATGAATTTGAAATTTTTTTGTATATGACCTTTGTATGGTATACCCCATTTTGTGGTATTTACAAAATTGATAAAAAAAATTAGGTGAATTAATAAAAAAGTAACCTGTCTGAATGGCAATAAAAAAAATGGTAATGCTTAACCTGACAAGAAAAAATAAATGCATATTTCTACAAAGCCTTTTAGAGGGTACATATGCGAAACACTGAAAAAATATTTCCACGATTCAGACAAAGCATGCAAGTTTGATCCTGGTAGACAGAAATTTATACCCTTATTACACTATGCCTTTTTCGTGCCTATTTGTCTGCCTGATTGCCGATGGCTGAAATTTAAAACGAATACGCACGCGCGCGAGGCTATTTTGTACTGTTTCAGGCTTGAAAATAAATATGACAGGTTCTATTTTTTCCCCCTGAATCGAGTGGATTTCAAGGACGTTTGTGGAAATGTCAGGTGCACCGTGCGCCAACACATTAATTATCTATCTGACTGGACATAACCCACAAATAAATAATAATACAATAAGTATAACACTGGCCAATACAAGAATAACTAATTCTTTTCTGTAAATCTATTTTATTTTCTATTCGCAACAAAATGTCTCAAAAATATACAAACAATTGGTCTGACCTCAGGAATCACTTAGGGTAAATGTCAATAATTTTACCACGTTTGCAGTTCTGAAATTACTGCCCCAAACAATCATTTAAAAAGGCATGGTGTAATAGTGCCAGTTATTTGGGGAAATAAAGTCAACAAAAAGGCGTCAAAATAGGCCCACCAATAGACACGAAAAAAGGCATAGTGTAACAAGGGTATTAATAATTTTGTGTTAATCACCTCACAATTAGTTTAGGTATTAAACTGAAAATGGGATGTGGAAGGACCCAAAATTGTATTCAAATAATTTATTATTATTTTAATCTTTCTATACTTCAAAATTTGCTATAAATGAAAAATATATTGATTACTGACAAGATCTTACAATTCTGAACTAATAAGGAGATCAGTCAAATTAATGTTGAATGGTGCCCTCCTAAGATCTATCGACCTGTTCTTCCATATAGCATCATACTTCTGAATGTTCTAAAATAATCATAGCGACATATTTTTTTGAACAGAAGTACCATTATCAATTCACTAATCAACAGAAACACACTGTATGGAGCGAAGAAAAATTAAACCATCTACAGTACACATGAAAACGTCACTCAAAATGTTAGGTATTTTGAAAAATGCTAAATTATATCCAATAAGAGTCCAAAATAGCATTATTAGCACATATGTTCATATAGAAGAAAGCATACACGCATTATTACATACATATATTTTTTCCTATTATAGACACTTTTTACATATTTATACGGTTTTTATATTTAATTCATTTTCCAAAAAAAAATACTTGAACAAAAAAGGAGCTATAAAGGAATATAATCACCGCCAAAAAAAATATTTATTTAACAATTACTGATATAGAGTAAAATGCATAAAAAAATTGATGAGGAATGAAAAACAAAATCTTGTATTGTTTCAATCACTTTCACCAGAATTACCACATACCTACTTTCTCTAGAAGAAATGAAAGACACTCCTAACCATTAACTTAATTTAGAGAGCATCATATAAGAAAAGCAAAGCAATATAGTGAGTAATCCCTTATATTTGAAATGTGGACATGTATGTCTTCAGTTCAAATTATGTTAATGAGAAATACAAATATTTTCAATCCATACAACATTTAGGTATAATTCTGCCCCATTATCATGATTTTAAAAAAATAGTTATTTTTGACGATATCTCAACACCTTTATGTCTACATATAGTCGAGTTAAATAATAAATAACATGTTTCTGATTGATTTAAATAATAAATAACATGTTTCCTCTGGCTCCGAAATATTACCAACATTTCGGAGCCATGATTGTTAACTTGCTCGCAATATTGCTGGTTGGTCATGAAAAAACAATAAGTCCACATTTCGGAAAATTCGAAATTTCCTAGTAAACATTTTTCTTCTCAATGAAATTTATCCCACGATGATTTATATTCAATTTACTTCGATTATAGATAAATTTGCATTTTTCCAACTTCTCACATGTCCAACTTCTAAATACACTAGATATTTATCAAGTTTTTCCAGCACATCATGCATTTGTACAAGCTTATCAGTTTTTATTTTGACTAGTATTACCACTTAAAGGTTAAAGGACACTATAACTCTTCCAAGATTAAGACTCCTCCTTGTAGTACTGTACTTTACCATTTGATTGGTTGACTATTGCTTCCCATGCTGAAAATAAATTGATTTCATTACCTTACTGAAATTTCTAAAACTATACCGAATTATTGAATCTTTGAAGACAAGAAAGATACACTATATATATTTTTTATATATAAAAATAAAACAATAGTATATTGTATAACGACCACGGAATGACAGTTCATATTCGTGGGAGTAGGAAGTTTGCAGCAAGAGCCATACGTGATGCTGAAAATCATTAGAGTGGGAAATGATTATTTGCAATTTTTACAACATGCTTTCACTGATGCTATAACATATAATAGCGAAGAGAAAAACATTTTAAACCACATAAAAAAAATATGTTATGGCGTGTGATTGAACCATCAATCTTTAAACATTATTAATCCTTTACAAATAATATGACTGATAACCTCTGGAGTAACATGTTATTTCTTTGAAAGATTTGTAGGCTTCTACATATTTTTCTTTAGATAATTTTGAGATTAAATTGACACATGACTTTGCAGCATTCGGTAATTTCTGGGGGGGGGGTAAGTTCCTAATTACTTTTACACCTCATCACACGATTTATGTTCTAGATTTAAGAATTCCTTGTTTGAATTGAAATTAGATAATACATGATTTATTGTTTAATAAATACACAATGCCTTCATTGTGTTATCAGGTGAAGAAATGAAATTGACCTTATTTGATCAGACACGTGATAAAACTTTGAAATTCCACCTCAGAAATATTGAGGTTCTTCAGAAACGGTTTTTGAAAATCATATACAGGGCGAACTATGACAAATTATATCCAAGTGAAAATATGTACAAGGAAACAAAAAAAATAGACATAAGAAAATTATTTGGATACAACATAATGGTTTATATCCATCAACATAAATCAAAATATAAACTTCAATAGTCATTTATAATAGAAAAAATAAAAATAATATCAATTTAAAAATACAGTCAAATCAAGGTCTCATAAAAATTTCAAATATTTATTGCCATTCATTCTACTATGATTTGATTCCAAATAAAATAAAAATGAACAAGTTATTATTCTTTAAAACAAAAAAAAGGGATTGAAAAGTCTAGTCAATGTGCTTTTTATTATAATTTTGTTCAATTTTAAAAATTTACATTACGTATAAGTAAACAACTTAATTCTCACATGAAACTTTTGCAAAGTTTTAAAGTTTGCCAGGTATAATAATTAAAGCATTTATTACATTTTTTACAAATTGATGGATATGATTTGTTTGAATTTTGAATAAACTTTTTTTCATTATTTATTATAATAATGATTAATTTGTTTATGACTTTTCTGAAACCTCTGACTGCAGTTTAGTTGCAATTGTTAAAATTTACTTCGTTAATTAAATGGCGCAAACTTTTTGACGCTCACTGTCTAAATTTATTGCTGAAACATTATTTCAATAGTTTGGATTTCTGTGTGATGACAAGAGCTAAATTCATTTACATCCTAGTTTCTCAAGCACAACCTAAGCAAATGCTCTGATGAGTCATACCTCACTCAGAAACATTCTTACTTCTATGGAACACTGCAGATGAGTATATATTCAATATATCCAATTCGATATACATTTAAAATATGGTCTATCATTCCACCTGTAGCAATTTTATTATATCCATTAAGAGTCTTCTCATCATCACACAACCTCACAACATTCTCTTATCAGTTCCAGTTCGGTCCATGGTTTGCATTGAACATAAATAAATAAAAATTGTAGACGATTAGATCTTTACAAACTTTTACACTATGACATGTTTTGCAAACACAGTATCTTTCTCAAGTAACTATACAATAAGCTTACTACATTCATTTACCTTAATTAATAAAAAAAAAACACCCTTTACTTGACACATAATAATTATAATTAACAAGCCTATTGGTGTATACACAGTCCCAATATCTGCATTAACAAAATTACATTCAAGAAATAAATAGTAAACAATTATACTTCTAGGAAGATAACAATAATATGAGAGATAAAGACAGTAATTGGGTTCTACCACTGAGGTAGGACTATATCCTGGATGTAATTTTATTAATTCAGATTTTAGGTAAAGGTATTATTATGATAATTACCTGTAGTAAAGGGTACTTATTATTTTCATCTAAATTTCAATAAAATCTTTTCTTCTTTACCAAACCTTGATTCTAATCTTCAAAATAAGACATAAAATAGCGCCAACCTATTTACAAGAGAAAGTCAAATATAATGAGCAAATCCACGGATACAACACTAGAAATAGAACTGATTTCCACATTCAACAAGTTGGATTAACGCAAACACAAAATTCAATTTTTTTTAAAGGGCTCGACAGTTTCAATAATCTCCCACAAGACATTAAAAGCATAACATCTCTAGCTCTCTTTAAAAGGGAATTAAAATCATACCTCTCCAATCAATAAAAAACCCAGTAGCCACTATCTGACCATGTATTTAATTTTAATTTCAATGTGTATATATGTGACAAGTATGTTTATATGTGACAATTGTACTCATTCAACTTTTAAGTGTATTATTATAGACATTATCCATTAACCCCAAAATGTAAATTAGTCTATGACTACAATAAAGGATTTATATATATATATATATATAAATGAATGTACTTAGTTTATTGTACAGTCACTTGAGGAAGCTACTGTGTTAGAGAAACATGTCGTGTTGAATAAAAGTTTGTGAAGACTGAATTGTCTCCTATTATAAGAAGATTGGGGCAAAATTTGAAAGTTCCCAAACTCACCTGAACCTATAAAGTTGACAATCTTGTCATGATTATATGACGAGTGGTTGAATACCTCTGGCACCACATATCTAGATATGAAATTTTCACAAATGTCCTCATTCAATAATTGTTCATTTACATCAAAACCAAAGACTAAACCAGTTACTTCTTTGTTTCCAATCCCACTTAGGATAACGACAGGTGGAGGCCCCCCATCATCTTCACAAATTGTTATTTCACTATTATCACAGATGGTACTATTTGAGTTTATACTGTCAGTTACATTTTGAGGTGGTAAAGCTGGAGTAACAAAGTTCTCCACAGGACCATTTGGAGACAATGGAGGATGAGTAAAAATTGGCATATGCTGCTGAGGCTGAGTAGGTGGCGGCCGGTTAAAAAAATGCATTTTCTCAATGGTCTGAACGTCAGGAATATTTGGAGGTAGCATCTGGGCGTTGAATTGAATAGATTCCTTTTCGTTTGAATGTATTATCTGAAAAAAAAAATAAATAAATAATATAATTCAAAGTAAAAAATATATCTAATACTAGTAATAATTTGCTATTAACTTTCAAGTATTTCGGAATTGCTTCACATTGTTTTTGTCACTTTATAGAAAGATTCAGTATTTGTTGAGTTTAAGCAGTGCCGGGTGTGAATGATAGTTTGATTATAAATCCAATATTGTTCAAGAAAGTCTACATTTTTATGATTTCACATTGAAGGTGTATGAATCCACTGAAAGTATGTTAACCCTCCAATACAAGGATTGATAAAATTACATATCATATGATATAAAGGTCAAGAAACATCATATTTATTAAACATTAGTAGAATAATGTACATATATTTGTCTTTCAGAACATTTAAAAATATTTTGGTCACATAATTTTGACAAAAATGTAGAGGTGATGATAATGTAACTTCCAAACGATTCTGAAAATCAACAAAGTTGATACAGAAAGAGCAGATTTGATTTTGTTAAAAAATATTACAAGCTTAGGTCTAGATAACCCAAAGTGTTGTGTTACGTACTCAATGCCAACTTTAAAAAAATTGCGTAAATGCTCCACTTATTTTTTTATTTAATTGACAAATTTCCACACGTGTTTGGGTATGCTTGGTTTGCAAGTGTTGATCCTTCATATTTAGCATCTATCACTGGAACACTCCATGGTCATTATTTTATTGATGAAATGCCCAATATAAGCCCAAATAAATCTCATTATATTCAAACTTCTCGAACTTTGTTGTATATTTAACGCCTAAATTTGTTTTTAATTTTTAACCTCTTTTTCTCATAACTCGTTATACATATTGACAGTCACCAATTTTCGTTTTTATAGAGGGTGTTTCTGAAATTGGAGCAATAAAAAAATGGGTTTTTGTATGGAACATAATGTATAAATAAACGGCAAGAAAGAAATTGAATGGATTCTTTCTTTGTTCTATTGTTTGTTTTTTCTTCACTGTAATTTTTTTTTCAATAGAATGTATAAATACAAACATGTTCATGAACAGTCTCATACCAGTTTTAAACTGTTTGATTGTTCATGCTATTCCTTGCATAGAAATCATATAAGCATATAAATATACCCTTTTATAATGTTATAAAGTTACTTAAAAAACACTGTATCTCTGATATAGTTATTAAGAAATGGGTATACATTTTTTACTTATTGTAGCAATGAATTATGAATAAATTATGAATAATAAACGTTTGCAAATCAATTTGACACATTCCTTTGTTTAAACTGCAATCGGCTACACTCGATTCAAAGTGTGGTATAAATTACAATACACTACACTACACTTTGATGCAAATGAATAAACCCAATATTAATTTGTTGAATTTTTTTTGACGATACGTTTTTCCTACTTTTTATCCTCTACTTGGAAGGTTTGCTATTAATTACAACTTGTTTGCAACTTCATATACTGTATTGGAAACTTTTCATCTGGGGTAGACAGAAATCTACACGAGCAACAAGGATCGCAATGATATGATAATAAGAGAGACGCACTACTACGAGCCTCTCCTGTTACCTCGCCCGACGAATTAACAGCTCACGTCAATATCCCTTCCTCGAGTGAGTAGAGGAGAAATTGTAAAGCTCTTTCAACATATAGCAAGCTATTCTTTACACACTAATGAAACCACCATACCCAAGATGAAAACTTTCCCATACTGTATAACAAAACTAAATTTTCATTAATGTAAAATGACGTCATTCAGCTTTCAACATTTTTCATTTCAACTCTCATGCTTCATGCACTTTTAGACGTGAAATGTACGTCTAATACTCATTATTTTTACGATTTGTATAGTATGTAGCCCACTCCTCTTAATTTTTTGATTAGTTCCAGACTTATCGAATAACCATTTGATAAAATTACAATGTAATATGTAACTAGAAATGCCTTCCTTCTTTTGTAATCTAATGTAATCTGATATTAAAGCTGGATCAGTAATGTGTTAGCTCCTGATTATGGTAACAATGAAAAACTCCCATACACCATACAAACTTACAAACTTATGATGAATGTTCGCCTAAAAATGCTAATACCTCGGATATCACTATTTGTAAAAATATATATGTTTTCTAACTGATTCGTATTTTCAAAGTTTTTCTTTCAAAAGTCAAGCAACATACTGTACAGTGAGTTTCAAAAAGTTTGCACCAAATGGGAAACTTTTTAATTATGCATTCATCAGAAAATTTTATTCCTCATGAAAGTTGGTGCTTTGCGAAAAACTTGTAGTAATTAGGTTATCAAAATTTTGAATTTTCAAACAGTGTACAGGGGAGAACAAAAAGTAGGAATTTTGATCATGAGTAACCTACCCTTATTTTTGATATCATCGAAGAATTTTATTTAGAAAAGTTGTTTTGAATCAAAAACAATATAATGATTTGAAATCACAGCCACCTGCGCAACAAATGTTTTTTTTACTAATTTTTCATAGTTCCAGTCTCATAAAGAGTAATAGTATCTCATATGCAACTTAGTCGCCTCCTTCATATTCCTACAAAGATATTTATTTAATTGTTACTAGTTTTTTTGGTGCAAATTTGATTTATCACTCTGTATGTATGTCCATAATAACTATCAGTATGATTTTATGGAAGGAAATTATTGAATAAATCAATTAATTATTGGTAATCGATTAAATAATACAATTCTGCAACTTTACGAACACTTCAATCATAAAAAAATTCAAATGTACTTTTTTTATTATTGCAAAAATGCATAATAAAAAAGTTTCCCATATGGTGCAAACTTTTTGAAACTGACTGTATATTCCATTCAAAGGGAGAATATGACATCCTGTATATCATCTTAGTTCCCAGTTAAATCACTCCTGAAAACTCTCAGTCATTACCAACATGCCAAGTGTTCTAAATTTAGCACATGATATTCACTATGTTTTTGTTTCTCCAAGAATTATATATAAACAACCAAAGGAGATGAGAGACAAGGTTTTAGTTGAAAAATTTCAGATTTATTCTGCAATTTTAGTCCATTATTAAATGTTTTGAATCAAGGAAAAATCTCTCCCTCTAGGTATCTGACAACAATTAAATTAGAATCTCACCATTATACTATTCTGTTTCACTTTCTCAAAGCAAGCATATAATTTCTTGAATACCTCACTCAATTATTGGAAAATTCCATTTTATAGGAATGAAAAATAGCATAAATATCTGATTAGATATATGACATAGAATGGCACGTTTCTCAATCATGCTTACCTATATTTCAAGTATTGGTTGTGTAAGTACTATCAACTATTAATAGCTATTACACTACTTCAAAACAAATAGAATGATGTCAGACTAAATGTGTGCCCACTAGTGGTTCAGTAAAGATAAAGCTTCCTTTGTTGGAGGTTGTGATAATAGATAAACAAAAGCAAAAGAGAAAATCATTTTTGTTGGCTTTGTAAAATATTGGGAAGTCATAAAATTTATTTTACTGTACTAGTTGGCAAGTATAAATATAGAAAAGTATCCAAGTTTGGTGTAATTATAGACCCCTGCAAGTGACTGGTTATTTTTAAATTTATGGTGTTCAATAAGATGACAATAGGGGAAGTAGAGAAAACTGTAAAATCTACAGAGTGTTTCTACGTTCATGTGAAAAAATTCAGGAGATCCAACTTCTACAACCATTATTATATTTTAAATTAGAACTTTTTTATTTACTGTTTCCAACTACTGTTTTTTTTTTATTTATTAAACGGGAACTAGCCCAATTCCAATAAAACGCAAATGTATTAAGATTGAATAGAACATTTAAAACAATTTGATTTCATTAGTTAAAGATAAAGAATGAAATGTACAATAAGATGAAATACAAATGTGATGTAGGATTGAATACAAAATTTAAAGCAATTTTATTTCATTGGTTAAAGATAAAGAATGAAATGTACAATAAGATAAAACATAAAAAGTAACACTTGTGACTAAGAAAATGTAACACTTGTTGGATAGAGACTCAATAAGACTATTCGTGGATCTTTGGATAAGTCGTAAGCAGATCTTATATCTATAATTGGTTCTACAAAAATGAATATGAAAAGTACTGTTATTTCTGGAGGTACGTGAAGGCACTTTAAAATGTATCTCAGTAACTCAGGACAGTTGAGCTTTTCATTTATGATATTGTGAACAAATCAAGTCTCTATGATTACTCCTCAATTAATCTCATTATGTGGCACTTATTAGCATTCATCAACATACCATTCATCCTACACCGGTTCGAAATGTTGTTAAGATCTGCTTAAATGTTGATAGAATCGTTGAGAGATGTGATTATAGAGAATAGTTTTAGATCATCTGCAAATAAGAGAGTTGTTCCACTGGATAACTGGCTAACAATATAGTTAATAAAACCGTTAAACACAAGAGGTCCCAAATCTGATCCCTGTAGATCACCCGTTCACTAAAATTTCTACTGACGTGAAGTTTTTAACCCTAACCAGATGCTTTCTTTGATTAAGGTAATCTCTCATCCATTCTAATAGAGGCCCTGAAATACCAAGACATTCCAGTTTATCCATTAGAAGCTCATGATTTACCCCGTCGAAAGCCTTGGAAAAATCTGTGTACACAGAATTGACTGTGTGTTTCTTACATCATATTTTGTCCATAAATTAATGGTTTTTGAGAAAAACTAACAGGGAGTGGGGTTTCTTTATGAGAGTTCTAACATTATGTCAACTGTTATTTTTTATGTTATATTAATGAAAAAATAAATATTATTATCATGCTAAATAAGAACATACATGTGGCTAATGACCATAGCAGTCGATACCTACACAAAAAAAAAGTTCAGATATATCTTTGATAAATGATTGACATGGACGTTATGATGAAGAAGTATTTTTTAACTTTTAAATTTTATTTTAATTCAATTGTAGTTTTTAATTTCAAAATAACCCCCAATTCAGACAATATGAACAAAATAAAATTAATAAATTTGGTATAAAACTCTATATCAAATCAAATCAAATCAAACTGTACTTTATTGTCGAAGATAGAATCTCATTGACAAAGTGTTGATATCCTAAGAAAATTGAACTACAAAATTTTGAGGTACTAGACCATTTGGTGATTTCACAATATGTGAGTGATAAATGAGTAAAATTATATACGAATTTCATTCACAATACACAATATGAATATTGTCATACAACACAAAGATGTAAATGTAAAAACATAAGGCAATAAAGCATATAAGTAAAACTGTACCCACTTCATAAACATTTACATTATACAATTCACGTCAGAATATGTAATTATACAAATCGTCAAAAATTTTAAAATAGTTACACACAGTTCAAATAATTAAAAGTACTAAAATACAGCATAAAAAATAAAAGAAAAATTTCTTATTTTAGTATAAAATTTCTGTCAGAATAGAATTCTTCTACAGAATAGTAGGCTTTAGCTAACAGAAGCTCTTTTACAGACTTTCTGAATACAGTTGAACGTGTTTTGCCTTTAATCCCAATTGGTAAATGATTAAACATTTTTTTTCCATTATATATAAAAGATCTCTCAATTTTTGATGATATTGGGATCGGTAAACTTATATTGAGCTTATTTCTTGTATTTCGTCGAGGTGAACTGAAAATTTCGCTCTTGTATTTTTTTTGCATCAAACAAACCATTTCTAAGATAAGTATGGAGGGCGAGGTCAAGATTCTATGTCTTATGAATAAAGGTCGACAGGACTCCCTGAACCCAGCTCTACACATATTTCTAACTCCTCTTTTTTGTAGTACAAACACCCTATCAAACAAGAATTGGGAGCACGTTCCCCAGAAACAGATACCGTAACGCAAATGGGAATCAATGAGAGCGAAATACACATTTTTAGCTACAGTAGTGCCCAATTCATTTGCTGCTACTCTGACTGCAAAGCATCCTGAGGAGATTTTTTTACATAGAATGTTTATGTGACATTCAAAATCCAGATGTTTGTCTATTTGTAATCCCAAAAACTTAGCTGACATTTTGTTCTCTATTAATTGAGAGCCCAAGTAAGTATCCATTATGGAGCCTTTGAGGGTGATGATGCTAGTTTTTGAGATATTAAATGATAATCGGTTTGCATCACACCAGTCCTTTATTTTTCTAATATCATTCGTGATCAATTCTTGCAGTTCACTTTCCCTGTTGCTATGCCAAAATAATGTCGTGTCATCTGCGAATTGTGTTATTTTTGCATCAATATCAATGCTGGCTAGGTCGTTAATATATATCAAAAAGAGAATAGGCCCTAAAACCGAACCTTGAGGAACTCCACAAGTAATTTTCCGTAATCGGGATGCGTTATCTGGTAGTGTAACTTTTTGAGTACGTTCCGATAAGTAAGATTTGAACCATCTTAACGATACATCCCTAAAGCCATATACTTCTAGTTTTTGTAGAAGAATTTCATGATCCACGCAATCAAAGGCTTTAGAAAGATCGCAAAAAACTGCTGCTGCCATTTCACGATTATTTAAATGAAGATATGCGTTTTCCAATAGATGAAACATCGCATCTTCCGTGTTTTTTGAACTTTGAAACCCAAACTGACAGCCATTTATAATGTTATGCTTATTCAAAAACATCATAATTCTTTTTTTTACCAGCTTTTCTATGATTTTGGCAAGTGTAGGTAGCATCGAAATAGGCCTAAAGTTAGCAGGGTTGTTGTTGTCGCCTCCTTTGTGCAAGGGTATTACCACGGCTGTTTTCAAACATGTTGGGAATATTCCTGTTATGAAACTTGTGTTTATCGCTTCCACCAAAGCGGTAAGGGCGGAGTTTGGCAAGTTGGTGAATATTTTTATGCTCATGTCATCCCAGCCCGCTGAATTTGTCTTTTTAATTTCCTTAAGAATTTCTTTAATTTCTGCAACATCTGTAGGCATAAAGAAAAACGTCTCTGAAAGTGAGTTTTCCTTGAGGAAACTCAGAGGATGAATATTGGAACTTATGTCTTTGGATAAATTATGTGCCACTGTGCAATAATATTTGTTAATATCATCAGATTTTAGGTCTGTTTTCGTAGGAGCGGTGTTGTTTTTGCCCCTGAGGTCATTGATTATTGACCAGCATTCTTTTTGTTTGTTTGCAGACCTTTCCATTTTTTGCTTATAGAAAAGTTGTTTAGCAGTCCTTATAGTTCTTCTATAAATATTTCTGTATCTATTGTATAGGGAGTTGAAAGCATCATTATTACCTAAGTGTTTCCTAATTAAGTGTAGGGATCGTAGATTTACTGCTGATACTTTAATACCTTTCGTGATCCATGGTTTTTTAACTCTAGTTTTTATTTTGCGATGAGGGAATGCAGTATTGAATATAAATTGTGTACTTCTGGTGGATATACCTATAATGCTGTTTTGCTTTGTCAAATGTTGTCTTCCTTGGGCGAAAGTAGATAGATAGATAATTTAGTACTCCTTGAAGTTTAAACTTATACCTATAAAAACCTATCAGGCTAATCACTGTCCCCTTGCTCACAAAACCTATACAGTATCGGAAAGTTTTCTTCTTGGGAATGGTGGTTTTATGAGAGCGTGAAGAACAGCTTGCTATTATGTTGAGAGAGCATTACATTTTCTCCTCTACTCGCTCGAGAAAGAGATATCAACGTGAGCTGTTAATTCATCGGGCGAGGTAACAGGAGAGGCGCGTAGTGGTGTTCTCTCTTATTTATGTGATATTATCATTGCGTTCCTTGGTCTGTCTATATCCCAGATGAAAAGTTTCCGATACTGTATGCATTTCACACGGACATTAATATACCTACAAAATTACTTCACCATCAAGCAGTGAGATACTTGCACAAGAAGCCCTGTCAAAAGACCTACAGAAACATTGAATGTTTGGATAAAAAGTTGCACAGGTTTGGTAATGCTCAATGGGACAGACAAAAATAATAGGAACGCCCCACTACCGAGAATGGCCGTAAATTGCATGTTCAACTTGACATGAAGAAAAAATATTAGAAGTATCAATGGTGAGGTAATCCATTTTTTTTCTCAGTATCGGGCCCGAGGACTATAATGTATTCTACCTTGCAGCATGACATACTGACAAACAAATCTTGATCCAGCAACGAGGAATAGTATATTCTGTAATAAGGTTAGAATGAAAATTCGATGCTAGTGGGATGTTCCGAGCATGAACTGAAACCGAGAGTGAGCAACCACGAGCAGAATTGGCAAATTCTATAAATTTAACTTTACATTTAAAAAAACATTACTTATCAAGTACAATAAGTCAAAAACTTTTACTGAACTTTCAGATTAGCTAAAAACACATCCATAATGCTAAAAAAGTTCGACAATCATCAGAAATATAACTAAATGTTTTCATGATGGAGATAAATCGTATTTATGGATTGGTTTACAAAAATCAGTACATATCGTCTAAAATATTAAACCAACTCGATTTTTGTTAAAGACACTTCAAAATGACTCAAGAATGATGTTGAGAGATGACTTGACTTGATTTTTGGTATAGACACACAGAATAATATTTCAAGACATTACTGATTTTGAGGTTGTCTGAGCTAGGAGGTTGTTTGTACTGTACACTGTAAGAACATAGGGCAATTCTATGTGCAACTCGAAATTAGTTAAATCTCGTCAAATACTCTCTAAAATTTTGATTTTTGTTCGAAATTATGAATAAGATATTCATGAAATCTGTTGCAAGGGGATTAAATGCAAGAGAAGCGAACCTTGCTTCAATGAAATAAACGATTTCTGAGAGTGATCTTTTTTTCAATGAAAACTAGAGAAAATTATGAAAAATCAACTATCCGAATGAAAATGCGAATTTTCAGTTTCAGATTTTTTCTTTTCAGTTAAAGTCCTTTCACAATATCTATCAGATGTAGTTCAATGTCCAGCATGGCTTTAGCCAGGGAAGTAGTTGTTTTCTGTTAGATATTACAAATAAATCACATTTTTCATTTTTCAATTTTCATGGAGAATGGTCCCCTCTTCAACACTCTCTAAAATATTTAGTCAACTTGGTTTTTGGTACAGATACTTCCAGATGGCTAAGAATGATACAGGTAACAACAGATCAGTGACTTGGAAGCTGTCTAGGGGTTAGTTCCGAGTGAAATTTTTAAAAATTCGTTAATGTCAGCAGCCTTTATTCAATCATTTAACCGAATAATCAATTATTATAAGAATGTTATTGTATATTATGATTTTCTATTTAAATAAAGATTATCATGTTTCTAATTGATTCGACCATTACTTGATAAAGATCCATAAGTAATTGTATAGAGAAGAGACGAATTTTTGATCTTCACAAACTTTTATTTAACCACAAGTTTCGTTATCAAGGAAGCTACAACGAGCTTTTGGGCCTTGTGGTACTTTAAGCTAATGCTTTGTTGTGCCACAACTAACCAAAACGTTCGGTTTTATGGATGTACATAGCTTATTGTATAATCACTTGAGGAAGCTAGTGTGATAGCGAAACATGACGTCGTACTATGAATCTTCATCAAATAACGGCCGAATCAATTAGAAATTTGAAGGAAGCTATGACTAGCTTTTTGGCCTTGCATTATTACTTTAAGCTAATGCTTCGTTTTGTCATAACCTCAGATAAATAAAAAAACCTATAAACAACTATGTTTATAAACATTCACCTCCTACCTCTGTTGTTTTGAAACATCGACTCTGTTGTCAAATTGGTGAAAAAATATTTATATGATTTTGGTAGGTATCAATCAATGCGAATCATTCATATTTCATATTTAGATTTCTTATTCTAAAAATTCCAGAGAAATATTTATTGCCAAAAAACTGATGAAAACTGATTAGTCAACATGATGACGAAAGAGAAAACTAATAAACTTTTTCTAGACAAAATTTCCCCCATATAACCAAATTATGAATTTTGAATATGAACTCTAGCCATGAGGTCATCTTTCTATACAATGTAATATTGAAAGACGAAAACTACTCACCGTTAAATCATTCTGGATGTCATTGTGGGGGATACATGTAGAGTTCAAAGCACCAACATTCAAATTATTATCAATACTGTCACATTTAACAATGTTTTTATCACTTGGAGAAATGTTTTTAATCTTACCACTAACAGATATATTTTTAATGTTCGTCTTTTCCACTGAAATATTTTTCACATTATTTGAAATAACTGGAAAACTTTGAAAATTATTAACATCTGGTGGTACAGGAGGATGATTCTTCAAATTAATGAAGTCTGTTCGTACAGAAGGAGAGGATTTAGTATCTTGAAATTCAGGGGAACTTGGAGGGATGGCTTTGACACCATTGTGTACTTCTACAGTCATCATGGGTGACATTTTCATGTCTTGAATTATAGGAGGACTCTTCAGATTGGTAGTTTCAAATGACATGACTGGAAAATTCCTGTTATCATTGACATCAGGTGGAAAACTCTTATGTGTATCAGATGGTATACTGGGAATTTTTTTTATTATATGAACATCAGATGGCGTTTTGTAGTTCATCACATCATTTATCACTGAATTTAAACCTATGTGCTTTTCAGGGCTCACTTTCTTAATGTTATGTTGTATCACTACCGGTTTTGTATCTGTCTCGAGTTTAGGCGATTTTTCCTTGTTTGTAACTTTCTCAAGTTTTTCAGGTGTCACTTTTTTGTCTTTCAGTTTCTCACTATTCTTTGCAATGTCTGCATAAGATATTGGCACATTTAAACCATCAATAGGCAAAGAATGTACGGAATCCACATCAGACGAATCATTAGATTTTTCACTGTGCGGAGCAGAACAAGCAGACTTTCCTCGTAAATTAGGAGAGGCGGCACGATTACAATGTTTATTAGCATTGGATTCAGAAGATGAATTTTGTCTGCGGCCACTGCTAACACTGTTGCGCCTTTTCTTACTCTTTTTCTTTGGCTTGGTAACTACCCAGTTTTCAGCTGTCTCCAGATTCTCAGTAGAGGCGTTGCTCGACAGAATTTGGAAAGGTGGAGGCTGGAATGTTAAATAATATTAATTATTGTTAGTTTCAACAAAATTATGGCTTACTAACATCATCTAACATGCTTGTGATAAATTCTAAGTATGATCTAGTTTTCACAAGAGCAATTCATTCAGTAAAATCTTTCAAGGAGACATACATGAATTCTCTAGGTAATATTATATTCATTATTTCACACATTTTTGTGTATATCCACATAAACCTTTTTCATATTGACAAGCCCAATAGAAATTCTTTATCAAAATTAATTTTTATCCTAACAAGTATGGAAAGAGTACCTTTCCGCTATGAATGCCACTGCTGTAATTGATTTTCACAAAAACTCTAAACAAAACCAATTTATTTGACATAAAATTTCATTAAAAATTTTAATAGAAAAGCTGTGGATCAGTTTTTATTTGTAAAAATTTCTGATATTTCACTTCCTAACATACCTGTTTTATGATAGTTTTTTTAAGAAATATATCTACACTCACACATAATTGGACAAATCAACAAAATTTAGCAAAAGCATCAACACAAATAAGTATATCTCAAAAAAAAACTAATTTGAGGCTGTTTATTATTCAAGTTCAGTAAAATAAACAATTGTTTTGGTTTTTAGACAATCTTAATTGAATAGGATTTTTTTTCAAAAAGTGGGATCAATCAAGTGGAATTTTTTTATTTTTTTTGGCAGAATCTCCACATGAACTTTCTCCATACATTTTAATATTTTTAATTTTTTTATTCACTTCAATGTCTCAAAATTATGAATGGTCACAGCCATTTTCAAACAGTCTAAAATTTGCTGCAAGTATATGCTGAATGAGTCAAAATAGCACTAATTGTAACAAAGTGCTACACTTTGATGGAAACAAAAGGACCTTACAAAAACGTCATGATTTCACATGATAGTGCAAAATTGGCCCAGTTGTTATATGTTAAAATGCGTCTGCAAACCCCAGAAATTTAAAATCTAAAAATGAAGAAATTATCGATTATTGGTATGTGGTCAACTTCATCTCTGATATCCATTGACCTGATTTTCATAGTGGATTGGTAGGAGATTTGACGATTTTGTTACACTTGAGGATATTTAGCAATGTAAACGAGACAACATCACAGCCTACTGAAACCTCACTTTGGTTAAAACATGTTGCCAATTTTGCCAATTTAGAGAATGTTGCAAACAAGAGTAAACATTTATTTCAGTTTCTCCCATGCTGCTATACTATGTGATAAATGTCAGAAACGTGTCATATTTTTATTGGTGTATTAGCTCGTTGATATTTTTCTGCATTGATCACTTACTTTCACTAATTTCCAAACAATTTGATTATAATTGTTGGTTTTAATGTCAAGTAGAAATGAAACATCAACAGACTAATAACGGGGTAGTTCAACAATTGACGTCTTCATGAATGCAAATTGACGCAATGGCAGAGCTTGTTTGAATTTGGTTCTGAAATTTCACGATTTTGAACAAAGAATAAACTCAATTTGCATTGATAAAACTTTAAAACTTTTGATGCGATGCTAAAATCAATTGGCAATACTATATATTCAATATCAGTCGTTGCCCATTCAACTCCAACATAACAGAAAAATTCAATATATACCACACTAATCAATTAGCATATAGTGATGTATAATTGAATAAGAAACAGTGGAATAATGAAAGGTAAAGTAAAGAAATAATACATGTGTAGGAATATATAAGATGACGCCATTACCTCTATTATGTATCAGTTATGGAAAGCTGAAAAATTCACTCATCTAACACTAATATTTGTAGTACTCACTTCGACATTTCCCCAAGATCTTCTCTCCTTTGGCCTGTCACTCTGGCCCTTGTTCCTCATCACCACTTTACCATCTCCATCCTTCTCTGAACAGTTGCTGTTGACGAAAGTAAACTCTTCCAATTTGGCCGTGGAAATTTCACCCAGCGAGTTACTTTTCTTCAACTCTGACCTATTCTCTTTACCTTTAGAAGAGTGAGCCCTCTGCTTTTTATTTCGTGGACCATCTTCAGTATGTTGTTTGTGTAATTGCTTAGATTTGTGTAAATGTGTTCTGGTTCTGCTAGAGGAAGATATATTGCTCTCTTTATCTCCTCCGATAAACTGCATAAGCTTGTCAACATCATTAATAATGTCACTACGATGACCTTCAACCTGTTGGAACAGAAAAAAAGTCAGCAATATTAGATTATTTATTGAACTAGATTGAGAATTCTCTATAGTCTATTAAGAAATGATTCTTGTTATCAAAAAAATGTAAATGTTTCTTACCTTTTCTGCGGCGAGAACAACTACATTCTTATCTGTTTGTATCTTCTTTTTCTTGGTTTTTGTTGCAGGATTCTGATGAAGAGCATTACCATTTTCATCAACTTTCTGTAAATTTAATTTAATGTTACCACTTTTATAGAACACAAATGTTTGAAAATAACTTGTAATATGTAAATATCACATATCAAAATACTCCTCATGATATATAAATTAAATACTAGTGGTGTAATTTTTGTGTAACTGAATATGGAAGCCTTTGTACACTAACAGAAACTTTTCACAAAATTGTTTCCTTCAATACAATTTTCCAAATTTCTCATATACATACTTTTTTCTTCACAGTTGCTTCTTGATTTATTGTATTTATTTACTTATTTATATTGCATACAAACCGATAAACCTTTTACATGTATATAGTGGGAATATATTAGTCAATAGTGAAAAGAAATAATATCAGTAAAATCAACATTATAAAATTTCTTTGTGTAGGTTTTTAGGTCATCTGCATTTTTCATGCTTGATGTAATCAGATATATAATTCACAAAAACTGTACAGCAGTTGGCCTAATATAAACCCTTGCGGTACCCCAGAATTACAGTTGCTGAATCGTTTTACACTTTTGTGAAATGCACATTACTTCAATTTTTGTAAAAGTAATTAGTGGTTAACTCTATCAAAAGCTTTATCAATACACACACTGCAAACTTCAGAAACTTCCATGGCATAAGCTAGTTAAATACTGAAAAGTCAGATAACTGTAGATTTGTTTCTGACAAAATCTTGTTGGTCATTTATGAGAAATGACTTCGACGGGTAATGATTTAATATTATATTGAAGACAAAAAGTATTTTCCCCTTTACCACAAGTAATTAAATTCCTAGATGCACATTTCAATAACCAAGTTATCCTCATCAGTACAATAATTTAGAGGTTTATTCATAATATCCCAAGAAACCATTCGCAAACTTGGGATCTGAAGCTTACGATACTGATGAATTATTTCTTACCACGGAATTATTTACGTGCCATTTGTACGGTTTAAAAAAACAAGCTGATGTCAGTCGTGCTAGGATGGAAATATTCAACATATAAAGCATCAGAAATTTTGAGTAAATCCTCATATTCTTCATTTGGATTCTCAAGAAAAAGGGTATTGCCAAATTCATAAAGTTCATTTTTTAATTTATCTATTTCATGAAACTTAGAGCAATTGATTGTTTCTGTAGTAGAAATCATCATTACATATTGAAAAATTATTATAATAAAGTGCCATTTACTTCGGCAAATATAGTGAAACGGTCTTTATTTCTCAAAATGTTTTAAAAATTGGGTATCACTAATTATGTTATTCTGATCTCTGATCATCTGTTCAAAATCTGCTTTGGTAAGCTCACCTTGTAACTTTAGGTTTGGAAACTTAATTCTTGGTTTCAATAGTTTTCTTATTTCTGTTTCGTATTGATTAGGTATTTTTTCTTGGTTTTCTTGTTGAATTTTTTGTATATTTTCTTTTTCCGCACTTGATCACTATGTTTCCGTTATGCAATTGTTTTAGTGAATTTATTACAATACCTAATTTAATGATTCTCACATTATTTTCCAAATCATTTTTTGTTTTTACGGATGTTTGTACCATTTTTCGTTTTATAGTCACTGTCTGATCTAGAGGTTTCTCATGCAAGTATTTGTTATTTTTTGTTACACCTGCATATGTTTTATAAAGATTTGTATTTGTATTTGTTGAAATGACTCCAATGTACCAATTTTGTTACTAATTTTATTTAAATTGTCCATTATACTTTCTTGGTCCGCTATGTTTGACAATAAGAATTCATAATTTTGCTGTATGCTAACGTTTTCATTGGTCAATAGTTGTATGTTCTTTTCTTTTTCTTCCATTATTACCTCCTTGTCCCTAATGATTTGTTTCAGCAGGAAAATTTCTTCTCTCAAACTTTCAATTATTTGATTTTTGTGGGTTTCCTTCTTGATACTTGAATCAACTTCATTTACTGATGATTGCTCTTAGGTTTTTTCAATATAATACACTTGAAGTAGTTTCGATTTTGTATCTGGTTCATTTTCCGAAAAGTCTTTATCAGTTATACTCTCATTTCTCTTCTTTCTTCTCATATTATTCTCATTTTACACCCGACTATTCAAATACATCTAACTGCCATAATGACAATTCACAAACTTCAAACTTGGTGAATAAAACTCTTCGAATGCACCAAAACGAGATGAAATTTGGATAAAACTGATTTGTTACCCTCTTCTGCAATTCCTCATGTAAATTTGAATGTTGTTTGGTATTTTTTGGTAGCTTATTTACTGTAGAATGCAACACAGTAATAGCACAATAGTTCTAAAAGATTTAATTGCTGGTATATCCCATTTGATGAAACATAAAATATGAAATATGTTCAAATTTAACTCTTTGTGTTCAAATTGTTACTTGGTGTATTATAACTATTACCTTCAAAATAAGCTGCAAAAACATTAGCTATACATTTTCCATTTATACAGTGACATAAATACATAAATTGTAGGATTTCATTCGATATCTTTAATGGTCCGAGTTCCATTTATACAGAGTGTCTCATAAGGAATCCAACAATACCAAGTTTGATGCTGTTATCTCCAAAGACTATGGAGATATCGCCTATTATTTTATTCATAAGCTCAATGTGAGCGAGAGAGAATATATTGACCCGCCAGAAAAAGTTTTTCTCTCCCACTCATTGGGCTTATGGATAAAATAATTTACTGCGCTTTTTTGAGACACTCTGTATGAATGAAACTTAAACCATTAAAGAGATCGAATGAAACCCTACAACTTATATTTTAATAAAAATAATAAATGGACTTTATTTTACTTGGCGGAGTTTAGCTCATAGCTATTCCACTCAACCCAGATTCAACATTTTTTTGTAATATGTAAAATAAAGAAGTTACACGGAGGCGACGGACTTTTGGTCCTGACTGTATATGATTCATAATTTTATGCATTTCTGGATTTTGAAGGCCCTATAGTCAGATTCATATTGAGAATTCAGTATTACGAGGTGTTGCCGAAGTTCATACAACAGAAAGAGGCCCTTAGGCAAACGTAATCACATCACCCCAGCAACACTATTGTCCTATCTCGCAATACTGACTCCTCAATACGAATCCGACTATAGAGTTACACCTCTTGGTTGGTGGTTGGTTTAAAGCTGACGAGCGAGGTAGCGGGGTTAACCCTTGGGGTGTCTATTAACACCGAGACCTACTGGGTCTATTGCATGGTTCTTGTTCTCATTGTAACTTTAAAACCATGCTTTGTTAATTTGGATTCATTTCTTCAGGCAATACAGAACATATATAAAGTTCGCGACATATGGAAGTTTTTTTATTATCAGTTTTTTTTGTAAATTTCGAAAAAATTCCAAAGAAAAAAGTTTCCAATTTTATACCTTTGCTCCAAATTTGGACTCTCTACTGTCACTTCCATTTTTTTCCAATTTTTTTAATTTTTCGAATTTTTTGCTCTATCGATTCGAACGAAACATGATTCAAAATTCATAATTTTGATGACTTCAATGTCATATCCAGAAAATACCCACATTGGTCTATTACCAGAAAAAAAAGCACCTGCAGAAATTCGTCTTGTTTGTGGCAAAGTTCATCTAGTTTTTTCATTTCATTGTTAAACTGATTCGGATTTTCAATGTTAATATGTCAGTGACTGAATAAATGAATTTCTCTTCATTCTTATTACACTCGTATTTCATTTTTTAATAGATTTTTATCCAATTTGATCATTTTTCTGACCAATAATTCAGTTACAAACAAATCTGAAATATACTGTTCTGTAAACTAAACAATGACCTACAGTTTCATAACTATTCAAAAGACTTTCGTTCTAGCAATTTGTACTAAACATAATATAAAATTTGGTGATTTTAAACAATACAAGACTATTGCAACATCTCGGGAAGGAAATGGTAGGTACAATTGATCAAATCGATGTAGAATTTTTCTTTAGTAGGCTTTTGAAACAAATTTTTAGTTTTGGTTAATGTCAAATCATTTGTTTTGTGTACAGATTTTCGTACATTTATAATGAACATATCCCCTAAAAGTCTGTGAATGAAAGGACTATTTGTATAGATGTTTTGTTGTGAATTTTGTTATGGTAATTTTGGTTTAATATTTTTTACACGTCTAATGGTGAAAATATAGAATATCAGATTTATGAAATTAGTTCAAAAAACATTTCGAAAAATTAATATTTCCTCGAAAACTACATACATCAAAATATTTCGAACTCATCTGCATCTAACAGGATACAAGTCTGCTAAAAAAAGGAATACAATTATAATAAGAAAGAAGAAATATACTTTTATTCGATTATTGACATATTAACGTCCATATACTGAAAATACGAATCAGTTTAATAATGAAATGAAAAAACTGGATGAACTTTGCAACAACTAAGACGAATTTTTGGAGGTTTATTTATTTATTTTTTCGGTAACTGGCCAATGTGGGTATGTTCTGGGCAAAATATGACATTTAAGTCTCGTATTCATCAAAATTATGAAATTTGAGTCTGATTCGATAGAGCGAAAGAATCGAAAAATTTAAAAAAATTGAAAAAAGTCGAAGTGACAGTAGAGTCAAAATTTGGAGCAAAAGTGTAAAATTGGAAACTGAGCAACTTTTATATTTGACATTTTTAGAAATTTCCAAAAAAACTGCCTTTTTGAGGATTTTCGAAAAAAAAAAAATGTAAAATTTGACAGGTTTAGAGTAGCATGTAACAAAACTAAAGAGGGTGTTTTTTACTCATTTTTCAATCACACACTATATGCGGAGTCAAATTTTCATTGTATCTGTTATTAAAAAAAAAACTTCCATATGTTGCAAACCTTATGTGTGACGCTGTATATATATATATATCTATATATATTTATATATATCTTGTTTTGATTAAAGAAAAACATTCAGGGAGCACAATATTCAAAAGTTAAGATTTGCTTATTTCTACAAATTACTCATTTGTATTTATTTGTCAATGAGAATTGTATTCTTTCAATATTGAAGCATATTTTAATTGATTAATTGCACTTACCTCTAGAGAGTTCTGATCAACCAATACTTGGCTTTGAACTACAGGTAATGGGTATGGTTTGATAATCCAAAATGGACATCCATCATTGTGTTCTTTTTCGATTATCATTGATAATAGTGACACTAGTGATTTGATTGAACTAAAACTTATCTTTTAGCAACAACAAAATAGTGTAATACCTCAGAATATTTTATATTCAACAGGTATGAAAATGAAAATTATAATCAAAATACCATAAATAGGAAAACTCTTCTACACATATATGATATTTCATTTTACTACGTCATGAATAAAGACAGTGGTGTGTTGACCTTTTCACTTTGGCATTGAAAATTACATAAATGTTTATCATCAATAGTAATTACCCGACATCCATAATAATTATGCCTAATGAAAGTTTTCCGTTTTTTCTGCCACAGTTTAGGTAATATTATCAACAGTGGTTTGAAGGTACCAGGTGAAATTAACAATGTTTATTCTGTGCAAGATGTGAAAAAGTGAAGGAAAAACTGACAGATAATCAAATCAAGTGAAAGAAGGTAAGTGGGCAAATAAACAATCTTTTCAGAGAACACTTAATATCAAGTGTATTATCTCTTTACTTAAATATTGACATAAAGCCAAATTGAGTCTATTCTTCGAAAGAGCTTTGAAAATCAACTCATAATTTTGAAGACTATCTAATGAAATTCCAATAATGACACAATTCTTAACAATATACCAGGATACTAGTTGACAATCAGAAATACTTTAGAAATTTGTCAGAAATGTAGAGTTAGCTAAAAGAGAAGATTGTGTTATTCAATTCATTCATATTTGATTTTAAATTTTTATTGCAATAAAAAATTTAACCTTTATTTAAGGTTACAATTTGATCTGGCTTGACAAACTAATCTGACCGGACACCGGACAGTTATTCTAATGTATATTTATTCAAGTAGGTGTCCATCTGTATAAATGAAAAATTCTTTACAAAATGAATCTCTGCTATGTTCTTATTATAATAAGATGTGTGCATGGTCCTTTGCAATAAAGAAAATCCGAAATGATGCAGAATTTCTGTTACACTGTACATAATTCATTGAAACGATACCAATTCAGGTATTAGCTTGGGAATGAACGAATATACTTAAATTAATATCAAACATACCCTTTCTTCTGTATTCCTATAGGTTGGAATGTACACACTGTATTTGCTCCGTAACACTTTGGTTTGCAAGGTCTCCAAATCGTACGATTTATTTTCAGAATTGTCTAGGTCCAATGATATAGGATCGTCAACAGGTGTGGCAGCTATAAAAAAAAATGAAAATGATTTCATGATAGTTCCTCTGCTTAACTTAAATTGCTAGTGATTATGATTTGATCTACACAATTAATCTTCAAACTGAAGCGTAATATCTCACTTAGCATCTTAGGTCATGATGAAAACCTAATTTAAGTGGAAAGGGAATTTGTACTGATTTCAATTCCCTAATATAGAGAGGGTTGGGTCAATTCCAATCAATATTCATTATACCCATTCCCCTAGTTTAAAAAATTTCAAATATGTTGGCATATAGACAGAGTACTAGACGGTTAGATATATTGAGTACCAGATGAATCATTTTCCCTAAGAAATATTTATATGTGGATATGTGGGAGTATGTTTACGGTAAGATATATTGAGATGAATAATTTTCCCTAAGAAATATTTATATGTGGGTTTGTGGGAGTATTTTTGTTTAATGAAAAAAAAAAAAAGTTTGCTCCCACTTCCAGCCACTATATATATATATATATATATATATATATATATATATATATATATATATAACACCACAGTGTTACTTCAACGAGGCCTTTTATTCCTGACTGCATCCCCAAGGATATTCTTACTCATCAGGTTGAGAATATCTTAATTTAAAGAGTTTTTATATATATTATATAACTCTTTATTTGCAAAAAAGTTCTCACAGTAAACAAACAAAATACAATACTAATACGGTTCATAATGTTCACAAATGGTAACTGGTAATGGCGACACTTCGTAACATCGACAGTTCGTAACTACTACTATTAGTAACAGTAGAATTCGTAACGCCAAGACTGAATTATTTAGTTTGTTTATTTTTGTTAACGTGGAAACCAATTTCTGATACAGTTGCAATTTTGTGGAAAAATAAAAGACATGGAACTGGACATGTATTCCTGGGGCTCCACAGATTTTTTTGAGTTCTGGATATATCATTGTAGAAATCAGAAGAAACCTTCTCCATTATACAATTTTTCTACGAACTGTCGAGTTATGATATGTTATGGAACCTACTAATATATGTACTTACTATTCACAACCTAGACTTATACAATACTATAGAATATAACACAGATAGGAAACCAAAACAAGATAAAACTACCCTTACCAATTGATAATCTTATCAAAAATATACCAATTGATATGAAGACTACAAATTTTTTATTTAATTAAGGAAAATATTAATTTTTTTTCCTAATATGTATGTATAATTATGGTTTGAAAGAATTTCAAACTTGATTTCATGATTTATGTTATTTTCTGGTTGAAAACATGAATGACAACATGACATTAGTTCAACATTGATATTGAGAATCTATCAGAGTCTAATACTCTGTTCTGGTGGTTAAAATCCAATTCAAAATTGCAAGACAACCAGAAGATATATTCAAGTTCTTTGACATTGTTAAATTATGTACTCCATAAGCTCTCCCATAAATTTAGTGTGATCTTTATCTTCTGTAATGGCATTACCAAAAAGAAGACATTCACTTTTATCGAGTCAGGTGATATAATGCTATAGAACTAGGAAACTCTCCCAGAGTATATTGGGGTTATCTTCAAACAGGATAAACTTACCAGATATCTTTACTTTGGTAAGATCGCTTACCTACAATAGAAAAAAAAGTGACAAGTAAAGATCCTTCATTATCAGTAAAGATTCTTCTGATAATGAATGTTCTTTATTGGTAAAAAACAAATGGCCATAGACCAAGGTCTTTCAGCTAGTAGTGATTACAATAATGTCTTTAGAATTTTACTTATGTGATTGTGGCGAACCCCTATTTTTGAAAGAAAGAATGTAATTTTCAATAAAAAAATGTATGGCTTATTGGAAGACTTAAATCAAATGATACCAACACTTTTAATATCTGTAATAATATAATATCACTATTATAAAAAATATGTATAAAAAAGTATTGGGCAATCATTCTTCTCTTAAGAAGAATGCAAGTTTGCTACCAATGGAAGATAATATCAATATGTTTAGAATTCACTTTTTAACAGTTACTTGTCTGCTTTGAATAGTAGTTTTATGGTGGTCCCATTATGGTTGATTGGCAAATCTAGGAAAATTTACACTATCCATGTATTTGTTGTTTTCGAAAAGTTGTAATAAATTTTAATATGCGTCAACATTGCATATTTGAAGTCAGCTGAACAATTTCAAAGAATGACAATTCCCAGGATTAGTTCAGCGACCACAAAACCTTTCATAATTTTTTAGTAATAATGATATTACTCAAAATTTTTCAATAATTCGATTCAACTTTTTTTAAACCTACTTGGAAACCAGTGACTTGTGCAGGATACAATGGTATAGTCAAAATCGGTCTTAACGTGCCGGTGTGAGACTTAGTCATCGACAATTTAATTAGTTTCATCTCATTCCTTTGTGTTGAATCATACACGTTCAAATGAAAACCCAATGATACATGACACAGACATATACAATTTTCACATGCGAAAAGCAGATGTGTTGATAATAATAATTTTCAGCAGCGCTAACCCGCACGATAAAACCGATTTGGACT